>SJYF01000233.1:1013702-1028726 GCA_006410515.1 Procapra przewalskii | reverse complement strand
GTGGGGCGGGGGCGGGGGGGACGTTGAGTTGGGGGGGATGATGGTCACCCACTGGGACCAGGGAGAGGAGCAGTGGCTAGAAAACTTCTTTCCTGGATTTCTCCACCAGGTGCCCGCTCTCATTGCCAAGGCAGTGCCCACGGTCAATGCCATGAACTATGCCCTGGGCAGCGAGATGGTGCACAGGGGAGTCTGGCGGTGCCTCTCGCCGCAGAGGAGAGAGCGCAGCCGCGAGCAGTGAGCCTCTCTGGGGGGCTGCCCAGACCCAGGCCCACCAGGCCGTCCTGGACTGAGCCCCTGCCCGGGGGGTCCTGCCAGCAGCCTCAGGAGCCAAGCTCCAGATACTCACCCTTCATCCTCCATGGCCCTTTGAGCCTGGCCCGAGGCCAGACACGGGGGATTCAGAGAAAAAGCAGACTGCAAGGAACGAGCCCGGACTTTGGAGCCACATGGAGCTATGTGTTGGCCATAGCTCTCCACATAGAGGCTGAGAGACCTTGCAAAAGCCACACTCTCTGACTCAGCTTCCTGGCCCCTAACGTAAGGATGTTAATACAGACTTTGGGTCTGTCGTGAAGCTTGCACTTGATAGCGTATACTCATATGCACATAGGAGCTGCTGCTCATTAGGACAGCTCTTAGGCTTCAGAGACTTACACAGACAGGGATGAGAACCCCGGGGTTCGCTTGTGGGAGCTCCACCCAGGCTGCCAGCATTCAAACACCTCTTGTTAAATCGTGATCTCGTACAGGTGACTTCCACTCCTTGGGCTTGTGTTTCCAATTAGTGAGGCACGACCCCAGGAATGGTGACTTGACCGTGCAGAAAGGCCCAGCGCCTCACCAGGCACGTACGAAGTGCTCGTCAAGAGTCGCCGTCACCACCCTCCAGTTAAGACAGCGGGCTGCACGTTGCTTAGTTGCCAACATTGAAACAATCAGGACAATTTGTTTAGAACTTCAGACACCTGGAGGTGAGGCCCCGCCCACCTGGAGGAGGCTCCGCGGTGACGGTTTGGGGCACAGAGTGGCTCTGCCCTCCGCCCAGGGCACGTGCTCCCCCGCCAGCTGCAGCTCGTGTGCTCCCTTCAGAGCCCGTGGCATCTGAGTCTGAGACTCTCGTGCTGGGCCCCCCCCCCCACCTGGATGCACCTCTGCACCTCCCATGGGCTCAGCCCCTCAGGGACGAAGCAAAGCAAGAGCACGGGCCTCGATGGCACCCAGGTCTGGTTCTAGGGGGAAGTGGAGGCGGGTGGAGGATGGCTGAGGGCGCTGCAGAAGCTCTGACGATGGAGGGGCAGCTGCCCAGGCACCACCTAGGCAGGGAGTCTGAGAGCCAGTCCCGTGGAGCTGAGGGAAGGAGGTGCCGAGACTCTGGGGTGGGAGTGGGGGAAGGGCATGAGAAGAGCATCTGAGAACCCTGCAGGCCAGGGTCTGCCTCTTGGCTTTGTAGATGTAGAAAATCAGGCCACAGAAACACCAGACCAGAAGTCTGCACAAAACAGAGGCTGGTTCAGTCATTTTGCAGAACCTCGTGGGGTGGGGAGAGGACCAGGTCTGCTCAGCACTGTTTCCAGGCACCGTGAAGACAAGATATCACTTGGCCTTACTCCAGCACCCTCGCAGGGTTCTTGCCTTGGCCCTGGAGTGGGGCCAGGGTGGGGAAACCCTGGGGCTTGATCCAGGCTCATATACAGACTGAAAACGCAGGAAAGCAACAGGCTCTGGGGCCCAGAGAGGCTGACACTGCCCCCACAGCCCAGGGATCTTAGAAGCACAAAGTCTAAGGAGGGACGGGAGGCCACAGTGAGAAGAGAGGGGAGATGTGCCCCAGAGTTCAAGAGAGAAGGCCTGGAAGGTAAGGGGGGCTGAAGACTCCAGCAAGAGTGGCCCGTGTCCCTAAGCAGATCACACCCCAGCCTGTGCTCAGAGAGGAGGCGACGAAGGCAGGGTGACTGGGCGTGGCCAAGGAAGGCGATGCCTTGAGCCCTGTATCCCCAAGTTGTATCTGTCTGGAGCTGGGATGGTGGGCTTGGGGCATCTCCACACTGAGCCGGGTCGGCCGGAGATGCGAGGCACTGTCAGCTCCTGGTGGGGAACAACCAGAGCCCCGCCTGACAGCTCAGAAGCCCCAAGTCCACCCACACCCCCGCATCTCACTCATGGGCTGGGTTTAGGGAGCCTCGTCACCTTTCGGCGCCACACCTGGGATTATATAAAGCCCAACTTAAAAGCCACAAAGTTTGTGTCCCAACAGTGACCATTCTAAGATCCATTGAGTCCGGGGTTTATCTAAGCTCCTTTTAAAATAAATATAAATTAGGAGAGTGGGATCGACATATAGACACTGTTGATACTAGGCATAAAATAGATAACTAGTGAGAACCCACTGTTTAGCACAGAGTCCTCTACTCAGCGCTCTCCTGTGATCTAACTGGGAAGGAAAAACAAAAACGGAATATATGCACACATATAGCCGATTCACCTTGCTGTGCGCTGGGAACTAATACAGCATTGCGGAGCAACTATACTCCACTAAAATGTTTAAAGAATAAATATAAGTACCGTGGGATAACATGCCCCCATCTCGCCCCATCTTCTTGCTGGGAAAGATGACTCTGCCTACTGACAAATGGACTTGAATTAAAGTTACAAATACAGTAGCAAGTTGTTTCTGAGGTGAAGGAATATATTATCTCCAGCCTCCTCCCCAATATCCCCTACTGGAACAAGTTTCCTGGGGAGAGAAGGACTTAGTACCTGATTAATTAGCAAAAAAAAAAAAAAAAATTACTTATGGGGTGGGAGGTGGGAAGGGGCTTCTGCATTGGGAGATCGGGTACACCTGTGGCCAATGCATGTCAATGTATGGCAAAACGAATACAGTATTGTAATGTAGGGAAATAATAAAATAAATAAAAATTTTAAAAAAGGGTTTTTGCAGATTTTCCACGTGGGTAAATCTGACAGCTAGGTAGCTGGCCTAATTTATTTACCTCTTTCCCCTTGCCACAAAATTGAAAGGATTTCTGCTGTTTTCCTTGTTAGAGACAGTTCTAGTTCAGTTCTTTCGAATAAAAGCTCACTCTCCCACTGTCTCCTGAATTCTTTTTCCCATCTCAGTAAATGTCATCAATATCTGTACTGTCATATGCTAAAATGAAGAGAAAAGGTCTGGCGGGTGAGGAGGTGAGAGCCGTGTGCCCCGTGAGAGGCAGAAGTCCTTGCCTCAAAAACAAGGGTGATGCAGTGCCTAGTTTCTGCCACAGGGTGGCAGTGCTAACTCGATCAATTAATTCAACCTGGGCCTTCAGCCCAGCTGTCTCTTGAAGAGCCGGGAGGTGTCTCATAAGGCCACTTGGGTGAATCATAGACTTCTGCAGGATCCCAGACAAGCTTTCTTTTCTGCTCTTATAGAAGCGTGATGTCTACTTGCTTTCCCCTCCACGTAATGTTATGGCCCCACATCTCACCTTGAAGGGCATGCAGTTGCACGCTCACTGTGCACAGGACTCCCAGAGGGCGCTAGCCAGCTCCCCTTCTCTCTGCCTACAGAACAGTCTTTGGCAGTGCAGCCAGGCGCCAGCCTCTCAGGTCTTCCCTGGTGTGGGAGGAGGTTAGGAGGTCTGGTCTGGCTTCTGCCTCTAGACTGTGAGAAGCTGGGGCAGTGCCTGAATTTTCTTACTTGAAGTGCTTATCTAGAAAGCAGAGGTGATATGCCTTATGCCGATATTACACGTGGAAACACACTAAAAACTACAGTCATTGCAAGGGCTGCACACGGAGGCAGCTGAAGCCCCAGCCGCGGCGCCGGAAGCGGCACTGGGTGATGGGAAGGAGCGCTGGGAAAGCCCCGGGTGAAGGCCACAACCACACTCCTTAAGTCTTCCCTGTCCTCTTGGTTGAGGCAACTTGCTGCTCCCCTCTAAGTACTGCTCCCTGGCGGGGACCTCAAGGAAAGCAGGCCTGAATATTCACTGGAAGGACTGATGCTGAAGCGGAAACTCCAGTACTTTGGCCGCCTGATGCGAAGAACTGACTCATTGGAAAAGACCCTGATGCTGGGAAAGAGTGAAGGCGGGAGAAGGGGACGACAGAGGATGAGTGGTTGGATAGCATCACCGACTTGATGGACGTGAGTTGGAGCAAGCTCCGGGAGTTGGCGAAGGACAGGAGAGCCTGGCGTGCTGCAGCCCATGGGTTGCAAAGAGTCGGACATGACTGACCGACCGACCGGACTGAACTGAACTGAGCTGTCCGGGACACTGCACATCAGCTCCCTCCGCCCTGCTCCCTGCAGCTGCTGCCTCAGTGGCCCCCACTGTCTCCCGGCGAGGCCTCCTCCACCCAGCTGTCCTTCCTTTCGCAGCTGTCAAGACCCCTGCAAGTCCTTGTCTGCCTAGGTGAGAGACAGCATGGCAGCTAAGAAAGTGCTTAGGTGTGGGTGTCAGAAAGACCTCGCATGAACCCAGGATGGGCCTTTTTCAATGCGTGACTGAGTGTGAGAAAGCTTCTTGTCTCTGACTTTGTTCCGCTCCCACCAAAATGACCTTGCTGGGATGGCATATTTTAAAGCACATAGTATGTAGTGGGTGTTCAAGAAATATTAGAGTCCCACCTTATCAACGACTCCCTGACTTTTCCTATCACTCAAGAAGGGGGCGTACGCAAAAAAGAAAGAGGTGTACGGGAGAGTTATGATTGGGTGATGGCTGTTTGCAACCTGTGTCCCTTCCGCAGCTTTATTTAGTTCCCGCACCACATCCTCAAATACATATCCTCAAGCTCACTGGCACCTTTGAACCATCTTGAGACCTGGAAGTTCAAAGTGGTCCCTGGACCAGAAACATCTGAATACTTGTTGGAAATGCGGGTTCCCATACCCCACCCCAGACCTCCCAAATCCAAATATGCTTTTGAAATAACCCCCAGGACCTCTGTGTGCATCTTAAAGCTTGAGAAGCACAGTGGAGCTTTACAGACGGTGATGTCTGGTTTCCTCCCGTGGAGACTCTGATGTAATTGGTCTGAAGCTGGGCTTGAGGCTTTTAAAAGCTCCCAGATGATTCTGTTGTGCAGCCAGGATTAAGAACCATTGATTAGGGGTGGGGGTGGGGGTTATGGACACTCATTTTATGAAGAGTGATTTAGCTGAGATTTACTCTGAGTCAGCTCTGAGGCCATTCTTTGCTGTTCTATATGAATACATTACATATACACACACACATATATGTATCTCCACACACACACATATCCATATACTTTTCTCTCTAGAAGTCTATTTCTTTGTTACTCACCCCCATCTTACCCTATGGCTTGCTCTTATCTTTGATCTTATATTAATTCCCCAAATCCCACAGATCATGAATCCAGCAGCAGTGTTTCAGCCTAAGTAAGGCTTTTCGTTTTATCACCATGATATCATTTACAAGAGAACAGGGTCAGGCCTTGTAATCGATGGCGAGACACTCATAAAGAGGTTAAACATACTGCTGCTTATGGCCATGTAGAACGTGGGGAAGCCTGGCTTCTGAGTCCCAGTCCAAAGATTCTGGGCTATCAGAGCTGGCGGTCCAGATGCCAGCTGGGAGGGGGCTGGGCTTCTCAAGCCATAACGTGCACACGAACCATTCTTAAGGGCACATTCTGATTCAGTAAGTCAGGTGGGGCTAAGATTCTACATTTCTAACAAATTCCCGAGTGAAGCCGATGCTGTTGAAGCTGTGGTGTATTTGCCCAGGGTGGCACACTATGATCCCTAGTCCTGATGCCTGGCTTTCCTTTCCCAGTAGCTGAGCGGGCTGTTCGTTCAGCCTCCCTCACCTGCCAGACAATCCATACCAAAGTTTCAAGGTGGGTCATCCGGCCATGGACATCGCTGATCGCCATGCTGTACCTCAGCCCACCGCTGGGTGACGCTCTGGAAACACCTTCCTGCAGGATTTCACGTTGAGCAACTCTGGTGTTGGTTCAACAAATATTTATTTAACCTAATTATATCAAGATACCGTTTAAACAAGACAGTCAAGGTCCTCCTGAGCAGTTTACTTTCTAAGACAATAAACAAGGGTATAAAATAGATCATTATGAACTGTGCTAAGCAAGGAGATAAGAGAGAAAGAGATTAGGAGAGGTGGAGAGGAAAGACAGCACGAGGTGGTGATATCTGAGCTGAGATTTAGAGGATGAGAATAAGGCAGTCAGGTGGAGAGCGGGGCGGGGAAAGCAGTCCAGACAGAGGGAACAGCAAGTAGGAATGGGCTTGACTGTTCATGGAACATGAAAGTTCATGATGCGGGAGCAGATGAAGTCAGGAGAAGCAAGAGGAGACTCAGGGACCTCGTTCAGCAGGGCTGCAGGATGGGGAAGAAGGGGAGGCTCGGTTATTTTCAGAGCAAATGAAAGCCTTTGAAAGGTTTTGATCAGGGAAATAACAAGATCTGATTTCTATTTCTAATTGATGGAGCTGACTGCTGTGTAGAGGCTGCCGTGGAGGGGCCGATGGAGGGGGTAGGAAACTAAAATAGGATTGTTATAGTAGTTCAGGCTGCAGGCACTCTTGCCTTGCCATGGAATGGTGATGATGGTGGTGGGGTGGAACTGGTGAGAAGTAAACAAATATAGCACACAGTTTTGGAAGCAGATGGCACAGGACTTGCTAGCAGTTTGACTAGGTTTATCAGTTTGGATGCTTTTGATTTCAGGAAACAGAAAAGACAATGTTAGTCAACTGTCTTCCGAATATAAGGGCAATTTAGAGACTCACACAAATAGAAAGTGTGATGAGGAGAGGCTTCAGGAAATTTGATTAAGGCTCTAACCTTATTTTCCTATAATTTTCCGTCTCTCCACAGCTCTTTATGTGTTGGTTTATTTTTAGGCTGACTTCATACATAGTTGCAAGAAGCCTTCAAGAGCAAGATACATGCACGCTTGCAAGACTGGCTCCATGTGCTTGGAGGAGGAACATGCATAATTTGTGACAACCATGAAACAAGAATCTGGATCTTGGGATTGACTGACCCATATTTAAACCAACCCTTATTGCCAAGAGCATGGATCAGATAGGTGGCTTAATACTCCTACTATACCTCCATTGCCAGTAGACTGATTCACTTTGATAAAGTTACTGGAAAGAATCACCATGTGAAATGGAATTAAATTACGTTGGTTGGCTTGGATCAGTGACGGTAAAAGTGTGATCTGTCCTCCCCAAATGACGTAGGTGCTGCATAGTAGGGGAGAGCAGCATGGATATTGAGGAGAAGATTGCAATTTCCATTGCGGGAACTATATGAGATTTGAAGGCATGGGAGAACGTAAGGATGACTCCCAGGTATTTTGGAGGTGTGATATCTAAGAAGGGGGAAGACACACAGGTTTGGAGGGGAATAAATGCAGACGCCTCTCAGAGGCTCAGGTATCTGAGTCCAGTGAGCATTTGGAAACATGAGTAGGAGCTAAAGGGAGCTGTCCTGGGTGGAGTAACCCACATCACATGCCATCCTCTAGGTGTGGGACAGAGTGGCCAGTCTCAGCCTTGGCACAGTCTCTCTTGACAGCCCAGGAATTAGCACGAGGATAGGAGTGCCCTGGCTTCTGATGAGAGATTTAGGGCCAGGGATTCTCCAGCTAAAGCCATCAGCATTAGCATTCTGCTATGAGGGGAATAAGTGCAGGATCTTAGCGAATATGTGCATTGGGAAAATTTAGAATTGAAAACCTCTTTCGGGACTGCCCTGGTGCTTCAGTGGTTAAGACTCTGTACTTCCAATGCAGGGGATGCAGATTCAATCCCTGGTAGGGAAACTAAGATCCCACATACCGCATGACGTGGCCAGAAAATTCACAAACATACATAAAAAAAAAAAAAAAAACCAACCCAAATTTCTTTTTCAAGTCTTTTCTTTCTGTGATTCTTAGAACAAACTAAAGAGGAAAGCGGGAAGATTTGGAGCCCCCTTTTTTTGTGAAAAACTGAGATTCACACAGGTTAACTGATGACATCAGAGTCTGCATGAACCCCGTCCTCTTGATTCTAAATTAAGCCTCCAAACCCCACAGATCCACGTACCAGATAAACTGTTCTTGGAGAATATGTCCATGACTCAAGACAGCACGTGCTCAGATGTTTTTTTTCAGTGGTGACTTAACAGGGTGGCAACAGGTAAGGTGGAAAGAACCCTGGGCTCCCAGTCAAAACAACACCAACCTTGGAATTCCAGCTTTGCTGCTCCCTTCCTGTCTGACCTTGGGTGGGTCACTGAATTTTCCTGGTCTTCATTTTCATCTAATAAAGGATTGGGATTTTATAACTTGTTTTCAAAGTTAAAAAAAAATGAAAGTATTTGTTTGTCTGTTTTTGGAGAAAAGTCATACCAGGATGTAAATAAATCAGAGAGATCCCAGCTAACTTGTCCCCGTCCTCTTCTCTGAGAACTGTCATCCCGGAAGGTCTGATGACCCCCTTTCTGCATTCCAGGGGTCTGTGTGCTTCCCTTTCTAGGGAAGCCCTGCGGCTGCCCACCTGCCCCAGCTTTAAAGCCTCCAGCGCCAGGAACGCTGCCTCACAGCCCCTGTCTTCATGCCTGTCAGCCCCCCGAGGCAGCAGGTGCTCGGTCCCTAGCTCTGTCAGGGCAGGGGCTCCACAGATGGCACGCCTTGGTTGCTCTGCCTGCCTGGGTTTCAGAGAAAGCCTCTGTAGAAGCTCAGGCATCAGAGAGCTAAAGACACGATAATTCGTCAGTTGCTGTTGGCAGGTACATTTGCCCAATCCTTGCTTAAGTTAAACAGGAAATGATGAAAGAGCTCCCTGGAGTTAGAAAAGGCAAGAAGAATAAACACTCATCATTATGAGCAGCGTTGCCTGACGTCGTGCCGTGTGTCATCTCATGTAATCCTCGGAACCTTACTCCGATCACAATACTATGATCTCAGGTATTACTATCCACACCGCATATATGAGAAAACTGAGGCTCTGAATGATTAGAAAAACTGCCTTAGGACACTGTTAATAAGTGACACAGTTGGGAGAGAAACTGCCAGAACTATCTAGATACAAATAGTTTTTCTAAGATTCTCTGGAATTAAGGAATAAAGCCAGAGAATCACAAGAAAACACACAAACTTACCCGCAGTGGTTACCTTCTTGGGACTTCCCCGGTGATCCAGTGGTTAAGATTTCCGATGCAGAGTGCTGGTCCATCCCTGATGGGGAAACTAACATCCCGCGTGTCATGTGGAACAGCCAAAAAAAAAAAAAAGAAATGGTTATCTTCTTTGGAATCCAGTCACTTGTTCCCTTAATAACAGCTTGCTATTTACCAAACTCCTGGCTTCATTCTGGAGGTGGAGATAAGGAGATGAATAAGACATAATCCTTTCCTTCTAGGAGTTCATAATCTAGCAGGAAAATAAAGTCATATTATTTGTTACAAGTGCTTTAGGTGAAGTTGATTAAAAATGCTATGGGGAGTCAGCAGGAAGGGTGGAACAATATCTCTCACCATACAGTTCAGTTTTAGAGTATGTACATTAGAAGAGCTGCAGGATCTCAGAGGAAAGTTAAAAGGTACAGGGAGATCCGGGAAGGCTTCCCTGAGGAGGTGAAATAAGTTCCCTTTGTAGTCCCTCTCAAGTCTCTGAAATATAGTTGGCTTGCAGTCATGTTCAAAGCAACGCCTCTCTGGAGCCCTGAGGTCCCGATTCATGCTGACGGTCCTTCCTACTGCCTTCTACTGCTTTCCATCCCATTGACAAAATTCTCCAAACTCTACTTGGTCATCCTTTCTTTAGTGGAAATTTCTTCTATATCCAAATATATTTTTTGTAACCTTTTAAAAATCATTATTTAATAGACACTTTTATTTTTGGCCACACCACGTGGCACAAAGGATCTTCCCTACCAGCGATGAAACCCCCGACAGTGGAAGTGCAGTGTTAACCCCTGGGCTGCCAGGGAAGTCCTGTGATAGACATCTTGCCTGAGAATTTTCACATCTTCCCCATGTTTAAAGCTGGGCCAGGGTGGGGGAGAGTCAGTCCATGGGCATGTAAAGGAAGAGGCGTGCTAGGGGCTGACTGTCAGGGCACCCAGGGCATTATCCTGTGACTCGTAGTGTGGTTTTCCAACACACTATGCTTACGCCAGAGTCACATGCTATAAAAGCAACGCTGATAAGGAAACCATGGCCCAGTGCCAGGCTGTGTTATTGATCAGAATGGGTTCACAACAACAAATAGTGGTGGAAGCATCCAAGGGGTACCATGGAAGGAGCATAGATGTGGCGATGGGCTGGGAGGAGCAAAGTCCTAACTCTAGGTCCTGGAGGAAGGAGCATTCATCTTTAGACGAGGAATTGCCCTCTCGCCATGCCCCTCCCCACCCTTCACCACTCTCTGGATCTTAATATCACTGAGATTTGAGAAAGTCATGCTATTTTAACTGGGGTGTTTTTGAGATGTGAAAGGAGCTCTAAGGCCATTAGGGTTGAAATAACAAATGGAAAGAAAGAAATCCTGTAAGCTGAGGCAGGACGCACTGATCAGACTACACAGATCTGTTTACAGATTTTGGATTTCACACTAATTGGAAAGCATAGAGGGGGTTAAGCATAAGTCAATATGATACAATTTATAGTTTGACATTCTGCCACAAAGAAGAGTTTTTGTTAGGAAGAGTGGATGCAGGGGAACAGTTAAAGGCTATTTATGGACATCCAGGGGGAAATGGTGGAAACTTGGACTGTAATGAGAGCAGGGCAAGTGGAGGAAAGAGCTGGAGGGTGGATGGGTTTCCAGGGGAAGATTACACATTTGGCCTGAGATTGTTGTGGTGAGATGTCCATGTGAGGCCAAGCGGAGATGAAGAAAGGGTGATTAAATATAAGGATCTGGAACTCAGGGATGTCAGGATAGGGATGCAGATGTGTCAAACTTTGCCTACAGAGTCAACAACTTGAGCTGTAGTCCCAGATGAGCTTTCCCAGGAAACGATTACACGTGGCGAAGAGGAAAGAGCCTCAGCTGAGCCTTCAGGAACTCCAAGATATTTAATGGCCTGATGGAGGAGGAAAAGTCTTGAAAAGAGACAGAGTGAATATCCAGAGTAACAGAGAAAAAAGAACCTGGAGTGGGAGCGTCCAGAAGTAGAGGGAAGTGAGTGTGTCAAAAAGGAATGTGTGAAGTCAAGTAAGGTTGGAAAAACGTATGTTGGATTTCGTGACGGGGTAGCGATCATTGATCTGGTTAAAAACTGTCCCAGTGAAGGGAAAATGGAAGCCAGACTGGAAATATAGGAGATTATTTTGAGAATTCTGACTGTGAGGTAAAAAAAGAGAAATAAGGTAATGTGGAGGAGAGGGAACTCTGTGAACTCTTGTTTAAGAAGATTGAGATGTGGGAATTCTCTGGTGGTCCAGTGGTTAAGAATCTGCCATTCAGTGTAGGAGGCATGGGTTGGACCCCTGGTAGGGGAATTAAGATCCAGCAACTAAGCCTGCACTCTGCAAGCACCGAGCCTGTGTGCCCCTCAAAAGACCCCACACGATGCAATGAAGATCTGAAGCAGCCAAATAAATAAAATAAAGATTTTTTAAAAATAAGGATGAGACTTAAGCAAGCTTAAATGTGGAGGGAGACCTGGATGTGTTTGTGGGTGTACTGACTGGCAATATTTATAAGGAAGCTCCCATTGGATAACTTCAGTTTTCTTTGTGAAAGAGGAAATCTGCTCTTAGCAAGGGAGGAAGTAAGAACGTCAAAAGATTGGGGAAAATGATAAGAATGAAGAAGATTTAAAATAAATGTTGAATTTTACCAAAGAGGATTACAGATAAGCACATGAAAAGATGTTTAACATCATCAGGCATTAGGGAAATGCAAATTAAAGGATGGAGAAGTGACAAAAAAAAAAAGAAAAATCCCAAAACCCATGAGAGAATTCGTGTTTCCAGGAAATTGGAATAGACATACGATTTCTTGTTCTTCTTGCCAAGTATAACTAAAAACCTCAGACATTATGTATAAAACAAACAAAGAAATCAGCAAAAAGATGGAGAGAAGGAAGACTGCTCAGAGACCTCAAGACCAAGAAATGACACAGCCGTAAGTTCTCTGGGTTTTCTTTCTTTTTTTAAATACTGCAGAAATGAGGGTGCATGACCGGGTCTTGTGTGTGTGTGTGTGACTGCTCTGGGTCTTGGTTGCTGCGTGGCTTTCCTCTAGTTGCTGTGAGCAGCAGCTAGGCTCTGGTCTCAGCACACAGGTGTCTCATCTTGCTGGCTTCTCTGTTGCAGAGCACCGACTGTAGGGCCTACAGGCGTCAGTATTTGAGGTTCCCAGGCTTCAGGGCACAAGCTCAATAGTTGTGGTGCATGGGCCTAGTTGCCCATGTGGGGTCTTCCTGGATCAGGGATCGAACCTGTGTCTCTTGCATTGATTGGCAGGTGGATTCTTTACCACTGAACCACTAGGGAAGCCCTCCCTGGGTTTTCTTTTTGCCTCCTGTATCCAGATTTGAAGCTGAAGAAGCTAGCAGGCTAGTCCTGACAACTAGCAAAGAAAAAAATACAGCCCCAGTGAAACCCTGCTCTCTCTAGCCAAGTCAACAGGAAAGGTGAAACCTGGCAAGACAGAAAACATTTAGAAAATAAAGACCCCAATTTAATTAAATACCATGGAAAATTATATTTAAACACATTATGTGTTCACATTATGTGAAATGATATAAATTTCACAACTTAAATTTTACCAGTTCCTTAAAAAGTGCAAACTACCACAACGTATTCAGAATGAAACAGATCATTTAAATAGCCCTGTAACTGTGAAGGAAATTGAATTTATAGCTTAAAAATTCCTATTAAAGAAATCTCCAGACCCAGAGAAAGCTACCAAATGTTTAAAGAAGAATTAACACCAATTGTATGCAATCCCTGTTATATAATAAAAGGGAAGGCGTCTCAATTCATTTTATGAAGCTGTCATTACTACCCTGATATCATGTTACCCAGACAAAGATAGGACAAGGAAACTACAGACTAATCAGTTCAGTCCAGTTCAGTTGCTCAGTCGTGTCCGACTCTTTGCAACCCCATGGACCGCAGCTCGCCAGGCCTCCCTGTCCGTCACCAGCTCCTTCCTAGAGTTTACTCAAACTCATATCTGTTGAGTCAGTGATGCCATCCAACCATCTCATCCTCTGTCATCCCCTTCTCCTCCCGCCTTCAGTCTTTCCCAGTATCAACGTCTTTTCAAATGAGTCAGTTCTTCCCATAAGGTGGCCAAAGCATTGGACTTTCAGCTTCAGCATCAGTCCTTCCAATGAATATTCAGGACTGATTTCCTTGAGGATTGACTGGTTGGATTTCCTTGCTGTCCAAGGGACTCTTAAGAGTCTTCTCCAACAGTTCAAAAGCATCAATTCTTTGGTGCTCAGCTTTCTTTACAGTCCAACTTCACATCCATACATGACTACTGGAAAAACAATTGCTTTGACTAGGTGGACCTTGGTTGGCAAAGTCATGTCTCTGCTTTTTAATATGCTGTCTAGGTTGGTCATAACTTTTCTTTCTAGGAGTAAATGTCTTTTTAATTTTGTGGCTGCACTCAGCATCTGCAGTGATTTTGGAGCTCCCCAAAATAAAGTCTCTCACTGTTTCCACCATTTCCATATCTATTTGCCATGAACTGATGGGACCAGATGCCATGATCTCAGTTTTCTGAATGTTGAGCTTTAAGCCAACTTTTGCACTCTCCACTTTGACTTTCATCAAGAGGTTCTTTAGTTTTTCTTTGTTTTCTGCCGTAATGGTGGTGTCATCTGCTTATCTGAGGTGATTGATATTTCTCCTCGCAATCTTGATTCCAGCTTGTGCTTCATCCAGCCCAGCGTTTCTCATGATGTACTCTGCATAGAAGTTAAATAAGCAGGGTGACAGTTGCACTCATCTCACATTTTAGTAAAGTAATGCTCAAAATTCTCCAAGCCAGGCTTCAGCAATACATGAACCGTGAACTCCCTGATGTTCAAGCTGGTTTTAGAAAAGGCAGAGGAACCAGAGATCAAATTGCCAACATCCGCTGGATCATGGAAAAAGCAAGAGAATTCCAGAAAAACATCTATTTGTGCTTTATTGCCTATGCCAAAGCCTTTGACTGTGTGGATCACAATAAACTGTGGAAAATTCTGGAAGAGATGGGACTACCAGACCACCTCACCTGCCTCTTGAGAAATCTGTATGCAGGTCAGGAAGCAACAGTTAGAACTGGACATGAAACAACAGACTGGTTCCGAATAGGAAAAGGAGTACGTCAAGGCTGTATATTGTCACCCTGCTTATTTAACTTATATGCAGAGTACATCATGAGAAACGCTGGGCTGGAAGAAACACAAGCTGGAATCAAGATTGCCGGGAGAAATATCAATAACCTCAGATATGCAGATGATACTACCCTTATTGCAGAAAGTGAAGAGGAACTAAAAAGCCTCTTAATGAAAGTGAAATAGGAGAGCGAAAAAGTTGGCTTAAAGCTCAACATTCAGAAAACGAAGATCATGGCATCTGGTCTCATCACTTCATGGGAAATAGAATGGGAAACAGTGGAAACAGTGTCAGACTTTATTTTGGGGGGCTCCAAAATCACTGCAGATGGTGATTGCAGCCATGAAATTAGCAGACGCTTACTCTTTGGAAGAAAAGTTATGACCAACCTAGATAGTATATTCAAAAGCAGAGACATTACTTTGCCGACTAAGGTCCGTCTAGTCAAGGCTATGGTTTTTCCTGTGGTCATGTATGGATGTGAGATTTGGACTGTGAAGAAGGCTGAGCGCCAAAGAATTGATGCTTTTGAACTGTGGTGTTGCAGAAAACTCTTGAGAGTCCTTTGGACTTCAAGGAGATCCACCCAATCCATTCTGAAGGAGATCAACCCTGGGATTTCTTTGGAAGGAATGATGCTAAAGTTGAAACTCCAGTACTTTGGCCACCTCATGCGAAGAGTTGACTCATTGGAAAAGACTCT
>SJYF01000233.1:984665-1013656 GCA_006410515.1 Procapra przewalskii | reverse complement strand
GGCATCACGGACTCGATGGACATGAGTCTGAGTGAACTCCGGGAGTTGGTGATGGACAGGGAGGCCTGGCGTGCTGCGATTCATGGGGTCGCAAAGAGTCGGACATGACTGAGCGACTGATATGAACTGAACTGAACTGAGATGAGTGCAATTGTGCAGTAGTTTGAACATTCTTTGGCATTGCCTTTCTTTGTGATTGGAATAAAAACTGACCTTTTCCAGTCCTGTGACTGCTGTTGCATTTTCCAAATTTGTTGGCATATTGACTGCATCATCTTTCAGGATTTAAAATAGCTCAACTGGAATTCTATCACCTCCACTAGCTTTGTTCATAGTGATGCTTACTAAAGCCCACTTGACTTCACATTCTAGGATGTCTGGATCTAGGTGAGTGACCATATCATCAATATTATCTACATCTTGAAGATCTTTTTTGTATAGTTCTTCTGTGTAGTCTTGCCACCTCTGCTTAATATCTTCTGCTTATGTTAGGTCCCATCATTTCTGTTCTTTATTGTGCCCATCTTTGCATGAAATGTTCCCTTGGTGTCTCTAATTTTCTTGAAGAGATGTCTAGTCTTTCCCATCCTATTGTTTTCCTCTATTTCTTTGCACTGATCACTGAGGAAGGCTTTCTTATCTCTCCTTGCTATTCTTTGGACCTCTGCATTCAAATGGGTATATCTTTCCTTTTCTCCTTTGCTTTTCACTTCTCTTCTTTTCACAGCTATTTGTAAGGCCTCCTCAGATAGCCATTTTGCTTTTTTGCATTTCTTTTACTTGGGGATGGTCTTGATCCCTGTCTCTTGTACAATGTCATGAACCTCCATCCATAGTTCTTCAGGCACTCTATCAGATCTAATCCCTTTAATCTATTTCTCACTTCCACTGTATAATTGTAAGGGATTTGATTTAGGTCATACCTGAATGGTCTAGTGGTTTTCCCCACTTTCTTCAATTTAAATCTGAATTTGGCAATAAAGAGTTCGTGATCTGGGCCACAGTCAGCTCATGGTCTTGCTTTTGCTAACTGTATAGAGCTTCTCCATTTTTGGCTGCAAAGAATATACTCAATATGATTGGAGATCAGTGGAGAAATAACTCTAGGAAGATTGAAGAGATGGAGCCAAAGCAAAAACAACACCCAGTTGTGGATGTGACTGGTGATAGAAGCAAAGTCTGATGCTGTAAAGGGCAATATTGCATAGGAACCTGGAATGTTAGGTCCATGAATCAAGGCAAATTGGAAGTGGTCAAACAGCAGATGGTGAGCGTGAATGCCAACATTTTAGGAATCAGTGAACTAAAATGGACTGGAATGGGTGAATTTAGCTCCGAGGACCATTATGTCTACTACTGTGGGCAAGAATCCCTTAGAAGAAATGGGGTAGCCATAGTAGTCAACAAGAATCCAAAATGCAGTACTTGGATGCAATCTCAAAAATGACAGAAAGATCTCTGTTCGTTTCCAAGGAAAACCATTCAATATCACAGTAATCCAAGTCTATGCCCTGACCAGCAATCCTGAAGAAGCTGAAGTTGAATGGTTCTATGAAGACCTACATGACCTTCTAGAACTAACACCCCAAAAAGATGTCTTGTGGGTTATAGGGAACTGGAATGCAAAAGTAGGAAGTCCAGAGATATCTGGAGTAACAGGCAAATTTGGCCTTGGAGTACAGAATGAAGCAGGGCAAAGGCTAATAGAGCTTTGCCAAGACAAGGAACTGGTCATAGCAAACACCCTCCTCCAACAACACAAGAGGAGACTCTACACATGGACATCACCAGATGGTCCATACAGATTAATATACTTCATGAATATAAGACAAAAGCACTTAACAATATCAGCAAATAGAAATCAACAACACTTAAAAACAATTATACCTAAAAACATGATCAAGAAGAGTTTATTCCCAGGGACATAAGCCTGGTTCGATACGGGAAAATCTATCAATGTTATTGTGGACCAAGAATGTCATCTTCCATTTCAGTAAACAAAGAATGCTGACTGCTATTTCATAAACAGCAAATGCTGCCTACCATCAAGCCATCAGTCGCTGCAGCTGCGACCTTCCTGCGGTGCACCCTGAGGGGAATTCAGGATCGAAAAAAACAGGATACTGGCCCTAAACAGCTAAGATGCATATTTAAGGAATAATTTCAGTGTGGCTCAAACTCTTGTATCTTCCCATACATAGAAAAAGCATTAAAATCATCAACTTGAGATGTCTGGGTTTTTTTGTGATTAGCAGTAATTTTATGACCTTCAACTACATACTGTTGTTGTTTTTCATGACAAACTCCTATCTATTTTGGCTTCTCTCGTACCTCTTAGGAGCAGTTCCTCAGAGCTATCTGAAAGGCCTTCTCTCAGGCTTTGGTTCTCAGTAGGGTCCCTGAATGAGACATAACTCAGAAGTTTTAGGTTGAGCATTTTTCTTCAGTTGAAATAATCCAGCGAATCAACAGACTAAAGAATAAAAATCACATGATCATACCAATAGATGCAGAAAAAGCATTTGATAATATTCAACACCCATTCATAATAAAAATTCTCAGAAAAATAGAATAAAGTTCTTTAGGCCAGACAAATATGGTTTCTTAATTTGGTAAGAACATCCACAAAAACTCACAACTAACATTTTACTGAAAATGAAAAACTGAATACTTTCTCCCTAAGATCAGGAGCAAAGCAAGGATGTCCACTTTCACGTGTCATATTCAATATGACGCTAAAGCTTCTAGCCCTTAAAGTCAACGCCAGGAAAGGAAATAGATGGCGTAAAGTTTGAAAAAGAAGAAATAAAACTAGCTCTATTTGCAGAGGAAAAGATTGTCAATGTAGAAAATACCAACAAATATATAAACAAACACCTGGAACTAATAAGTGAGTTCAACAAGGTCACAAAATAAAAGAAAAACATATAAAATCAATTATAGTTTATATACTAGCAACTAACATGTGGAACTGAAATTAAAATACAATAGCATTTATAATTATTCAAAGACAATGGAATACTTAGTGGTGAATCTAAGACATATATAGGACTTGTTGCTTTTTAAAAAATGCACAAGAGAGTTGCGAGTGAAGTTTTATTGGGGGCAAAGTGAGGGCTGCAGCAGAAACAGCAGTTCAAATAGCTCTGCAAAACTGCTCCGAGGAGGTGTAAAGGGAGGAGCCAGAGTAAACAGGAATTTTGCAACAAAGGGCAGGTAGTCAGGAACATCAAAAGATTACTGTTAGAGAAAACCAGATGTCCTAAGTTAAGGAATCTAGTGTCTTTCTATGTATGTGTTGTTTAGCTGCTGTGTTTGACTCTTCTGTGACCCTGTGGACTGTAGCCCACCAGGCTCCTAGGCAAGAATACTGGAGTGGGTTGCCACGCCCTCTTCCAAGGGATCTTCCCAACCCAGGGATTGAACCTATGTCTCTACAGTTTTACAGTCAGAGCAGAAGCGGGGAGGGGGAGAAGACCTTCTTTGCCTTTCTCGAGTAGACTTCACGCTTCCGTCCCTATCGGTGCCTCCTGCAGACTGGCCAGGGCAGTTTTTCTGTCCCTACATGGTCAAGCTAGGTCCACAAATTATCGTTTGTTTGTCTGTTTTAATGTGTTCAGAGAGCATGTCCTAGGGATCGCTGACTTGCCGAGCTCCCTGGGCAGGCTGTGGGGCTACGCCACCACTGTTTTGCTGTTTGGGAGCGTGTCTCACACTTCTGTTGCAGGGTTTTGTTGCTAAGCAAGCCAGCTTGGTTTTGTCGTTAAGCAAACCTGACTTCTTGAGTGATCGTTAATTTACAGGGGTATCCCATATTTTTTTCCACTTACAGCCCCCTAGTGGGATTAGCTCTGAGAAGGCAATGACACCCCACTCCAGTACTCTTGCCTGGAAAATCCCATGGGCAGATGAGCCTGGTAGGCTGCAGTCCATGGGGTCGCTAAGCGTCTGACACGACTTCACTTTCACTTTTCACTTTCATGCATTAGCAAAGGAAATGGCATCCCACTCCAGTGTTCTTGCCTGCAGAACCCCAGGGACAGGGCAGCCTGTTGGGTTGCCATCTATGGGGTCGCACAGAGTCGGACATGACTGAAGCGCCTTAGCAGCAGCAGCAGCAGTGGGATTAGCTGTATAATTCCCTCCTTTGTCCCTTCACTGTATCCCTATCAAAACAACCAATTATGACTCTCGAGAGAGCATCCAGCCCCATCCCTCACTTCCGTCTCTGGGGTAATTAGAATGTATTCATCCTGTGCCTTGTAGAAGTCCAGATACCACTGTCTAAGTGAAGTAGCTCAGTAGTGTCCAACTCTTTGCGACCCCATGGACTGTAGCCTACCAGGCTCTTCCTCCATGGGATTCTCCAGGCAAGAATACGCCATTTCTTTCTCCAGGGGATCTTCCCAACCCAGGGATCAAACTTAGGTCTCGCGCATTGCAGGCAGACGCTTTAACCTCTGAGCCACCAGGGAAGCCCCTACCACTGTCTAAAGTAGTTCTTTAATCTGCCTTTCTAGTGATCCCATCACACATGGCTCAACTGAGCCTGGCACGCCCTGCGCTTGGTGTGATTTTCTACACAGCGCACTCATTATGGGTGGATAAGATGAATGATCTGATTAATAAAGAAAGCTACAATCCAAGCATTATGTCTGAGACCCAGTAACCCCTATTAGAAGGAAAATACGTTTTCTGTTTGAGAAACCTTGGATTTAAGTCTTTCATTTAGAGGTTGGAGAGTATAAAGAATAGACACTGTAGCAAAAAATTCATCCAAATCTTTGTACAAGGTAAAGCTTTGCTACCGGCCTATTGTTTGGAGCTCTTCGTATTAAACTTTTGAGCAGAAAGCAGTCTGGAGTGTCAAGGTGACAGTGTCTTCCGGCCTCAGAACTCCTGTGTGCCCTTTATATTACCAAGGAATCAAATGTTAATCATCGTACACAGTTTGTGATAGAAACCGCTTTCACCCCTCTTGGCTTCATTACACACTGCTCTGAGCATGTTTCAAATTCTTCCAAAGACAGCTGCCTGGGGAGTAGTCACAGAACACTCTCCTTCAACCTGCTTATTAACCCAGCAAGCAACAGCTTTGGAATTATGCACCTGCGATCAGGCCAACTGTGGTAGGAACATTACTTACCCCTGTCTCCTCAGAGGCAGAACAAAACAAAGCAAATAAACAAACAAACCCTGCATCGCACATCAGCCTCAGTTTTTTTCTTGCTCTCTGCCCAGAGATCCAGCCCCATCCCTTAAAAGGCTGTTTATTCAATCAGAGAGACACGCATAGTTGGCTTGTGCAAACCAGGCATAAAAGACACAAGAGCAATTTGTTCTGGTTAATAAGCTGGGAACAGACATTTAGAGGTCAACTGCACGGTGGGCGCAGAAGGGTGTCTTGTTGGCGGGTGTCTAATGTCATGGCAGATACTGTCAATTGTTTACCTACCCAGTAGCCACCCCCTACCTGCCTTCTTTATTGACTAGGAAAGAACTATTTGCTCCAGGTATCAGGCAGGTGGCCCTGGGATTTGGGAAAGAATGATTTGCTACCAGCCCTGACAGATGAACAGATGAGAATTTCTCTCTACAAACGCGGGGAGGCAGCTTCAAGACGCGCTGGTGCCGTCCCCTCCCGGTGTCCTCACACTTGTGTCATTGTCTCCTGCACTGAACAGGGCTGATGTGTCAACAACAGGCTGCTGTGGGAATGGCAGGGAATGCTGGCTCGCAGAGCTGAGGATCCCCAGGAATAGAACATCTCTTAAAACGAAACAAAACCTGAATCAGCCGAGGCCCTCTGGTCTGATGAGAGCTGCCTCTGGACCCACATAACCTTTTTAGCCAGGAGGAAGAAAAGAGTAGAAACTCTTACAATGTATGTATCTATGTTACCACTGGACTAGGCACTTCATAAAAATTATTTTAGCTGATTCTCACCGCACTGTGTGGGGGCAGGTCTGTCGGCATTATTCTCCTGATGAAGGACCCTAGGCACAGAGAATTTAAGCAACTTGCTGAAGGCCGCCAATGAGCTAATTTGCAGTGGGGAAAGAAATTCATTCCAGGTCTCTCTCAGTCCAGAGCTCCAGCTCCTTACACTCTGGATGTTGCTATTTCCAAAAAAAGTAAAAAACCACAGTGCACCCTTGACTAATCTAAGAAGAACTAAAGAGCATTTGGATTAGATCATGAATATTGTGGGTTCTTTACTATTAGAGTGCTCGGCTTGAAATCGGGAGATACTCTTCTTTCCATATCCACAGCTTTAGCCTTCAAGAAAGCACCTCTAGGTGCCAAAAAAAAAAAAAAAGCCTGAAAATAGCTTTTTTGGGGAAAAATGAGACCATTCTTGAAAACTTGGACTGGCAATGCCCTGAAAAGTGACTTAAGCCAGAGAGCACCAATGCCTGACTGCAACCTAAGGATTTCCTGGTGTGTGGTTATGTGCCAGTAAACAGAAGGGACTTCACACACCAGGACTTGAAGCCCATCTTGAAACCATTCCTGAGGTGTGGTCAGTTCAGCAAGCAGCACACTTTGGTATAAACCATTTATAGTGAGATAATAGCCTGGTGGTTAAGTGCCAGTTCAGGGTGTTTGCATGCTCATTGCTTCCACTAGCTGCATAATCTGGGGTGCATTTGTTTAACCCATAAGCCTTAGCTTTTCCATCTGTAAAATGGGGATAATAGGGTTGCTCATATGCAATTATGTATGTCACATGCTTGACTTATGGAAAGTATTCACTCATCTTTACGTATCTTTATAATTATCATTACTGCGCAGTGTTGCAGGTCACTGAAGGAAGAGGCAAAGTTTCAACAATAAGAGGGAGATGGTCCTTACTCTGTCTCCATATTCCTTGAAGCAAAGCTGGAAAGACAGGATGGACTTGGCCTCCCTGCTGCCCTAGGCCCTCCCTGTTGGGTTGTAATTCCTTTGCAGAAGCAGCCCCACCCATCTCCTGAACATTCCCAGCCAGGACAGGAGGATGCCATGGCCTTAACCCAGCAGCTGTATCACAGCTGAACCTCTTGCCAGATTTCCAGTGAATCCCAGGCCACCTCTTCTCGTATCCTTGTCCATCCGACCTGGCTTCTGACTGGTTTTCTTTGCTGAACACTTGTCTGGGACTGTGTCCCCAACATGGATCTCATGGTCCCCTGCCCAGAGGTTGGGGGAAAAGGCTCCCGCACGCTAAGACGACAGCTGAGCTCAGTCCCTTGTGAGTGCCAACTGTCAGAAGAACGACAGCTCTCTGTTTAATGGAGCAGCTGCCACTCCGACTCCCTCACCCGATGAGCACATGTCATGCCCCTGTGGATCACCAGCTGCTTCGTAGAAAGGTTCTCCAGTCCTGTGATGACCTAATCTGGCTTCCTTATCGTCCCCAAAATATGATACCGCCGAGGTCCCTGTGGGTCTTGCAAATATACTGACAAAGGACATTTTATACACAAGACAAGCTGCTTATAATTAAACAGACTTGCTTTTCAGTTCCTGGGCCCTACTTCATGACAGATGGCAGTCAGCCATCTGGCTTAGCCACATAGACGAAAGGGATTCAGAAGCTTCCCCACTCATTAGAGCTGCCGCCTTCGATTCTAGACAACATCCCTTAGTGGATCTACTAAAACCCAGTCTTTCTGCTTCACCTGCTTGGTGCACCCCAGGCAAGCCCACAAGCTGATCTCGATTTCAGTTTCTGTTACTGATTGCTATAGGAACATGGGAAATAGTAACCATGGGAAACTGAGCATGCTCAAACTACCGCACAACTGCACTCACCTCACACACTAGTAAAGTAATGCTCACAATTCTCCAAGCCAGGCTTCAGCAGTACATGAACTATGAACTTCCAAATGTTCAAGCTGGATTTAGGAAAGGCAGAGAGGAAACAGAGATCAAATTGCCAACATCCGTTGGATCATCGAAAAAGCAAGAGAGTTCCAGAAAAACATCTGCTTTATTGACTATGCCAAAGCCTTTGACTGTGTGGATGACAACAAACTGGAAAATTCTCTAAGTCATGGGAATACAAGACCACACTACCTGCCTCCTGGGAAATCTGTATGCAGATCAGGAAGCAACAGTTAGAACTGGACATGGAATAACAGACTGGTTCCAAATTGGGAAAGGAGTACATCAAGGCTTATATTGTCACCCTGCTTATTTCACTCATAAGCAGAGTACATCATGAGAAATGCTGGGCTGGATGAAGCACAAGCTGAAATCAAAATTGCTGGGAGACATATCAATAACCTCGGATATGCAGATGACACTACCCTTATGGCAGAAAGCAAAGAAGAACTAAAGAGTCTCTTGATGAAAGTGAAAGAGGAAAGTGAAAAAGTTGACTTAAAACTCAGCATTCAGAAAACTAAGATCATGGCATCGGATCCTATTACTTCATAGCAAATAGATGGGGAAACGATGGAAACAGTAAGAGACTTTATTTTGGGGGGCTCCAAAATCACTGCAGATGCTGACTGAAGCCACAAAATTAAAAGATGCTTCCTCCCTGGAAGAAAAGTTATGACCAACCTAGACAGCATATTAAAAAGCAGAGACATGACTTTGCCAACAAAGGTCTGTCTAGTCAAAGCTATGGTTTTTCCAGTAGTCATGTATGGATGTGAGAGTTGGACTATAAAGAAAGCTGAGTGTTGAAGAAGTGATGCTTTTGAATTGAGATGTTGGAGAAGACTCTTGAGAGTCCCCTGGACTGCAAGGAGATCCAACCAGTCCATCCTAAAGGAAATCAGTCCTGAATATTCATTGGAAGGTTTGATGCTGAAGCTAAAACTCCAGTACTTTGGCCACTTGATGGGAAGAACTGATCCATTTGAAAAGACCCTGATGCTGGCAAAGATTGAAGGCAGGAGGAGAAGGGGACAACAGAGGATAAGATGGTTGGATGGCATCACTGACTCAATGGACATGAGTTTGAGTAAACTCCGGGAGTTGGTGATGGACAGGGAGGCCTGGCGTGCTACAGTTCCTGGGGTAGCAAAGACTCAGACACGACTGAGCAACTGAACTGAACTGAACTAAGAAACTGAGCTTGACTCTGTAATATTATAGAATCCATGTTTACAATAAATGGTCTTGGGCTTGGGTCTGTATTATTAAAGGAAATGATTCATGGACGCTTGTTAAAAAACAGCAAGACAGAGTTTATTTAAGACTATTGCCATAGAGGAGAGACTAAACTCAACTTTGAGTATAAATGGAGATATGAGGGGATTTATTTCCAGGGAAGGATGAAGGAGACATTGGGAGGAACGTGATGAGGTGTCAAGAGTCAGGAAGAAGAGATTTGATTGGCTCTTGATAAAAGTGGAGCAAAAGGAGTTTGATTGGAAATCAAAGGGTGATTGGGGACAATTCTTCATAAACTGGCTTAGAAGGATTATTTGGTGAAACTAGACTCAGCAGGCCAAGGATGCACTCTAGTCAAGAAGATCAAGGAGGGAGTTGTTGTCAGTATCAGTCAGAATCTCTAGAGAAACAGAACCAACAGGATATATGTATATGGAGAGAGGATGTGGGATGAGAAGTGGGGAGAACAAGAAGGAAAAAGAAGAGAAAGAGATTTATTTTAAGGCATTGACTCATGTAATTATGGAGACTGGCCAGTTGAAATCCATAAGCAGGCCAGCCAGCTGGAAAACCCAGGCTGAATTTCTGTGTTACAGTCTTGAGGCAGAATGTCTTCTCTGGGAAACCTCAGTAATTTACTCTTAAGGCCTTTCATGGATAGGTTGAAAACCACCCACATTATGGAGGGTGATCTGCTTGTTTATTTCTGATTTTTTTTTTTTTTGACTGCACCACTCAGCGTGTGGGATCTTAGTTCCCAGGACAGGGATCAAATCTGCACAGCCTACTTTGGAAGTGCATAGCCTTAACCAGTGGACGTCTAGGGAAGCCCCCGCTTCATCCCTGCTTTATTTTTGCGATCTGCCTTTTTTTTCCCAAGTCAATTGATTGTACCTGTCAATCATTATCTATAAGTCACATTTGTAACAACATCTAGACTAGCATTTGACTGGAAGACTGGCACCCTCTTTGAACCACCTTGACATAAAATCACAAGGTTCAAAGAAAGTACAGTATGTGGAAAGCCAGAGGGCATGTCCAGTCTCCTTTGACATCTGGGGGTGCTCACCAGCCTCCTGATCCCTGTTTTAGAGGAGATGATACTGAGGACCCCTCTCTGTAATGCTCCTCTTTATCGGCCAGAGATTAAAATGAGGTAGAAAATACTTGTGCCTTTACACAACTGGACATCTTTTGTTCAGGCACCCACTGTTCTGGGAACACCTGTCTCCCTCAGCAAAGGTGTTTTGAGCTGTTTCATACAGATGCACTGCCAAGGAAAGGGCAAAAATAGTCACTTGAACCTGAAAGCAAGGCCTCAGTCCCAGAGACACTGAGGTTTGGCAAAAATGCTAACAACACTGATACACGCACCACAGTGTTATTTAGAGGTGAGAGCAAGGAAGGATTAGGCCATAAACCTAATGCTCAGGGATGATGGAAATGAAAAATCTCACTTCTCATAAATGCTATTGTCTCCTGACTCAAGAATGAGCTTCTAGATTGGGCAGGGTGGGGAAAAACACACAGATAAAAATGGCCACCGTCTTCCCCCAAATAGGAAACTGGCATGGAGCATCTTACTGGTCTGCTGGATCTTCATAACAATAATCCACAGAGTGAAAGCTAAGCTGCTCAGGACCAAGTTCCTGTGGCCGGCGGCTGCTGCTGCTGCTTCACCAGGCACCTCAGTTCCACAAGGATGGGCTTGACCTTATTTCGCGGGGAGTTCCTCTAGTCGAAGACTGAGTTGGTCTTCAAATAAGCAAGGGAGCGAATGTAGTTTTCCTCAGTTCTGTGATGGATTTTCTTGGTGTTATTATAAAGCAGGATGTTTGTCTCTAGAAACACAGCTCCTTTGGCTTTACTTACTACATCCTGTTCTCCTGGAACTTGGACAGTAAAGGCTGCTCTGAAGGACAAAGCTGCGAGACGCCAGGTCTGGCTCCTGCTTGATAACCAAGCCTGATTGGATGAGGCTCAGCCTATGGGAATTCCTCGCCTCTCATTCACTCACAAATGCACTTTAAAAATGTATTTTGAATGCTTATTACGCACCAGGCACTGCTCTGGGTGCTAGGGAATCAGCAGAGACCACGCAGCCTCCACTATCCTGAACTGTCCTGTCTTGTAGAGAAGACCTCTGGTCTCCAGACCCCCATGGTCAGATGTGTCCAATCTGGCCTGCTTTCAGTCCAGACTCAAGATGGGCTCTCTCACCCTAGCTATGTTTGAGTTATGCTGTGAAGCATGAGAAAACTTCCCCATCAGGAATGGAATCTGTGCCCCCAACAGTGGAAGCTTGGGGTCTTAATCACTGGAGCACCAGGGAATTCTCTGCATATGTTAAAGAATATTTTGAAAAATTTGTCAAATAGCACTTCATGGTAGATAGAGGTCTTTAAAACAGGAAAATACAGAGTAGTATAAAAAGAAAAGTAATCCTTTCCATTGATACATCCATACCCAGAGATAACAACTATTAACATTAGTATATCGGTATATTTCCTTCCAATTTTTCCCCACTATGTCTAATATTGAAAACATACTACCCATCTTTGTAATGGGAAGAACTGGCTATTATCTCCATTTCCTCCAGAAGGACTTGGAGGATCAAAGGCCCTTGGCTGAGGATGAAACGAAGGCATTGTTAGAAGCATCATTTCACAGATCCTCTCAGAGTAACCAAGGGAGCTTCCTCTGGGGCATAATGCAGCTCCTTTAGTTTTCAGACCAGGCCAAAGGAGAGGCAGGAAATAAACCAAGCCCGACACAGCCTGACAACGTGGCGCACAGACTCCCAGGAAATAGGGAGGTGCACCTCTAATTATGGAGCTGCTCAGGGAAGAACTCCCTGCTCACTGTGGGTTTGGACACTGTCTCTGACTACCAGCATTGCTGTTTGTCCTTGGGACATAAATGGGTGTTGATGCTGGGTTTAACAGCTGCATCATTTGAGGAAGCTGGATGTAACAGGTGCATCCCTGGTAGGAATGTGGCAAAGGAAAGCTGACCCCATGACGGCATCCACATCAACCCTTGACACCTGAGGGCCAAAGCCCTCCCCACCCTGGCCCAGAATGTGCAGGGGACTAGATTATGGGGTAGGAGCTCCCCATCATCCTTGCAAAGCCCAGCAGATGACAGACTCGGGCCTGGGGGAAAGCACTGGAACCTTATAAAGGCATGGGTGTGGGGAGTGAGAGGGCTTCCTCAGTGGCTCAGCAGTAAAGAATCTGCCTGCAATACTGGAGATGCGGGAGACTTGGATTCAAACCCTGGGTAGGGAAGACCCCCTGGAGAAGGGAATGGCAATACACTCCACTGTTCTTGCCTGGAGAATCCTATGGACAGAGGAGCCTGGTGATCTACAGTCCATAGCATCGCAAAGAGTTAAACATGGCTGAGCATGCATGAGCATGTGGGGAATGATATACTGTTCCTCAGATGGGGGCTGTGTTGCTCAAAAGTTGAGTGGAGGTTTAAAGAAAGGGGCATCACCACAGTGGAGCTGGTGCAAGAAGGGGACCTAGAGCTAAATTAGGACCTGGGTCATGCTCTGAGGGGGCCCTCTGTGAGCGGCTCATCTCTTTGGTACTGTTTCTTTGGATTCTGGGGAGAAATGCTAATTACCACCTTCCATTGGACAAATCCTCTTCTTTTACGCCCTAATCAAAGGTCTTGAATGACATCAGGGGTCAGGAGGCCCAGGTCAGAGTAGACAGATGCCATTGCAAGGGGAAGGCTCTGCCTACTGGAAAAAAAAAGGAGATAACTGCATACCTGTACCACAGAAGCCTTGCTTTTGTGGTTATTGTTTAAAAGAAGAAAAGAAAAAATGTGAAGGCTTCAAGAAAGAAAGACACAAAGAAAGGAAATCTACTGACAAGATACTCCCACTCTAAGGAGAACATTGTCAACGTGGACATAATCAGGTAGCCTCTGTTTATTGATTTAACCAAAATAGTAATGGAACTATATTGGGAGAATGGAAGGAGGGAAAGATGACGCAAGAAAGCTAAATCATGATCCGAAGGAAGTAAAGAAAGAATGTCTAAAATTAATAAATTATGATTAAAAGTGCTCTTCCAGGGAGAGCTGGGCTGTGGTCAGTGGTGGTGCAAGACACTGCTTTATCATCCTCCCCTTTCTTCTCCTTCTCCTCTTAATTCTTAGCTATGTTTATGCATAACTTTTACCAAACAATTACAATCTAGGAAATTATCTGGGAAATGAAATGTGATTGTTTATGTGGCTGGTACATGGAGATAAAGTCTTGGGAGCTACAGAAAGGTGGTAGAAGAGGGGGCTTCCTGCATGACTCCCTGCCTGCCAGCCCCCACGTGTGTGCTGGCTTGGAGGACGAGCAACAAGCAGCACCTAGTCAACAGAATCCAGGAACAGCTCGAATGCTGAGGACGTCCAGCAAGGACCCCTCCTGAGATACACACGTCAAACCTTCTCCTGACTTGTGTAAGTGAGAGGAAGCTGGTCTTGGATGGGGAAGTTGAGGCTGACCCTGCTGTTTCACAAAGCTCTATGACTTGCTTTTTTCACTTATCGTATAGGCATTTTTTCATTTTATATATATATGTCCACTTATATTTTCAAATTTCCCTTTGGACATTTGAGTGAAGTGATATCTGGTCTCGTGTTGTGACTATGCCGTGTTGGCGGCAGAACCCAGAGCAGCACCGTTGGGTGAGACGACAGGTGTGCCAGTCCCATCTTCTGTGTTGGAGTCCTGGCTCTACCACTTTCTAGACATGTGACTTTGGGGACATACAGCTGCAGTTCCCGCCTCTGTAAAATGACCTACTTCACAGGGCAGTGAGATTTAAATAAACGGATACATGCAAAGTGCTTAAAATAGCATCTGTTCTGTAGTAAGCACTCAATGAATTGTAGCTATCACTTAAAAAATATTTAACTATCCTCATGTTTAAATTTAGTTTTTTTCCCTTAAAGCTTACTTTGATAAACATCCTTGTACAATTTTTTTTGTGAAACAACACAATTTATTTATTATTGAATTTATATTTATTTAATTTAATTAATTTAAATTTATTTTATTTTATTTTATTATACAATGCAGATGAACAAAAAATAGGAAAAGGAAAAGAAGAAAAGCTGCTTGTAACATTATACCTCAAAGACAACCGAAATATATTTGGTGTATATATTTCAAGTGTTTTTCCTATATATGTGCATACACACACACACACACACACACACACACACACACACACATACTCTTTACATACAAAATAAACCTTGTGATACTGCTTTATGATTTTCTTTCTACCAGTTAAGAATAATCATGACCACTTGTCAGGAAAAAAGGCAACGTCCTAGTTTTTATTAGCTGCCTAGTATTCCCTTGTATATCATTCTTTATTAGCACCCACTGCCAATTACAAACAACATTTTATTATTCAAACTGTGTATATATGGTGGGATAAAAAGATAAGCACATTCTCCTCAGATGCAGAAGAATACAGCTTTAAATTTTCTCTATAATTAGCACAAAGTAGTCTGGAGAATCCCAGGGACGAGGGAGCCTGGTGGGCTGCCGTCTATGGGGTCGCACAGAGTCGGGCACGACTGAAGCGACTCAGCAGCAGCAGCAGCAGCAGCAGCAGCAGTCTCTATCAAGTAGAGCAATGACAAGAATTTAGACCTGCCATTTAAAAAGTTTTGCTCTCTCTTCTGGTCTGTATCTCCTGTTAGAGATATTATTAAATTGCCTGTTGATATTTAGTCTTCTTCTGAAATGGGGATCTGGGTTGATGGGAGCATGGTGCATATAGGGAGGAGGAGGCTAGTCCAGATGCAGAAGCTGGAGCTCTGTCCAGCATCAAGCCTCTGGGGGTCCCTCTCTACCACCTTGACCCCTGACTCCTGCAAACCCTATGGCCACTTTCTCCATTAGTCTCCTGGACAGTCTGTCTTCACCAGTACTCATCAATCTTCAGTACATAGAGCAATTAACTGGAGAGCTTGTCGAAACAGATTCTTAGTATCACACCCAGAGGTTCTTATTACAGGTCTGAGCTGGGGCCGAGACTTTGCATTCCTAACAAACTTCCAGGTAAGGCAGGTCCAAAGTCCATAGTTTGCATAGCCCTGGTCCACGTCTCCATCACAACCTCTGCGTTGGGGTCACTTTGCTCTCACGAGGTCTTATGGCTGGCTCATTGGCTTCCAGCTCAGCTGCCTACCCCATGTGTCAATGCATGCCTGCTCAGTCATGTCCTAGCCTTTGCGACCCCACGGACTGTAGCCCACCAGGCTTCTCTGTCCAGTGGAATTTTCCAGACAAGAATACTGGAATGGGTTGCCATTTCCTCCCCCATGGGATCTTCCTGACCCAGGGATCACACCCAGGTCTCCTGAATTGTAGGTAGATTCTTTATCATCTGAGCCACCAGGGGAACCCAGAGAACAGTATGGAGGTTCCTTAAAAAACTGAAAATAGAGCTACCATGCACCGATGCGTGCTCAGGTGCTTCAGTCTCGTCCAACTCTTTGCAACCCTATGGACCATAGCCTGCCAGGCTCCTCTGTCCATGGATTCTCTAGCTAAGAATACTGGAGTAGGCTACCATTTTCTCCTCCAGGGGATCTTCTGATCTGGGGATCAAACCCACATCTCCTGCACTGGCAGGAGGATTCTCCACCACTGTGCCCCTGGGGAAGCCCACCCCATGTGTTACTGGGGACTTCAGAGGATTTCCGGATTCCTTGCATTCTACAAGAGAAGCAGGAGTTGGGGCTGGGGACATGCTTCCTCTGGCTCCCCCTGGATGAGCATTCCATGCTGCCTCTTTTCCCCTAAAATGGCGGGGGGGGGGGCTCCCTCTGAGAAGCATCCTTACAAAGTAGTTGGAAAGAGAAACACAAGCTCCCTGTGCTTCAGGCTTTTGGTCAGAAGAGGCAGTTTATCTCTATGACCTTCCCCCATTTTATCGTTAAGATCAAATGAATGTAGGGAGGGGTAACACAAGGACCCTGGCATTGTTTGTAAATCTCTCAGTCCTCTCTTTTCCTCCTCCTTTTGAAAGAACCAAAAAGGCTTTTTTTTTTTTTAATTTCCCCCTTTGTCTGAAAATCGCTTTCCCATTTTTAATGCGTCTTTCTTCCTATGGTGGACATTTGGCTGCCTTCCCTGGGGTCATAATGGCAGAGTGGATTCTGGGAAACATGAATTAGAGAATATTAAAATATATACAGTTTAATGTTTTCAAAAGGTTGTCTCTGATACATGCAGTAATTGTGTTACCTTTTTTCTCTATTACATTTGCCAGACATTTGTCTATTTGTTTATGCTTCTTTATTGGGTTTGATTTATTAATTCTACTTTTTTTTCCTATTTTAAAACTCAATAATACTGTTACTTTTTTTTTTTTTTTTTGGTTGCTCTGCGCAGTTTGTGGGATCTTAGTTCTCTGACCAAGGATTAAACCTGTGCCCCCAGTAGGTGAGTCTCGGTGTCCTAACCAATGGACCACAGGAAATTCCCAATATTTTTACCTTTATGACATCCTTCCATTTTATATTTTTACTTATTTTTTTCTAACGTCTTGAACAGAAAGCTTAGTTTATTAGTTTTCATCATCTTGAACCTTAAAAATATATTTCACAGTCACATATGGTACAATAGGCAATTTCACATAGACGGGATCACATCACATATGGACACCTTCTCTGCTACCCTCAGTTACATCAGACCTTTGCATCACCCTGCATCCCTTTGCCTTTTTCTTCTTATAAAGCATTTGAGGGTAGAAGTTTATCCCTTTAAGTAGTTTTGATTGTATCCTATTAGTTCAACATATAGCATTCTCACTGTCTTTAATTTCTATAGGCATTAAACTCTGGCTGTAGATTACCACATAAATAATGTGAATTTGAACATGACGCAAGTTTAGATCTATTGAGATGGTGCTTTGCCCCTCCCTTCCTCTGAGCCCTCTTCTTCTTTCTCAAATAGGGGGCAGCTAGAATTCTTATCTTCTGCAGAGGAAGGAGGATGTTAGATGTGACACTGGACAATGAAATGAATTTAGCTGACAACTTCCTGGGATTCTCCTGGCCCACTCACTGCACCCAGGTCAGTTGGAAGACAATCACTAAGAGAGCCTGGGACTGTTGTTTATGTCCTGGATGGAAGCAGCCACAGAAGTCAGATGCACCCCTGCGAATATTTAGGTTGGGGCAGCCATCTGCTAGCAGGTAGGACCAGATGCAGCCAGGACCTGGATGATTTGGGCAAGTCCCAGCTACCAAGACTTGACCCTCATCTTTTCATTTCATTAAACTTCCAGTAACATAAACCTGTACATTTTATAAAACTGAATATTTTGGACCCTTCTAAGTGGATTATGGTGAGGTTTTACTGTGGAATGTGTCAACAAAGAATAATGAGCATCGACCACCACCCACTTATATTGATACAAGGGTTAAGTTGAAACTCACTGCGGTTGCCCATCAACAGTATACGTGAGAGGAGTTCAGGATGAAAAACAGGATGAGGTACCCTATGCTTTAGATAAATGAGCTCCTGTATTCCTAGGGAGTTAGGTATCTATCTCAGGAAAAATTTCAATGACTCTCATATCTCCCCATATATATAACAAAACACTAAAAGCATTCACTTGAGATGTCTGTTATTTGTGATTTCAGTAATCTTACCTTGATGTATTCTTGACTGTATGTATTTCCTAGCCAGAAACAAAAAACTGGCTACTCTCCTACCTCAGTGCTAAGTGGCCGTCTCTATGGCTATAGTCCTCAGTAAGACCCTGAATAAACCTGAAACTCGCCACTCTTAAATTGTGTGTTTTTAAGTTGACAGATGAAATATACTTGAGCCTGTTCCTACCCACAGCGCCATGAATGCGCAGCACCAGAGGATGGCTCCTGCCCCTGGTGTCCGCTTACCCACCGCCCTCCCTCGGCTCATCTCAACTGTTGTCCTGGTGCCAGGCTTTTCTGCAGTTTGCAGCCTTCGGTCCTATTCCTGTCTGCCATTTCCTCCCTCAAGCTTTCTGCTCCAACCAGTGATTCTGGAACTTTTCTTTTTGACTGTGTTTTTGAATTATTATTATTACTATTACTAGCAGCAGTAGTAAGAATATTTATTTCCTATATTGTACAGGCATTTTCTGCATACAGTACAGCACTGAAAAGCCGCACAGGAGTATACAGTGAAAATAAAGACTCCTTTCCTTCCACATCTCAGTAACAGAACTCCTCTTTGTGAAAGCAACCAGTTAGAAGTTTCTTGAGCGTCTTCTGAGAGATGTCCTTTCAAAAATACAAATATTTGTGTACATATGATAGCATCACTGACTCGATGGACATGAATTTGAGTGAACTCCTGGAGATACTCAAGGACAGAGGAGCCTGGTGTGCTGCAGTCCAAGGGATCACAGAGTCAAACAGGACTTAGCTATTGAGCAACAACAAAAACCTACTCGTTTTTCTCTAAACAAATTGTGGCACATTATAAGTACACTTTGCCCCTGGCTTTTTCCCCTTGACATTGCAACTTAAAGGAAGCCCCATTCCAACCCCTGGAGGCTTGCTCATTGCTATTAACACCACTGCATTTCTTTTGCCTTAACTTTTGGGAAAACATCTTGGGTCATTCTTGGGAACCCCCAAAGCTGCCTTCTGCTCCCCAGACTGTCACCTCCAGTAAGAGATACCCTGTGCAGTCCCCCTGCCCTCAGGGACTGGCTCTCCCTGGCTTTCCTGCCACTGGTGGAGAGGAACGAGCCAGTTCTAGCCACAGCGCTCTGTTTCTCCCACAGAACAGATCAGCTGAAAAGGGAAATGGCTTTTTCTGGAAGGGAGTTTGTGGACCTTCAACAATGACATGCTGACGCCTGGCAAGGAGCCCAGAGTCACAAATCCTCCCCAGTTATTGCAGGCAAATAGTGTTTATATGGGGAGGGCAAGCCTCAGTAACATCAAATCAGCAATCCTTTCTGCTTTATCTGCCTGTTTATCCTGTAAGAAAAACAAAGGGTCACTTTCCACAAGGACCTGTCAGCATCCATCTCAGGGCCCAGAGCTGCAGAATGTCTCAATTTCCTGACTCCTTGATCATACAGGTTATTGTGTTCTTATTTCCTAAAAATCAGCCTTTTTCTTCCTAATTCAACAAATATTTTTGAACACATACTATTGTATTCTAGGCACCAAGAATATACCCATACAGGAAGGTCTTTGCTTTCAGTCTAGTTTCCCTGTTTTTAAATTCTCCAGTCTTCTCTCTTACATGCTCTAAAACCTGTTGGCCACTCCTTGTATGATATGTTCATGAAGTGAACTGAAGTGTTAGTCGCTCAGTCGTGTCCCACTCTTTGCAGCCCCATGCTATGTCCATGGAATTCTCCAGGCAAGAATACTGGAGTGGGTTTCCATTCCCTTCTCCAGGGGATTGTCCAGACTTAGGGATCAAACACAGGTCTTCTGCATTGCAGGCAGATTCTTTACCGTCTGAGCTATCATAATGTGTTCACTGGAGAGTAATTTTAGTGCAGGGGGACTGCACAGGGTTATCTCTTACTGGAGGAAGGGTTAAAAAACTTTGTTCAATTTCCTGCTTGCTTTTAGTTCCTATGCCTTCTTCCAGACATGTCCTTGGATTAGGTTTTTCAAGCACAATCTCCTGGCTTTCTTGGTTTAGTGCCTTGGTGCTCTGGATCATGCAGAGAAGGAAGCTGAAGGGAGAAGCAATCAGACACTTCACTGAAGTTGCTTGTGGGAGAGATTGCCTCTGATACACAGTCTCCTTTTCTTCGTAGGCATAGATTTTTCACCTGAGCACAGAACTATAGAGAGGAATGAATGCATTTGCCAGCCTTCCTACAACAAGGTGTGGCCAGGATCTAAAGTTTGGCTGAGGAAATATAAGAGGAAGTGTCCTGTCCACTTTTGGGAATCTTCTTTAAGAGACTGCTGGAGCATGAATTTGCCCTGTCTTCATTTCTTTCTCCATCCTACTGTTTAGAACAGTTGTTGACTTAGATCTTGAAGATGGGAGCCACACCCTGGGGACGGTAGAGGAGCTTCCGGAGAAACTGATGGTGCCAAGCCCCCATACCAGCTGATACTGGGCTGCATACACCTTGACTTTTCCTTGAAGGAGAAAGAAATTTTGGTGTAGTTGTAACCTCTGCCTGGTTGAATTTTGCTGATTTTTTTTCCTGTCCCTACTGTATTCTATATCATAAACTGCCATCCACTCAAAATTCTCAAGAAATGTATCTTCAGGTTTATTTTTAAATCTCTGCTGTGACTAATGGCAAGGGTTAATTTATAAATGTTGATTTAAAAGCTATCAGCTTGGGGCTTCCCCGGTGGTTCAGTGGCTAAGACTCCACACATCCAGTGCAGGGGCCCTGGTCAAGGAAGTAGATTTCACATTCTACAACTAAAGATCCTGCATGCTGAAACTAAGACCCAACACAGCCAAATAAATAATCAAATAAAAAAAATAATAAAAGCTATCAGCAATTCTCAGCCCGCTGCCTTTCCAACCTATTCAGTAAAATTTTCAGCTTGAAACATCAGGCCTAGCCTCAGTCTTACACAGTGTGGGTGATCCTGAGAGGGGGGTATGCAGTGTGCCTGTGGAGCGGGGCAGGGGGTACAGAGGAGTGTGGAATTGTCTCTTTCAGGAGCTTGGATCCCAATCTGCCCAGGTTACTCAGGTGATGCTCTGGACGCCGTGTGCTCAGCCCAGCGCCTGCCTGCCCCTTGGTGTTCTGCTTTTCCATCATGAGCAAGTCACTTACTCCTCAAGGGCACACTTCCTCTTTCACGTCTGTTGTAAGAACTAGCTATCGGTCAGCGCCCTCGGATGGGAATCCTCTCCATGACTGGTCCTGAGTACCAGGGAAATTGGAAACAGAATTGACACAGGAGCCAGTTGGGAAGAAAGGAAGAAGGCAGCCCATGGGTCACCAAGCAGATGGTTTCCTATCAGTGGCACATTATTGGCTGGAGGTTCATGGGCCCATTTACCCAGCTGAAAAGTCCAGGCTACTTTGTGTAGTTTCTGACAGAAGCCTCTATGGGTTGTTGGTGCCTGGTGCTTGCACTCTGCCCAGCTCTAAACCAGCTGGGTCACTTGGAAGTGCTCAGATGCTGCCAACTGGCTTATAGTGTCCATATTGTTTAGAGAAGCTGCTTTTGGGCTTCATCACTATATCAGACTGGGAAGGATGCTAGCTCATAATGTAACTCATATTTGCTATGTATTGTGTATGCTGATTTGGAATCACTGCTCCCTGTATTGGAAGTCCTCTCCCCAATGTCCTCAGTGACCTGAGCCTTGGGATTACTCATCCTCCTTTTTCTTCCTGGTCTAATGTTGATCCAATTGCCTGGGATCACAGACAGATTTCAGAAACTCTGTGGTGTTTGCAGGAGCTGAGGTGATGCCAAGTCATCCAGAAAGAGCTACTGAGCCCGAACAAGCCAAGAGAACCGTATCTCCTGCTACCTAATCTGGAGTCTCCACCTGGAAGGTTAAACAAGGGACACAGCTTCAGTGACTAGAGAAGGCAGGAGACAGCATCTTTGAAGACCCCAATTCTTCCCCATGACCATAAGGTCTTAAAAGTTATAGCCCCTGCCTCCGTCATCCCCCATAAATTCAGATACTTTCTTACAGAGAGAAGCAGGGAATGGATCCTGCCATTGAGATATTGGGCCTTTTAACTGAGAAATAAGGTATTATTTAAAAGATCAGCTATGTCCAAGTTTTAAGCAGACTGATAAAAATTTTCCCCCAAAACCAGCAGATAAGGAGTCAGGGGGAAAGTCAGATTAGTTATAATTAAATAAAGGAGTTTAAATTTTTCTGCTATTATGGGTTAAATTATGTTCCCCTAAAATTCATATGCTGAAGTCCTTACCACAGTACTAAATGTGTTTGGAATGGTAATTAAGTATTAATCTGTATTTAAGGTGGTAGTATATCTAAAGTAAAATGACTTCAGTTAAGGTAAAATGAACTCATTAGTGTGCGCCCTAATTCAACATGCTGGTGTGCTTTTAAGAAGAGGAGAATAGGACGTAGACACAGAGGGACACAGGGAGAAGATGATCTACAAGCCAAGCAGCGGGGCCTTAGAGGAAACCAACAGCGCAGACGCCTTGATCTCGGACTTCCAAAGATGAGAAAGATGAGCCTCCAAAGATGAGAAAAAACTTTTTATCGTTTAAGCCACACAGTCTTTGGTACTTTGTCATGCAGTCCTAGAAAACTAATATATCTGCTTATCTGAATAACAGTGTAAATAAATTTATATTGCCATAACAACCTTAATTTTTATATAAATTGAAGTGTGCTATAATAATATCTAATTATTTAACACTTTCTCTGTGTCGGGCTTTGTTCTAAGGGCGTACATATATTCATTTTATTCTTTTTTAAAAATTTATTTGTAATGGGAGGATGATTGCTTTACAATATTGTGTTGGTTTCTGCCATATAACAATATGAATAAGCCATAAGTATACACGTTTCCCCCTCTTGAACCTCCCTCCCACCCCCGACCTCATCTCCTCCCTCTAGGCTGTCATAGAGCAAAAGGTTCATTTTATTCTTATAAGAATAACCTCATTTGATCTCTGTTTACAGATAGGGACACTGAAAGACCAAAAACGGAGTTTCTAAAGCCCCACAAAGCGTCTGTGGCATGTGACACAGCCAGGATTCCAAGCTAGACAGTTAGGCTCCAGAGCTACATGCTCCATCAGCATGGGGAAACCTGGTTTTCAGTAAAACATAATACTTCCTGGCAGCTTCCCATGTCAGTACATGCATACCTGTTGCGTTTACTTAAGGAGTCACATGAAATTATGGTTTTATTCTAGGGTAGGGAAATTAAACCTGCTTTAGTGTTTTTGCTGCTTTAACAAGTAGCCTTTTGTCCAGTCTCAGGAATAGTGATTCATCCAGAAAGAATTAAGGTATCTCCTCTCACCCTGAATGAGCAGGGTGGCTATTGTGCTGCTAAACATTGGTGGGCCCTGGCTTCCCCGCTGCCTCAGCAGTGAAGAATCCACCCGCAGTTCAGGAGTTCCGGATGATCTCTGGGTCAGGAAGATCGACTGGAGAGGAGCACGGCAACCCACCCCAGTATTCTTTCCTGGAGAACGCCATGGACAGAGGAGCCCGCTGGGCTACAGCCCATGGGATGGCAAAGACTTGGATACGACTGAAGCGACAGCACGCACACACCTTCACTTTGCAAGGCTCCTTTTTGAGAAGCTTTGCTTGAAAGGAATTTATGACAAAAAAAAGAAGCAAAATAAAGATTTGTAGAAGTCCTAGATGGATTTGTCTGGCACCTTGAGAAATGCCTGGAAGCAGGGGATAGGAAGCAGTCCTTTGAAAGGTCTTGGGGCCCATACTTGTACGGTCCTGTCTGTGGCATATAGTGTGGAGAGAGTCAGGTCTATCATGAATGGGGTCAGAGGACTGTAGGAGGTTCTACTGGAGCAGCCAGGGTGGATGTCAGATTAGAGGTGTGCTATTCTGCAACAGAGGCAAAAAAAGCCAGGGTGGGCCACACAGTGGGAAGAGGGTGTTTGTCCTGTCTGGTGCTAAGATGCGGCCTGCCCAGCCTCCTGGGGGAGCCTGTGAAACCCACAGTCCCCAGTGAATGAGCTGCCAGTGAGGACTTCCTCTTCATACTCTAGGAATCTGGCATGCCTTCAGGAGATTTCATTGAATTATTTAATCTCTTGTCTTCAATCTTTTTATTCTTTCATCAATTTCTGAGCGATTTCCTCAGTTTTATTGTCTATCCCTTTTATTGTGTTTTTTTCCTTGCTGCTATATCTTTTTCATTTCCAATGGCTCTTGAAAAATTTTTTCAGAACGTTTCTTTCTTTATGACATGTATCCTTGTTTCATGGATGCAAGGATATTTCTTATTTCTTTCCTAACTCCTTAAATTATTATTTATACTTTTTAAAAATGAGGCAAGTGAATGAGGGATAGTTTTCTTCTTCTGCAAAGTTTCTGGTTTCTTTCAGGTCTATTTGTTTGAGTCTCTGTTTTCTGTGTTAGAGGTTATCTTCCAGTGCCCTGAAATTTTGGTTTCCTGTTCATTGTCAAGCAGAAAGGGGGAACTAAGGAATCCTATAAAACGATACTGAATTCTGCACCTATAGAAAATATAACTTTTTTTGAAGTGCACAATGGAAAATTCATGAAAATTATCCAAATATTGTGCTCACCAAGAAAATCTCAAGCAATCCCAAAGAATAGAACTATACAAATAACATTCTCTGATCACAGTGCTGTAAAACTTTGAGAAATTAATGACAATTTCTGAAAAATAAAAAATTTCCTTTAATCCATTAATTACCTGTTGGATTGAAGAGAAAATAATAAATAAAACTGCAAAATTTCTTGAAAATAATAATGAAAACATGACATAGAATCTCTGTGATACCACTCAGGCAGTTATTACAGGAAAACTTAGAGCTTTAAAACACCCTGATTGCAACAGAAATAAAAACATCAATATAATGAATTTAACATCCAAAATGGGAAACTAGGAAAGTAAGCTAAAATAAAGGAGAAAGAAAATAATAAAGATAAAATTACAAAATAATGATTTGGAAAACAGAAAAGAGCAGAACTAACAGATCCAAGGGCTTCCCTGGAGGCTCAGAAGGTAAAGGACCTGCCCGCAAGGCGGGAGACCGAGGTTCGATCCCTAGGGCGGGAAGGTCCCCTGGAGTAGGGCATGGCAAGGCACTCTAGTATTCTTGCCTGGAGAACCCCGTGGACAGAGGAGCCTGGCGGGCTGAAGTCCATGCGGTCGCAAAGAGCTGAACACGACTGAGTGATTAAGCACAGCCAGCGTAATAAATCCAAAAGCAGGTTATTTGAAAAGCACAACAAAATACATAAACCATCAGCGAACTTAGGCTTTAAAAAAGGAGAAATGGCGCAAGTGGTGAAGAATCTGCCAGCCAGTGCAGGAGCATGCAGGAAACACAGTTTCAGTCCCTGGGTTGGGAAGATACCCTGGGGGAGGAAATGGCAGCCCATCCTGGGATAATCCCGTGGACCGAGGGTGAAGTAAGTGAAAGTCGCTCAGTCGTGTCCGACTCTCTGCGACCCTGTAGACTATACAGTCCACGGAATTCTCCAGGCCAGAATACTGGAGTGGGTAGCCTTTCCCTTCTCCAGGCTGCTGCTGCTGCTGCTGCGTCGCTTCACTGGTGTCTAACTCTGTGCGACCCCATAGACGGCAGCCCACCAGGCTCCCCCGTCCCTGGGGGATCTTCCCAGCCCAGGGATTGAACCCAGGTCTCCCGCGTTGTAGGCAGATTCTTTACCAGCTGAGCTATCAGGGACGGAGGAGCCTGGCAGATTACAGTCTAGAGTCGCAAAGAGTCGGATACAACTGAAGAGAATGAGCGTGCAGGCACACACAAATACAAGAGAGAAATTGCATTAAAGGGGATAAACCATTAGCTAAGTACGATTTTTAAAAAATAACAGAAATAAGAGGAAAATCACACAGAAACAGAGAAAACAATTTTTAAGAAAAAAGAATTTTGTGCGACTCTGTGCTGGTAAACATGAAAACTTAGAAGAAACGTGTATGTTTTCAGGCAAAGAGAAGCTTCCAAAATTGATCCTAATAGAGACAGAAAGTCTAAACAAGCGAATTATTATAAAAGAAATGAAAAGGCTAAAGAGTTATTGCATAAAAACTAACACACAAAGAATCAGTAAGTCAAATGGTTTCATAAAGAGATTCCACATAATCTTTAAAGGCCAAATAATTTCGCTGTTACTTAAATTACTTCAGAGCGTTTCTTTTTAGGAAGCACATATAATCTTAATCTCCAAGCCTGATGAAGACTGCCAGATTTTTATTTCAGTACATTTCAATTTATTTGGAATAAATTCCAAAGATTTTTAGTCCAATAAAAGGAAACCACAGACCATTTTCCCTTAAGAATTTACTTATCTATTCATCCATGTGTTGGTTATTGTGAATTATGTTGTGACTAACACTGAGGTCGGAGAAGGCGATGGCACCCCACTCCAGTGCTCTTGCCTGGAAAATCCCATGGACGGAGGAGCCTGGTGGGCTGCAGTCCATGGGGTCGCTAAGAGTCAGACACGACTGAGCGACTTCACTTTCCCTTTTCACTTTCATGCACTGGAGAAGGAAATGGCAGCCCACTCCAGTGTTCTTGCCTGGAGAATCCCAGGGACGGGGGTGGGCTGCTGTTTCTGGTGTCGCAGAGTCGGACACGACTGAAGTGACTTAGCAGCAGAAGCAGCAGCAACACTGAGGTACAGACAGAGCTTCAAGACAGTGCTTCAGTGTCCTTCAAATATCTACCCAGAAGTGGGATTTCTGGGTCACATGGTAGTTCTATTTTTAATTTTTTGAGGAAACTGTAGTTTTTTCCATACTGGCTGTACCAAGTTACACTCCCACCAATACTACACAAGTATTTTCTATTCTCTAAATCCTTGCCAGCAATTTTTTAATCTGATTTTTTCTTTTTTTTTGATAATAGCCATTTTAGGAGGTATGAGGTAATATCTTATTGTGGTTTTGAAGTGCATTTCACAGATGATTAGTGATGTTGAGTATGTTTTCAAAGATAATAGATGTGTATTATAGTCCTTGAGCAATTAATTAATATAGAAAGTCCTTAGGAATACTAACTCCAAACTAGTAAAACATATTAAGGTATCTATAAAATTAAGAAAATATACTGAAATATTATGATTGTATTGTGTTCATTATTGTGTAATATTATTGTATTAAGTGTGTTTGAGATTGTGAGAAAAGTCTTTGCTTTATCTATTATGATTCTACTATAGAGACTTTTTAATCTAATAAGCATATATGGTAAAAATATATGAATATGCTTGCTGACTCTTCTTTAGAGTCATTCCCATGCAAACATCCATAAGTCAGACACCTCGCCTCCCAGACATTCTGTGCTGTCATACCATTTTTCTTAACAAGCAAGTCCAGACTGCAACTGGAAAGATCATCCAGTTCCCTGTTTCTGTGACCTGACAGCACTGGGTCCATCCCACAAAACAAGGAAGGTTTGTTACAACACCAACATCCCCACCTCAGCATTTTATGCACCTGCCCTTCTTCATCTTCTTCATCTTCTGTTCTATTCCTCCTGCTCCTGGGTCTGGGCTCATACCCTGGACTTCTCATCTGTTCTCTGCTGCCTAGCCTGTGTTGAAGGCTGTCACAGTTATGATATTTATCCACGTGAAAACACATGACACTTAAACCTTTGTCTCTCATCAGTGATTCATGGGTTCCTGGGGTATGGTCATCTACCTGACTAGGATGATAGTTGCATAGATTGTTGTTAGTAACAATGGTTCTAAAGGTGTGGACATTATTCCTTCCAGGAACTTATTAGAAATATAAATTCTTGGGTACCACCCAAGCCTTCTGAATCAGAAACTCTGGGGGTGGTGACCAGCCATCTGTGGTTTACTAAGCTCCCCAAGTGATTCTGGTGCATGCTAAAATTTGTGAACCACTGCTCATCTCTATCTGCCCTCTCACCTTTAACCTCTGTCATAAACTGGCTTTAGAGTCTCAGAGGTCAGACTTCCATGGATATATATAATAAGTATATACAATATATTTGCATTTAATATTAGAAGCTTTTCTATATATAGCTTATGTGCCTAATAGAATTAATGATAACAACCAAGTAAATGAAATTGGGATTAAGAGTAAATAGCACTTTTCCCAATAAGGAAAATTAGATGAAACTGTGAACTATTCATACATAGCAAGCACTCAATAACCTTTGTAGAGGAGGAAGGGAAAGGGGACAGAACTTAAGAGCTGCCAAAGAAAAGAGAAAACAAGATGACCTCAAGTCTTTAGAGAATCACAAGAGAGCAACCTAGCAGTTTTGAGAAACATAGCTCTTTCTGGTTTTTGAAATTGAGAGATGTTCCTTTCCCCGGCCCTCGTATGCACAAGATGTTCCTTCCCTCGGCCCTCGTATGCATACTACTGAGTATGTAGCATTTTCCCCAGTTCCTATGTATACAAGCCATGAGGAGCCATTTTTGTACCACCTCTCAGTTTAGCTGATGGTATAACTCCTGAAGCACATGATAGTTAAGTGCATCTCTTGAGGATGTTCTTGAGGGTTGTGTTCAAGGGTTCAGTCTGGTGTTTGTCTAATTTACTTGACTTAATCCAAACATAAATTATAGAGTGTTTAGATGTAGTCTTTCTCAACATTTTAAACATACATCTTATCATCCAAGAAATTCAATCTTTAACTCTAGGGGTTGATATTAAAAAAGACACTTTATTTTCCAAATATAAAAAGTATTAGATCATATTAAGAGAAATGTCGTTCTACAAGTCAGGCATGCTCCCTGGTATCAGTCTGGCAATTTTCATTCCCTTTCCCTTGGAGTATCACTGATCTGGAGGATGGAAGAAATAAGTATTTTTCAAGAAATTCTCCTTAAACATTATTTACTGCAGTGGAGATGTTGATAAGGCTGGCCCCCAAGAATTTCAGGTAGAAGCTAGCTTATTGCTACATAAAGGCAGCTCCAGGGCTTTTACATACAGTCATATCCAGGGCAGAGGCCTCCGGGCGCAAAACACTAAGAGGCCCAGCCATCAAAAAAGAAAGGAGAAGAGAAGGCGTGAGGTCCCAGGCAAAGGAAACCTGGATTGATAGTGTCCTGAATTTGTTTCCATTCCCAGCACTCCGGTGTGCCTCTTCCTTCCCCTCGATCTCAGCAAGATCTGCCAGAGTGCGTGGTTCTGACACTACCAGAGGGTCAGGAGGTTGAA
>SJYF01000233.1:948545-977804 GCA_006410515.1 Procapra przewalskii | reverse complement strand
GCCCCCCGTATCAAGATACCACAGTCTTTTGATGATGCAGCCCCTAGTGGCTACACTAGAGACAGTGAAGATAGGCAGTCACCAGAAGCTACTTTGAATTGTTGTTGTCATTATATTAATGAGACTTGGTTGCAGCCTGAGTGCTTTGGGGAAATTTGAGAGCTTTCTCTGACCATTATGTCTTGGCAGCCAGTGTTAGGGTTGGGAGTTACAATTTTCTCAGAAGACCATAGCTCAGAAAAGCTGGGACTATTCATAAGAGCTGTTGAAGTGTATGGAATGGATTTGGTGACATTTTGATCTGAATTGGTAGGCCAGGAAACATATCCAGGTGATATTTCTTTGCAGGGAGGCAGGGATGGCCATTTCTTCTTCTTTTACTTAAAAATTTTATCTCAAGCTTATTTTAAGATAGTCTGGACTTGTCAGCCCTTATTTATAATTGGCATCAGCTAGAGATGTAGATTTGGACATTTCTGTAGCTAGTTCTGCAGTTGACTTTTTTTTTTAACGACTTGAGGATTACTTCATGGTAAGGTTCCTCAGCCCAGACTTTGAGACCAGTTCCTGAATCTGGATTTTCTTCATTCATGCCATCTGGCCATTCAACAGATACCAGCTGGGCACTTGCTAGTAATGGTGCAGTGAAGAAAACATATTTTCTGATCTTGTAGGAACTTATATTCTAATAACAAGATACGGGAAGTAAACAAGTATACATGTAATATGTCAGTTACTTTTGTTGGTGTTTAGTTGCTAAGTCATGTTTGACTCTTTTGTGACCCCATGAACCGTAGCCTGGCACGCTCCTCTGTGCATGGGATTTTCTAGACAAGAATACTGGAGTGGATTGCCTTTTCCTTCTCCAGGGGATCTTCCTGACCTAGGGGTTGAACCCAAGTCTCCTGCATTGGCAGGTGGATTCTTTACCACTGAGCCACCAGGGAAGCCCGTCAGCTACTATATTGCTGTGGAAAAAAGCAAAGCAAAATAAGGTGGGAAGAGCATGCAGGGGGGGATGCTTCTGTTTTATATAAGGTGGCTGGAGGAGGCTGCAGTGGTGAGTGGTGAGCGGAGATGTGGAGGAAGTGAGGTTGTGATTAATTTGTGCTGATATTAGGGGAGGGAATTTGAGGAAGATGAAATAAGAGCGCAGTCTTTTGTCTGAAACATGCTTGTCCTATTTGAGGAGTTGTAAGTAGATCCTTTTTTTTTTGTACTGTGGTGAGGGACAGGGATGCCTGGTGTGCTGCAGTTCATGAGGTCGCAAAGAGTCAGACATGACTTAGCGACTGAACAGCCACCACAAGCAGATCATTGGAGGCATTGAGGGAAATGACACGAAGGTGGAAGATGAGGTCAGAGAGGTGGGGAGGGGCTGAAGGGATGGCAGTGGGTGTGTGAAATAGATCGGATATGACGTTGTAGGCCAATAGAACTTTTCAGTTTTTACCCTGGAAGTGGGAAGCTATTGGTTGAATTTGACTTGTTTTAAATAGACCTCTTCAACTGCTGTGTAGAGAATGTCAAAGGTGAGGCATAATCAGATAATTCAGCAGGCTCCTGCAATAACCCCTGATGGGAGATGACGGTGATTTTAGGCAGGGTTGGGAGAAGTGCACATGTTCTCTGTGTAGTACATTTTGAAGGTAGAGCCAACAGAATTTTGTGGTGGATTGGATGTGGGTTGTAGGTTTTGACCTGAAAACCGGAAAGAATGGTATTGCTGTTTACTGGCATGGGGAAAACGTCAGGAGAAGCAGGTTTTAGGGGTAAGTAATAATGTGTTCAGTTTTGGATTTGTTAGCAGTCCGTGGAGATACTGTCTAGACAGCTAGGTATACGTGAGTCTGCATTTCAGGTCAGAGAAGTGGCTGGGGATATAAGTTTCCTGTCATTGGCATGGAAGTAATATTTAATACTATTAAAACTGATTGAGATAATCTAGAGAGTGAGAGACTTCTCCACTGGAGAAGTCAAGAGACTTTGCCTTGGGGTCCTGTAATGCTGTTGCAGAGAGAGGGACCTGGAGAGGGAGAGTTAGTGTTAGAGTTAGAAAAGGAGAGTAGATCACAAAGAATCAGGCACGACTGAAGACTGAGGAGGTGCACGCGCGCGCGCACACACAGACACACACACACACACACACACACACATGCACACACACACCGATATTTATCCTAATCTGTGACCCTAAGGTCTGTCATTATCATATATGTGTCTTTATGTATTGACCTATTTTTTTCCCAAATGAAGACAGTGGCTCCTGGAGAGAGTCATAAAAGAGCATCTCTTCTCTCCAGTTTGGTGAGTTTTCTTCAGTTCAAAACTGTAATTTTTATATGTGGGTAGCAAAATTTTTAATGAGTTATTAGGAATCTGTTAAGTTTTTTTTTTGGTTGTTGTTATTTTGACCTGTTTTTCTTTGGTAATTTTTACTGATTATCATTCTCAGTAGTTTTGCACAGTGCTAGCTGTGTGGTTTGTGTGTTTGTTGCTCAGTCATGTCTGACTCTTTGCAGCTCCATGGACTGTAACTCAGCAAGCTTCTCTGTGTGTGTGGAATTTTCCAGGCAAGAATACTGGAGTGGGTTGCCATTCCCTTCTCCAGGGGTATCTTCCCAATCCAGGAATCAAACCAAAGTCTCCTGCATTGCAGGTGGATTCTTTATCGTCTGAGCCACCAAGGAAGCCCTTAGCTGTGTGGTAGGTTCTGAATTTTGATTTGGTTTTCTCTGTCTGCTCTTGTAACTTTATTATGAAGTACCTTAATTTTTTTTAAAGTGATAAAAACCTTTTAAAGTATAATCAAAATACTTTTAAGGGAAAAACTCAGTGGCCACTCTTTCTCCTTTTTTTCTAACGTCTCTGGTTGCACTTGTACTGTAATTGTTTCTGATTATTGAGTTATCTGAGATGAGCTCTGAAACTCATGTTGAAAGCCCATATCACAGTTACAGCACTTTATGTGCCTCTTTCTCTGGTACACTTATGGTTGAGTAAGTAGTTGTCAATATTTAGTGCTGGAGCATTATCGTAGCCGTTTCTTTGACTTCTTTAGTTTTCTTCCAGCTTTTCTGTCCTTAGCCACTGATCCATGCTGCTGCCTTGGATTTCTGAAACAAGCTTTGTTATCGCTTAAAAACCTCTGTGTCCCCGCCTGGGTTTTTCTTCTTTCCCTCCTCCTACCTGCACTTGCACTCTGCTTTAGGGATGTAGAGTGCTCCTTAGGGAGTTGTAGGGCACATTTGAGGTTTCTTACCACTGGACGACAGGGGAAGGGTCAAATTCCTTATCAGTGTACAGAAAGTCCTTCATGAGCTGTGGCCCTTGCCTCTCATGGTTCCATGAAGATGAGAAACTCCTTTGACATGTCTATGCTTTTGCACATACTATTTCTTATTTTTCCAGAATACTATTCAACTTCTTAGCTCTGTCTTGTTAAGTGACTTCATCTTTTGAAAAGCTGAGCATAGACATCTCCTTTTCCAGGATGGCTTCTAGGTTTATTTTTATCATGTCTCCTCTCCCCATCGTCCGTTATCTTCTCTGTGCTGTTACCTGTGTTCCTTTACATTTTGCAGTTATTTTGTTGTAGTATTTGCTATATGTTACTTTGTTTGCTTTTTATTTGGTCTCCTTTTTTGCTTTGCAAACTGATAGTCCCTCAATAAATTTTTGTTGAATGAATGATTGAATAAAGCAAATTATTATTCAGTATTGACCCAGTTTAGATTGACCTATTTGGTTGGGATTTTCAGTTCAGTTTAGTTGCTCAGTTGTGTCTGACTGTTTATGACCCCATGAACCGCAGCACACCTCCAGGCCTGCCTGTCTATCACCAACTCCTGGAGTTCACCCAGACTCACGTCCATTGAGTCGGTGATGCCATCCAACAATCTTATCCTCTGTCATCCCCTTCTCCTCCCACCGTCAATGTTTCCCATCATCAGGGTCTTTTCAAATGAGTCAGCTCTTTGCATCAGGTGGCCAAAGTATTGGAGTTTCAGCTTCAACATCAGTCCTTCCGCTGAACACGCAGGACTGATCTCCTTTAGGATGGACTAGTTGGATCTCCTTGCAGTCCAAGGGACTCTCAAAAATCCTCTCCAACACCACAGTTCAAAAGCATCAATTCTTTGGTGCTCAGCGTTCTTTATACTCCAGCTCTCACATCTGTACATGACTACTGGAAAAACCATAGCCTTGACTAGACAGACCTTTGTTGACAAAGTAATGTCTCTGCTTTTTAATATGCTGTCTAGATTGGTCATAACTTTCCTTCCAGGGAGTAAGTGTCTTTTAATTTCCTGGCTGCAGTCACCATTTGCAATGACTTTGGAGCCCTAAAAAATAAAATCTGACACTGTTTCCACTGTTTCCCCATCTATTTGCCATGAAGTGATGGGACCAGATGCCATGATCTTATTTTTCTGAATGTTGAGTTTTAAGCCAATTTCTTCACTCTCCTCTTTCACTTTCATCAAGAAGCTCTTTAGTTCTTCTTCACTTTCTGCCATAAGGGTAGTGTCATCTGTATATCTGAGGTTATTGATATTTCTCCCAGCAGTCTTGATTTCAGCTTGTGCTTCTTCCAGCCCAGCATTTCTCATGATGTACTCTGCATAGAAGCTAAATAAGCAGGGTGACAATATACAGCCTTGACGTACTCCTTTTCCTATTTGGAACCAGTCTGTTGTCCCATGTCCGTTCTAACTTGCTTTCTGACCTGCATACAGGTTTCTCAAGAGGCAGGTCAGGTAGTCTGGTATTCCCATGTCTTGAAGAATTTTCCACAGTTTATTGTGATCCACAATAAAAGGCTTTGGCATAGTCATAAAGCAGAAGTAGATGTTTTTCTGGAACTCTCTTCCTTTTTCGATGATCCAGTGGATGTTGGCAATTTGATCTCTGGTTCCTCTGCCTTTTTTTAAACCAGCTTGAACAACTGGAAGTTCATGGTTCACATACTGCTGAAGCCTGGCTTGGAGAATTTTGAGCATTACTTTACTAGCGTGTGAGGTGAGTGCAGTTGTATGGTAGTTTGTGCATTCTTTGGCATTGCCTTTCTTTGGGATTGGGCATCAGTTTCATTTTTACAGAATACGCAAATAAATGATTCAGACAACATTCTTAAAGCCAAAGACTCACTCTCATAGTGTCTTAGGAAATTGACATTTTGTTAAATATTTGTTCTTATGAGCAAATAATATTTGTTGATGATTTCATTATGTAGCTCAAATTTCTCTTTTTGTCTGAATATCTGAATGTAGCTGACTTGAACGATACAGGTGTGAACTGCATGTCCACTTATGTGTGGAATTTTTTCTAAAGTACATGCTATGGTACTGTACCATCTTGGTTGGTAACATATGTAGGTACAGAGGGACCAACTATAGGGAAGGCTGACTGTAAATTGTACTTGATTTTCAGCTGCATGGGGAGTTGGCACGCTTAGCTCCTGTGGTTTCATTTTTTTCTCTTTGATGTTTCTGTTTGGATATTGTCCTTAGACATCTCTCATCCTAACTGTATCTTAAACTCATTCCCTAAACATTATCTTGACTTATCCATTTGCTATTGCTATGTTGCTAAGTCACTTCAGTCATGTCCGACTTTGTTTGACCCCATAGACAGCAGCCCACCAAGCTCCCCCGTCCCTGGGATTCTCCAGGCAAGAACATTGGAATGGGTTGCCATTTCCTTCTCCAATGCATGAAAGTGAAAAGGGAAAGGGAAGTTGCTCAGTCGTGTCCGACTCCTCGCGACCCCATGGACTGCAGCCCACCAGGCTCCTCCGTCCATGGGATTTTCCAGGCGAGAGACTGGAGTGGGGGCCACTTCTCCATTAGTGTTTTCTATATTACCATCTTGTAGCCACTTAGGTTTCTCTGTGGTAACGTTGAGTCTTCCTTCTGTATCTTGTCATTACTGAGTTCTTTTGTAATTCAACAAAAATTTTTTGGCCACTGCTTGTGTTCTTGTTTTGTTCTGATTGTGAGAGGCCGAATAAGAGAGGGTCCCAGTCCACAAATGATTACGATGCAATGTGATGGGTATAATAATTTAGTAATAGTGGAATATCTAGGGCACCCTGGGATTAGAGACTCTCTCTCTTTCAGGTATCTCTTTAATTCTTATTTTGTCTACTGCCAGCATCTTTCAGGCCCTTATTATTAACGTTTAGGTAATTTTAAGACTGCTTAATAGCTTGTAACTCTCTTGTCATTCCAGTTCATCATGAAATTTGTCACCAGGCTAGTTGTTTCAAAAAGGAAAAAAGAAAGCTACATGTCTTTCTTTTCTCTCACAGAATAAAATCTAAAATAGGATAAAATCTGGAATGCAGTCTTTGGCCCAGACTTCCTTTCTTGTCTTCTGCTACATGAACCTTTCATGCCAGCAGAACTCTCCCGCGTTCTGTTCCAGATACACTTTGCACTCTTCCTTTTTTGTTTCCTCCTCCCAACAATGTTTTTTTTTTTTTCTCTTGCTCCTCCTACTTCACCCCCCCACCCTCACCCTTCTACTTATTGAGATTGTATCTATCCTTGGACATAATTACTAATAGTAAAATCCTATGTGAACTGTGTAGATGATTGTGTCCATATTCTTGACACCCTCTTTTTCTTGGCTTTCGTGATATCACTCTCTCCTGTTTCTCTTTCTTACCTCTTCTTTCTCAGCTGTCATTACTAACTGCTGTCCCTTAATATTCATATTTTCTAAGGTTTCAGCCTGACCTCTTTTTTCTTTATTGTTATGCTTTTTTGAACACACATTATTTTTTGTTATCTCATATGTGTTCATTTATTCACCCTAGTTTCTCTTTTGAGCACACCAGTCCTTAAGTTTGCTGTTTAGAATGTCCACCTGATTGTTTAACAGAAAATCTGAAACTTAAAACATCAAAAATTTGTACATGGTCTTCTCCAGACTCACGTATTTACTTCATTTCCTGACTTGGCTAGTGATGTTGCCAGTCATTCAGTTACCCGGGTTATAAACTTGAGAATCATCTTGACTTCTGCTCATTTTCCTTTGGCTGTCAAGTTCTGCTGATGGAGCGTTTCCTTCTCCATTCTCCTTACTGTTTTCCTTGGGCTAGGCTCTAATATTCTGAGTAGACCATTGCAAAAAGCCCTTTTGTAAGTGATTTTTCTCCTTGTGTCCTGGATATTCTACAGGAAATGCATGTTGGTTGTATCCAGCAGGAATGTCAAAAGGCAAAATAATTTTGAATCTGCCATCCTAGAATAGCACTTGAACCAAGGACTAAACGTTGTGTATCCATTAAAGGTCTATTTACTAAATGTCTCTGTTAGGTGACATTGTTATATGCTTTTTACAAGAAATTTGCTTAAAGGTTAATAACATAATCTGTAAGGATTAATGGGAAAAAGCAAGAAAAGATACATGGATAAGTGCCAGATATAACCTTACAAGTCATTTTCTTAATGAGGTAGGAAAAGAGATTAAAAGTTTGAAAGTAATACTTGCTGCTCTGTGTCCAAATGCCAGTTAAAGAACAACTGAGTTTAGGAAGATCTTGAGGCTGTGAATAAAGGAAAATAGGAGCTTTAGTGTGGAGAATTGTAAGCTAATATATTTGAGTAGTACTTTGAAGAGATGCTGTTTAACTGTCAGATAATACCCAGAAGAGACTCCTGATATCATTGTTGCAGGTTCCTGGAAGATGCTGGCCTAATATGCTGATGCTGCAGATAGGGTAACATAATCACTGTACCTCTACATCCTTTAAAATGATTCACCAGCACAAGTTGTTTAGTATTGAATCATCATTTTCTGAACCCAGATATAGCCATAGAAAAGCTCTTTAGTTTCCTGAACTTTTTCTTGATTTGCTAACAGATTTTGTAAAATTTTGTGGAATTTGTCTTGCTTGTAACATTTAAAGAATTCTACATTTGCAGAAGAAAGTATTTTAAAATTTGAATCCTTTATATTCTGGATGCTTTAGCACATATTTCACAATAATTGAATTTTACATGTTGGTGAATATTTTGCAGAAATATTAAGTTATTTTTATTAGCCTTTGCTGTTGCTACATTGTTGATCTTTATTTACGTTTTGGATAAATTTAGAGTTTGTGAGGCTGGCAGTAGATTTTCGCTTGGAAATTATGTTGGAAAATCTTTGAGCATCTGTAATGTAGCATTTTGACATTTAGAGTGGGGTGTGTGTATCATTTTGGCTTATGTTGTTCTGCTTACGGAGCACCTTGAGGAGGTGAGACAGAAAGGTAAAAAGTCTTCAGAGAGAGTCCCTAAGGTGGACCAAGGGGAGTGAGTGGGCATTTTGAGCCAAGGTGGGTAGTACGGCTCCAAGACTGATAAGAAGTCCTGAAAGATCGTGGTATGGTCACAGATCCTTGGGTGGTTTGGTATAAGTGGAAGACGGTTTATTGTGCAGTGATGAGAGAGAGCTGGTGCAAGGGCATGAAAGCCAGATTTTGAAGGTCTTTTTGTCTTAACTGCATCTTTTAATTTTTATTTTTAGTTGGAGGATAATTGCTCTACAATGTTGTATTGGATTCTGCTGTGTAAGAGCGTGAATCAGCCAGAAGTATCCATGTATCCCCCTCCTTCCTGAGCCTCCCTCCCAGCCCCTCCTTCCACCTCGCCCCCTAGATCATCTCAGGGCACCAAGCTGAGCTCCCTGTGTTCAGTTTAGTTGCATTTTCTTAGTGTCGGTGTGTCTATGGACAGGTAGTGTGATTTCTCCAGTTTCATTTTGCTTAAACTTATAAAATGAGAATAATGAAAATATCTACATTGTAGGATAGTTGTGAGGTTTAAATGAGGTATTGTAGGTACTTGGGATTCAAATCCTCAGTAGATGTCACCTGCTGTTGTTAAAGCATTTGTTCTTTGGAGGGCCACTGAAAGAGTTTGAGTTGAAGAGGAAATGATCAGATTTGTGATTTTAAATATCAACTCTGGGAAAGCTATAGGGATGAAATGAAGGGGAAGAAACTGAAGGTAGGGAATTAAGAAAAATTATGCTGGAATACTGGCTAGAGATGTTAAGATTCTAGATTAGGAAATGAGGTATTGTTGGAGAAGACAGGATGGAGTTGAGGATTGTTACAAATTGACATGCGCATTGTATTCCGTGAGCTGGAGAGATCTAAAGGAAACTAGGAGAAGGACAGCCATCTTAGAGTACCCAGCTAGGCAGGAAGCATTGTGTCCTCCTGCTCATAAGAGAGTGCAGAGAGGGTGCTTAGAAGCCAGTATTTGTCATTGCCAGGGAGCTCATGACTGAGCTGGGTTGCCTACTTTCCTCAGTGGGGCAGGAGCATTTGGGCAAGTCTGGATGAGTCCAGAGCAGTGACTCTGGGCAGGTCACTGGGATAATGTGCCTACTGTCAGGAAACTCTCATGAGTGGAGAAGAAGAGTGACATAGACCACAAGTAGACCTAAGTGTAGTGGGGCTTCCCAGGTGGCGCTAGTGGTAAAGAACCTGCCTGCCAGTGCAGGAGACATAAGAGACGTGAGTTTGATTCCTGGGTCGGGAAGATCCCTTGGAGGAAGAAATGACAACCCACTTCAGTAGTCTTGCCTGGAGAAACCCGTGGACAGAGAAGCCTGGCAGGCTACAGTCCATAGGATCGCAGAGTCAGACACAACTGAAGCAACTCAGTGTACATAGATCTAAGCACTGCTGCTGCTGCTGCTAAGTTGCTTCAGTTGTGTCCGTCTCTGTGCGACCCCAGAGATGGCAGCCCACCAGGCTCCCCCGTCCCTGGGATTCTCCAGGCAAGAACACTGGAGTGGGTTGCCATTTCCTTTGCTAATGCATGAAAGTGAAAAGTGAAAGTGAAGTCCCTCAGTCGTGTCCGACTCTTAGCAACCCCATGGACTGCAGCCCACCAGGCTCCTCTGTCCATGGGATTTGCCAGGCAAGAGTACTGGAGTGGGGTGCCATTGTCTTCTCCAACCTAAGCATTACCAGGTATGAAATAGAAAAAGCTAATCCCTGAGGAGTTGGAATGACTGACTGACAGTGTTGTGCTGTGTTGTTATTTGGATTTTCTAAGTACTAAAAGAGGATCAAGCCCTGCTAGAGACTCACCTGAGGTGGTTTTGTTAATTTTACAAGCCCTTCAGACATTTGCTGAAATGTATCCTTCAGACATTAGCTATTTTAACATTTGATAGTGAGACCTTTTGAAGTATTACTTTATAGTCATTTTGGGTAAAGATGTATTTCTATTTTTTAGTTGTGTTTTTTAAAATACTTTATACCCTTCATGTTCGTGTATTTTCGTTTAGTTGTGTTGTGTCTGGGAAGTTTAATTGTAGCATTTGAAAAACTACCTTTGACAGTAAAATTCTTAGTTTTTAATTTGTTTACTAAGTTGACCATTCTTACCTGACATAGTTTTACTTAAACATTCTTTCATAATAGAGAACAAAGTTCTATCTAGAATCGTATGACATGTATTTTCTTGTTACTGAAGTGTTCTATGTGTTGTATTGACCAGTTGCCAGTATAGGTTAAATATAAATGTACTTTGATTTTAAGGTGTGGTTTTAAGACTTCAGACTTCTGTGGTTTTAATACTCAGACTTCAGCCTTTAACTTTTTTCAGTTGTAGTTTATGAAATTGTCTGTTGTTTGTGTCTTTAAGGTAAACATGATTTTGGGATTTGTTCATAGTGATATTAGTATTTTCATTTCTTTATCAGCAACCCCTAGTTGTTATGCTTCTTTTGCTATGGAATTAGAATAAGACTCTTTCCTATATATTGCTATGTCCAAGGTAAAACAAACAGACCCAAAACACCCTTTTACTAGAATTGTAGTCATAGCATATTTATTTTCTTCGGTAACTTTCATTTCTTCACTCAGTAGCTTTTACTGTTTTTTCTACATCTTTAAGAATGACAATTATTCAGATATGTTGTGGTCCTTGTGTTCAAGGAGCTTGCAGTCTAGTAGAGAAAGTAGAGCACATGTAGACGTGATTTTAAAGGTGAAATAGTGTGATACTTGCTATACCTAGAGAGGCATAGGAGTGTGTGGGAGGAACACTTAATCTGGGTAGAGTCACATGAGCATGCTAATTCTTCAGTGAGGCTTATTGTTTATGTTACATGAAAAGAGAAAATACAGAAGCACAGAGCTGTCATCTCATAGCTGATATAGATCAGAACATAAGGCATAGAACATTCCTGAGAGCAGAAGTATAGATATTGTATTTCCTGCGAGGTTGCAAATTGCAAAAAACCTGTTCTAGTCCTTTGCCTCTTCTCGTGCCATCTCTTTGTAGAGCTGTTGGGTAAACTTCTTGTCTCTCTGGTGGGGACACTGCTCTGGGTGGTAGAAGAGACAAGTTGGCTTGTTGAGGGAATATACATATGAGATGGGTTGATTATTTAGCATGAGTAAGAGAAATTTAGGACTAACTGCTTAAAATATTTTTTCTTTTAAATTTGGAAATTATTTCATTCTCAGAAAAGTTACAAGAGTGAGAGTAACACAGAGACTGAGTAGTGTTTATCCAGGTTCACCTTTTGTTACTGTTTTATGCCGTTTGCTTCTCATTTGCTCTCTCACGTATGTACATAAATACATATATGTGTACAGGCGTCTGTATATGTGTATGTGCTCTTGGTCGTGCCCACATGTGCCAAGCATTCGGGAGTAAGTTGCATATGTCATGATGTGTACATGCTAAGTTGCTTCAGTTGTGTCAGACCTTGTGCGACACCATGGACTGTAACCCAGCAGGTCCTCTGTCCATGGGCTTCTCCAGGCAACAGCACTGGAGTGGGCAAGAACAGTGAATCCAAACTACTGCACTACATTTTACATTGATACAATAATTTAATCTACTGTCTGTACTCCAATTTAAAAAATTGACTGAGTCTCTTCTATAGCTTTAACCTCCTTCTACAGACTGCCTTTTAAAGAGCAGAGACTGAATCTTGAGAGGTTTTTGGTAGCAGTTTTCTATTAAAAGTCTAAAGGATATCATGGAGACTCAAGTTGGATTCCCCTTTTATTCTGCATCTTGTCTGTCCCCCAGTCTTTCCATCTCAGAAAACGGCAGCACCATTAGAACAACCATAAGTTGTTCCATTTAATCTATCGCCGAATGCTATGGCTCCTGTCTCCCCAGTCACCGTGAACTCTTCTGTCCATCTGCTTTACCCTGCCTCTCCATATTTCTCATCTGAATCCTTCCTGCCTAGCTTCTAAACTGATTTCCCTGCTTCCATCTTTTCTCTTTTACAATTCATTCTCCACATAACAGCTGGAATAATCTTTTAGAAATGAAAATTGGATTGTGTCACTCTCTTGCTTATAACCTTGATTGGCTTTTCACAGCATCAGACTGCTAGCTCCTTTTAGGTAACAACTTAAATATTATCCCTCTAAGATGCTTTCCTTGATGTCCAGGATGCTCTTTTCTCCTAGCATTTCACTGTTTTCCTGCATAGAATTTATGATTCATAGTTGTTTACCTGTTTTTCTTTTTTTCTGTTTCTTACACCAGACTAATTGCAAAAACCGTACCAATCATGTCTGTTCTGTCAGCTTTTGTACACCTGGCAGTTAGTATATTGCTGGGCTCTTAGCCAAGTCGTTAATAACTATTTGAATACTCCAGTACAGGGAGACCTGGGGGGCTTTCTAGTTCTTCTGCCACTCAGGCAGAAGAGTCTGCACTTTTTCTGGCAAGTGATTATCTGTCTTGTTTCTGAATGCATTAACTTGTTGAGTAAATTCTGACAGTTTGAAAAATTTTCATTATTTTGGACTGAAAACTACCTTTCTGTTATTTCCATCCACTGTTCCTAGTTCTGCCTCTTTTGGGCTTAAACTACTTGACAACAGTAATAATACATTCTCTTGGTTTTGCTAGGCTAAAACATTTGTAAATGCTTTGTTTTTCGTCTTGACATGATTCTTCACCCTTACACCAGGGTAGCTCTAAATAAAAGTGGTTTATTGAAAGATAAATATACTCATAATTGGTACAGTAATTTTTGGTAAAATAATTTATAGTATATAAATTCAGTATAGTATATTGTAGCCATTAAAATAATAACTATAACTGTATAGATATGGGGAATATTTATAAAACATTATATTTAAAGAGTAGAATGTTAAATTGTTTCTAGATATTTATCATAGCTGACTTTGGCATATAGATGCAATTGAAAAGGGAAATAAAGTAATGAGAACAGTTTTGTTAGGATAGTAGAATTATAGGAAGACATTTTTAAGAAAGAGTTAATAGTTTAATAAAAAAAGGATAGAATGTACTGCTCATAATGTCATTCCAACATTCAGTTCCATTTTGTCAACTCTTTGCAGCCCCAGTGACTGCAGCATGCCAGGCTTCCCTGTCACCAGCTCCTGGAGTTCACTCAAGCTCATGTCCATCGAGTTGGTGATGCCATGCAACCACCTCATCCTCTGTCGTCCCCTTCTTCTCCTGCCTTCAGTCTTTCCCAGCATCAGCGTCTTTTCTAGTGAGTCAGTTCTTCGCATCAGGTGGCCAAAGTATTGAATGAGTTTCAGCTTCAGCATCAGTTCTTCCAATGAGTATTCAGGACTGATTTTCTTTAGGATGGACTGGTTGGATCTCCTTGCAGTCCAAGGGACTCTCAACAGTCTTCCCTAACACCACAGTTCAAAAGCATCAATTCTTACCCGGTGCTCAGCTTTCTTTATATCAATACATGACAACTGGAAAAACCATAGCTTTGACTAGACTGGCCTTTGTTGACAAAGTAATGTATCTGCTTTTTATTATGCTGTCTAGATTGGTCATGGCTTTTCGTCCAAGGAGTAAGTGTCTTTTAATTTTATGGCTGCGGTCACCATCTGCAGTGATTTTTGGAGCCCCCAAAAATATAGTCTCTCACTGTTTCCATTGTTTCCCCTTCTATTTGCCATGAAGTTATGGGACCAGATGCCATGATCTTAGTTTTCTGATGCTGAGTTTTAAGCCAACTTTTTTCACTCTCCTCTTTAAGAGGCTTTTTAGTTCTTTGCTTTCTGCCATAAGGGTGGTGTCATCTGCATATCTGAGGTTATTGATATGTCTCCCGGCAATCTTGATTCCAGCTTGTGCTTCATCCAGCCTGGCATTTTGCATGATGTGTTCTGCATATAAGTTAAATAAGCAGGGTGACAGTATGCAGCCTTGACATACTCCTTTCCCAATGTGGAACCAGTCTGTTGTTCCATGTCCAGTTCTAACTGTTGCTTCTTGACCAGCAAACAGATTTCTCAGGAGGCAGGTCAGATGGTCTGGTGTTTCCATCTCTTGAAGAATTTTCAACAGTTTGTTATGATTTACACAGTCAAAAGCTTTGGTGTAGTCAATAAAGCAGAAGTAGGTGGTGTTCTTGCTTTTTCAGTGATCCAGCAGATGTTGGCAATTTGATCTCTGGTTTCTCTGCCTGTTCTAAATCCAGCTTGAACATCTAGAAGTTCACGATTCACGTACTGTTGAAGCCTGGCTTGGACAATTTTGAGCATTACTTGACTAGCGTGTGAGATGAGTGCAATTGTGTGGTAGTTTGAGCATTCTTTGGCATTGCCTTTCTTTGGGATTGGAATGAAAACTGACCTTTTCCAGTCCTGTGGCCACTGTTGAGTTTTCCAACTTTGCTGGCGTATTGAGTGCATTTTTACAGCATCATCTTTTAGGATTTGAAATAATTCAACTGGAATTCCATCACTTCCACTAGCTTTGTTCGTAGTGGTGCTTCCTAAGGCCCACTTGACTTCACATTCCAGGATGTCTGGCTCTAGGTGAGTGATCACACCATCGTGGTTATCTGGGTCCTGAAGATCTTTTTTGCATAGTTCTTCTGTGTATTCTTGCCACCTCTTCTTCATATCTTCTGCTTCTGTTAGGTCCAGACCATTTCTATCCTTTATTGTGCCTGTCTTTGCATGAAATGTTCCCTTGGTATGTCTGATTTTCTTGAAGAGATCTCTGAGTCTTTCCCATTCTATTGTTTTCCTCTATTTCTTTGCAGTGATCACTGATGAAGCGTTTCTTATCTTTCTGTGCTGCTATTTGGAACTCTGCATTCAAATGGATGGATTCAGTCTTTCCTTTTCTCCTTTTTCTTTAGCGTCTCTTCTTTTCTCAGCTATTTGTAAGACCTCCTCAGACAACCATTTTGCCGTTTTGTATTTCTTTTTCTTGGGGATCATCTTGATCCCTGCCTCCTCTACAATGGCACGAACCTCCGTCCATAGTTCTTCATGCACTCTATCAAATCTAATCCCTTGAATCTATTTCTCACTTCCACTGTATAATTGTAAGGGGTTTTATTTAGGTCAAACCTGAATGGCCTAGTGGTTTTCCCTACTTTCTAAAGTTTAAGGCTGAATTTGTCTGGAGTTCATGGTCTGAGCCACAGTCAGTTCCTGGTCTTGTATTTGCTGACTGTATAGAGCTTCTCCATCTTTGGCTGCAAGGAATATAGTCAGTCTGATTTTGGTATTGACCATTTGTGATGTCCACGTGTAGAGCCTTCTTTTGTGTTGTTGGAAGAGGGTGTTTGCTATGACCAGTGCATTCTCTTGGGAAAAACTCTGTTAGCCTTTGCCCTGCTTCATTTTGTACTCCAAGGCCAAATTTGCCTGTTATTCCAGGTGTTTCTTGACTACATACTTTTGCATTTCAGTCCCCTATCATGAAAAGGACATCTTTTTCAGGTGTTAATTCTAGAAGGTCTTGTAGGTCTTCATAAAACTGTTCAACTTCAGCGTCTTTAGTATTACTGGTCAGGGCATAGACGTGGATTACCGTGATATTGAATGGTTTGCCTTGGGAACAAACAGAGATCATTCTGTGATTATTGAGATTGCATCCAAGTATTGCATTTAGGAGTCTTGTTGACTATGATGGCTACTCCATTTCTTCTAAGGGATTCCTGCCCACGTTAGTAGATATAATGGTCATCTGAGTTAAATTCACCCATTCCAGTCCATTTGAGATCACTGATTCCTAAAATGTCGATGTTCACTCTCACCATCTCCTGTTTGACCACTTCCAATTTGCTAAAGTTAAACTAAGGCTCAACATTTATTTCCTTGAGAATTAAACATGTTTTAATTTTTCTGCAGTAATGTATTAAATTTCCTAAGAGACCTGAGATAGTTTAAATGAGAGATTGGTGGGTATTCTTTGCTGTCTAAATTATTTCTTGACGCTACCAAGGCAAACTGCTAGTACATTATTTGACTTTTTTCTATCAATACTGTGATCCCTACTTTCCTGAAATAGGATAACACTTTGATATTACTTTCAGTTAAAACTAATAATTAAATGGTAATTATAACTAAAGTTTAGAAAGGTTTTTCTCTGAGAAAAATCTTACTTATGTAACTAACATATTTAAAAGTAGACTTAAAAATGAATCCATACTTTGTTTTTACAGAGACATGTCTTTAGAATTGAATTATAGTAATGTCCAAACTTTAAGATGTTTATTTGAATACTTGGACAGCTGTTTTCTTATAAAACGTTATTTTATGTTTGTACAATCCAAAATAATAGACAGTACACCATTGGATATTAGTAGTTAAATTTAGAAAATAAAATTGATTAATATTATTCTTTTGAATTGATATGTGAAAAGAATCACATTTTATTAGATGAGCATTAAGGACGTTTAAGAAGAATGAGGGAACTGACAAAGGATTAATTTCCAGAATACACAAGAAGCTTATACAACTTAATACCAGAAAAACAAACAACTCAGTCAAAAAATGGGCAAAAGACCTAAACAGACATTTCTCCAAAGAAGACATACAGATGGCTAATAAACACATGAAAAGATGCTCAACACTGCTCATTATTAGAGAAATGCAAATAAAAAACTACAATGAGATATTACCTCACTCCAGTCAGAATGGCTATCATCAGAATATCCACAAACAGCAAATGCTGGAGAGGGTGTGGGGAAAAGGGAACCTTCTTGCGCTGCTGGTAGGAATGTAAATGATACAGCCACTGTGGAAGACAGTAGGGAGACTCCTGAGGGAGCTAGGAATAAAACTACCATCTGACCCAGCAATACCACTTCTAGGCATACACTCCTGAGGAGACTCGACCTGAGAAAGACACATGTACCTCAGTGTTCATTGCAGCACTATTTACAGCAGCGAGGACACGGAAGTAAGCTAGATGTCCATCCACAGATGAATGGGTAAAGAGCTTTTTGACCAACCCAGTATAGTTCTTTACGCTGGCCATCATGTGACAGTGTCTCCTCAGGTCTGGGGAAAGGGGAAGAATGAGGGGAGCAGGGCTGGATGACTGACAGACAGTATGCAGAGTTTTATGCATATGCAAAAGTTTGTTGGTAGGGTCTTTACATTTTAAAAGTTTCTAAGACGTTGCAATAGAATGTTTCATCTTTGTGTATTTGAACATATAATGTTCAGAACATTTTACATGCTGCATACACACACAGACACGCATGACTGAAACTATGGTGTTATGAAATACTTCCACTATGCATGCATACTTTCTGCTATTTTCTGTTCCATCTTATTGTTGTATCTGTAGCAAGGGCATTGATTAAGTAGAAAAAATCTGCTTTAGGACTACAATAAATCTATAATTTCTAAAATTTAATACAAAGATGACTGAAATATTACAAAGTTAATTTTAAAAAATCCAGCTGAGCTTTATAAAAACTGCTGAAGCTGTAACTCTCTTAGGTTCTATATTCATTTTCCTTATATGAGACACTTACAAAATAAAAATGTTTACATAAAATAATTACATTTTATAGCACTATTTCAGGTGTTAAGAACATTGCAGGCGTGTTTCTCGCTCTAAGTCTGCTGAATGTGACATGCCTCATTTCTTTGACCTGACAAGCAAGACCATACTACCCACTAACGGTAGCGCTCCGTAGCGAGAGTCTGTCGCCGTTTTACAGTCTTCTTCTACCTTAGTCTTCTGTCAGCAGCTTGGTTATCGAGCTCAGATGAATCCTTCTGAGGCTGCCTGCAGCTCCATCTTGCTTTGCTGGCATCTCCCCTCACGCTGGTCCACCCGTACTGTTTTGCTGCTGCTGCTCAGTCGCTAAGTTGTGTCAGACTCATTGCCGCCCCATGGATTTTATAATTCATCCTAAATAACAATTGTTTTCACCTTCAGACGGTTTTGCTTTTTATTTCTCAGTTCTATCAGTGTGAATTTCTACTTGTTGTTTTTCTCCTTTAATAATCATTGCCTACTTGTATTTGTATTCTCTTCCAACATCTCTTTGCCTTTTAGTTATTCTGTAATAAGTTTTAGCTTTCCCTGAAGTTCACCTGCTACTTCTTGACAGAAACATGTCTTCTTTCATCTGTCTGTCTCACTGAAAATTTCCCAGTTGTCATTTTATAGCTTCATTTTTCTTTATTTGTTCCTTAATTTCCTTTTAATGATGAAGCTGACTGGCTTCCAGTTCATTAGCTCTCCTTTTCCTTAAGATTTCTTCCCTAAACTGCGTTTAGAATCTCTCTCTGCATCATTTAGTTCGACTTCCAGTGCTCTTGTGGCATGTTCCTGTATAGAGAATTGCTTTTCATTTTCATCTCTTGATTTCTTAGCCACCTCTGATACCTTTAGGTGGTGAGAAGTATCTTCTTAGACTTAAGTACAAGTGTTGAGTTCAGCCTCTCAGTCATGTCCGACTCTTTGTGACCCCATATGGACTGCAGCATGCCAGGCTTCCCTGTCCATCACCAACTCCCAGAGCCTGCTCAAACTCATGTCTATCGAGTTGGTGATGCCATCCAACTATCTCATCCTCTGTTGTCCCCTTCTCCTGCCTTCAATCTTTGCCAGCATCAGGGTCTTTTCTAGTGAGTCAGTTCTTCACATCAGGTGGCCAGATTATTGGAGCTTCATCTTCAGTCCTTCTAATTAATATTCAGGACTGATTTCTTTTAGGATGGACTGGTTTGATCTCCTTGCAGTCCAAGGGACTCTCAAGAGTCTAAAAGCATCAATTCTTTGGTGCTCAGCTTTCTCTACAGTCCAGCTCTCACATCCATACATGACTGCTGGAAACACCATAACTTTGACTAGATGGACCTTTGTCCAAAACTAGAAAAACCCAAAACCGTTAACTTTATATCCTCTCAAGTTATTGCCTTTTTCTTTCTAGTCTTTTAAAGAATGGGTCACATTTCCTGACTCCATTTCTTTATCTTCTATTTACTCTTGAGATCTCTATAGTTAGTTTTCTGTGCCTCATCTTATCCCCTGAAACTCCTCTGGCAAAGGTGACCAAATTTGCAAACTGCCAAGGGGTGATCATTCTTTTCAGTATTCAGTTTTTCTTTATCTGTGAAATTTGACACTACTGCCTGTTATCATCTTTCAAATTCTCTTCCAGCTCTCTTCTCTCCTTTGCATTATGCATATTCTCAGCTGCCTTTTTGTTGTTGGTGTTGTTTCCTTCTTCATTTCTTAAATGTTGGTGATACCCTGGATAGTGCCCTCAGTCTTTCTTTCTTTTTCTACATTTTCCCCAGGTGACCTCACCTGTGTCTGGTGGAACATTTGTCAGTTATCTCTATAGTCACAAATCCCAAATCATCATCTCTCATTTGGACCTTGCCCTTGCATTTCAGACTCCTTTCCATGGCTAGTAAACACCCCCACTAGCACCCTCCTTAGGTCCCTCAAGGTCAGCTTGGTGTGCTTAAGTTCATGGTCTGTTTCCTCATGTATAATACTTGCCTTCAGTTAAAGGTACCACCCTCTGTTCAGCCAGACAAACCCGGAATCCTGAATCCTTTCCCCTCTACATCTGATCAGTCAGTTATTCATCCATTTCCATCTCCTGTACCTAATCAGTCGGTCAATTATTCATTAAGTATTGTGCTCTTGTTTTGTGTCTACAGTTGTGATAAAGTTCTCAAAATTCAGTATTGCTAATATCTTTTTTATTTGTACCTTTTCCCCTAACCTTTTTGCCACAATCCTTGTCATCTTTCTCATATTAAAACCTCTTATTCTGTCTCCCTTCCTTTGATCCAAACTTCATACTGAAATCAGTCAGTTTTCAAAATTCAGATCAGATGGTCGTTGTTTTCTGGCTTAAAACCCTTTGACTTCCTAACTGCCCATGCTGCTGCTGCTAAGTCACTTCAGTTGTGTCCGACTTTGTGTGACCCCATAGACGGCAGCCCACCAGGCTCCCTCATCCCCGGGATTCTCCAGGCAAGAACACTGGAGTGGGTTGCCATTTCCTTCTCCAATGTATGAAAGTGAAAAGTGAAAGTGAAGTTGCTCAGTGTCCGACCCTTAGTGACCCCATGGACTGCAGCCCACCAGACTTATAGTAGAGTTCAAATTCTTAATATGGCATTTAAAGCTTTTCACAGACTGTATTTTCCCCATTCACCTTCTTTTTTCCTGTTGTATCTTTGAACCCTGTTCACTACCCTTGTTCAATAAGTTTCCTGAATGTGCCGTGCTGGTTCTTTGCTTGTTCATGCTCTTAGGCAGTATTGGTTCTCATATTAAGTGTCTTTATTGTTATTTTCTATGTATCATTTGAGATTCAACTCAAGCACTGACTTCGTCTATGACACCATTTGTGAAAACCCCTTCTGCCAATTAAGTGCTTTTCTTTTTGTGCCCCCCATGGTATGCTCTCCTGTAGCAGTTATGGTACTTTGTTGCCTTTTTCTTGTCTTTATGTCTTTTCTCTGTATTGGAGTGTCTGTTGTATTTACAGCCTCTAGCACAGCTTGATTTGTGGTCAGTGTTTCAGTGAAAGTGAAGTTGCTCAGCTGTGTCCTACTGTTTGTGACCCCATGGACTGTAGCCCACCAGGCTCCTGTGTCCATGGAATTTTCCAGGCAAGAATATGGGAGTGGTTTGCCACTGGGGAGCTTCCCGACCCAGGGATTGAACTCAGCTGGAGACTTCAGGCAGATGCTTTACCATCTGAGCCACCAGGGAAGTCTTTAAAAAGGCTTTCAATACATGTTTGATGACTGAATTAATGTTTTCTAAGTTGTTGCCATGATGAAAACTTTCCTTCCTTTGCCAGAGCTTAAGCTCCTCGTAGCAGGCATTATATCTTAACCTATATGCCTTATCTTGTCTCATTGATGCTTAATAAAAATGGGTTGTAGTAATCTGAGGTGGAGGTATGCAGTGATGTAAGTGGGGCTTCCCTGCAGAGGAAGAAGTTGAATTGTGTTAGTCCTAAGCACAATAAGATTGCTCTTACACTATGCAAATACTGTACCTAACCTTAATCATTCTGATTTTTTCCAAATCAAGAAAATTCGAATGCCGATACCTCAGGGGATTGATTAAATGCTATTAACTAGCTTGAGGATTTTTACTTTTTAAAAACGTTAAAGGAAGGAGTTCCCTGCTAGTCCAGTGGTCAGGACTCCGCCCTTCCACTGCAGGGACTGTGGGCTCCATCCCTGGTTGGAGAACTAAGATCCAACAAGCTGTGTGGCCAATGAAAACAAAGTTGAAATATGACTATCCTACTTATATCTCAAATACTTTGTGATTAAGTCACACACAGAGTCAGCGTTTAAAGAGCACAGTCAGACTAAGACTGATGGTGTCATCCCGTTTCTTTTGTAATTTATTTTTTTTAAAGAAGTTTTAGGCCAAAAGTTTTAGGTTCCTTGGAAAAAACCAAAGAGTTAGGTGTGCATGGGTATGGATAGGGAATGAGATTCCAAACTGGAATAAATTCTTAAGAGGAAAGCTATCAAGGAAGAGATTGGCTTCTTTTTTTTTTTTTTTTTTAATCCTTTTATTCTTTTTTAACAAACGGCCCCAGGGATAGGGGACGAGGGGAGGAGATTGGCTTCTTTACTGGGTTTAATAACGAAGTGTGATTTGAGGAGGGGTGGAGAAAAAAGCGTGTCATGAATTTGGGTACCTGTTCTACCTAGAAAGTAGGAGTTTATAAATAGAAGCTTATATTTGTGCCATGTTGTGTTATGTTTTAAACACATAGATGTTTATATTGTTGATTTGAGGTAAAACTAACACAGTTCTCAGAAAGTCACTGTTAAGGAATATGCTTTTCTTGGTTTCAACCTGCATTTATAAAATGCCAGTTATGTGCTAGCCACTTAATTTTCTCACCAAGACCACAGTGAGGAAACAAATGAGTGAAAGGCATAGTTTGTATTCTCAAAGAACTTGGTCTCCGGTGAAGGGAACATAAACCTGGAGTGGTCTGAGGAATGCTTCTTGGCTTGTTGATAAGCAGTAGGAGTCCACCTTCATTTGGATACCCTGTGCAGCTACTGAGTTCTATCTGAACTGAACAGTACAGTCTGGAGAGAGAGCTTGTGTGGTTGGGCCGGAGGAGCTTGCAGTTAGTTCTTCCTTACCTACTAGTATTCTCCTTGTTTCTTAAATTTAAGTTTCAGGAAGTGATAGGCTTAGAATCTACATTTAATAACATCATTTAATGTTCCTAAACCACAAATTCATTTTGAGACTTTGAATCCCAAGTTGCTTTGATCCCCATCTGCCTGAGAAAAAGTTGTAGCTTGAGGACAAAAAGTTCAGCTTGACTTAAAAAAACTGTGGACTTTTGTGTTGAGCGTGGTATGCACTCTTTAAAGCCATGAAGAACCTGGAATGAAGTTGTATTGTTTTAAACCTTTATTTTGAGGATGCCATTTTTGCTTATTTAATTGCTGTAATCAAGTCTTTGAATCAACTTGACATACATGACAGCCAGAAAAAAAAACAAGGGAGAAGGGGATTTGGTTGAGTGACACAAGGTAAAAAAAAAAAATTCTTTTTAAAATTAAGATGTAGTTATCTGAATGTGAAAGCAAGTTACCAGAATTGACTGGTAGGGGCATGTAGTCATCAGCATTGTTGTTCAGTTAATTGCTCTTGGACTCTGGAATGAATTTATACCTATGTAAAAGCCCTGAAATGCATTCAAATTCATACCTTCTAAAAAGCTACTTGAAAAACTAAAAAAAGAATTTGAGTAGGTGGTTCCTCTGATGATAGGGTAATGGATATGAAAGGAACTTGAAAACCTGAAAGCTCTTATTGTTTCTCTCAAAAACTTCTTTAATCATTACCTGCATTCTTTGCGGTCGTCATGCTTCTCCTCTAACCTCCGCTGTCCAGTTCCTTCACTCTTGTCCCAAGCTATCAGTAAACTCAGAATATTCATTCCTTTGTCTGGAAGGCAGTCTGCATGGATCCTGAAGTCAAGTGGACTTGAACCTGGATTCTCTTCAGTAATTTCTGAACTTGGGACTTTGGACAAGTGTTTTAGCTTTTCTGAATCTTGGTTTATCTATTTAAAATAGGATGAACTCTACCACCTTATAATATTAGGGCGATCAAGCAGTTAACAGGGACAAAGTGATCAGGATGGTACCTCTTGTATAAGTGCTCAGTGATATTGGCTCCTGCTTTTCCCCTCCCATCCAGTTGTGGATTGATTCCTTATGAAAGCAAAAAACTTTGATTTACAATTTTTTAAATAGGGAATTTATAAGTAGTTTTGGAAATTCTTTTAAATGTGAATTTGTTGTTCAGTTGCCCAGTTGTGTCTGACTGTTAGCGACACCGTGGACTACAGCATGCCAGGCCTCTCTGTTTCTTACCATCTCCCAAAGTTTGTCCAAGTTCATGTCCATTTCATTGGTGATGCCATCCAGCCATCTCATTCTCTTTCTGCCCTCAATCTTTCCCAGCATCAGGAAACTTTTCCATTGAGTTGGCTGTTTGCATCAGATGACCAAAATACTGCAGTTTCAACTTTAGCATCAGTCCTTCCAACGAGTATTCAGGGTTGTTTTCTCTTAAGACTGACTAGTTTGATCTCCTTGCTGTCCAGGGGACTCTCAGGAGTCTTCTGCAGCACCATGGTTTGAAGACATCAATTCTTTGGTACTTCGCCTTCTTTACAGTCCAGTTCTCACAACTGTGTGTGACCACTGGGAAGACCATAGCCTTGACTATATGGACATTTGTCGGCAGAGTAATGTCTGCTTTTCAACACACAGTCCAGGTTTGTCATAGCTTTCCTGCCAAGAAGCAAACCTGTCTGATTTCACAGCTGTAGTCACCATCCACAGTGATTTTAGAGCCCAGGAAGAGGAAATCTGTTACTATTTCCACCTTTTCTCCCTCTATTTGCCTTGAAGTAATGGCTTCAGCAGTACGTGAACTGTGAACTTCCAGTTGTTCAAGCTGGTTTTAGAAAAGGCAGAGGAACCAGAGATCAAATTGCCAACATCTGATGGATCATTGAAAAAGCAAGAGAGTTCCAGAAAAACATCTATTTCTGCATTATTGACTATGCCAAAGCCTTTAACTGTGTAGATCACAATAAACTGTGGAAAATTCTGAAAGAGATGGGAATACCAGACCACCTGACCTGCCTCTTGAGAAACCTGTATGCAGGTCAGGAAGCAACAGTTAGAACTGGTCGTGGAACAACAGACTGGCTCCAAATAGGAAAAAGAGTATGTCAAAGCTGTATATTGTCACCCTGCTTCTTTAACTTATATGCTGAGTACATTATGAGAAACGCTGGGCTGGAAGAAGCACAAGCTGGAATCAAGATTGCTGGGAGAAATAGCAATCACCTCAGATATGCAAATGACATGACCCTTATGGCAGAAACTGAGGAGGAACTAAAAAGCCTCTTAATGAAAGTGAAAGAGGAGAGTGAAAAAGTTGGCTTAAAATTCAACATTCAGAAAATGAAGATCATGGCATCCGGTCCCATCACTTCATGGGAAATAGATGGGGAAACAGTGGAAACAGTGTCAGACTTTATTTTTCTGGGCTCCAAAATCACTGCAGATGGTGACTGCAGCCATGAAATTAAAAGACGCTTAATCCTTGGAAGGAGAGTTATGACCGACCTAGATAGCATACTCAAAAGCAGAGACATAACTTTGCCAACAAAGGTTCGTCTAGTCAAGGCTATGGTTTTTCCAGTGGTCATGTATGAATGTGAGAGTTTGACTGTGAAGAAAGCTGAGCACCGAAGAATTGATGCTTTTGAACTGTGGTGTTGAAGAAGACTCTTGAGAGTCCCTTGGACTGCAAGGAGATCCAGCCAGTCCATTCTAGAGGAGATCAGCCCTGGGTGTTCATTGGAAGGACTGATGCTAAAGCTGAAACTCCAATACTTTGGCCACTTCATGCGAAGAGTTGACTCATTGGAAAAGTCCCTGATGCTGGGAGGGATTGGGGGCAGGAGGAGAAGGGGACGACTGAGGATGAGATGGCTGGTTGTCATCACTGGATGTGAGTTTGAGTAAACTCCAGGAGTTGGTGATGGACAGGGAGGCCTAGCGTGCTGCGATTCATGGGGTCACAAAGAGTCGGACACGACTGAACTGAACTGAATGGATCTGGATGCCATGATCTTAGTTTTTTTAATGTTTGGTTTTAAGCCGGCTTTTTCACTCCCCTTCTTCATCCTCATTAAGAGACTCTTTAGTTCCTCTTTGCTTTCTGCCATTAGAGTGGTATCCATCCATGTATCTGAGGATGTTTATCTTTCTCCCACTCATCTTTTTTTTCTTTAATGCATTTTACTTTTCATTTATTTCATAATGAAAGGATAATTGCTTGATAGAATTTTGTTGTTTTCTGCCAGATATCAACATGAATCCCACTTATCTTGATTCCAGTTTGTAACTCATTCAGCTCGGCGTTTCTCATGATGTGCTCAACATATAGATTGAACAAGCAGGGTGACAGCAGAGAGCCCCGTTGTAGTGCTGTCTCAGTCTTGAACCAGTCAGTTGTTCCATACAGGATTCTAACTGTTGCTTCTTGACCCACAGACAGGTTTCTACCATACAGAATTACCATACTTTAAATGTACTATACTTAAAAAAAGATTAATCTTATAGAAAGTAACTCAGAAAATATCAGACATTTCTAAATCCTGTACCATGAATTATTCTTAGTTCAACATTAAATTAAAACTCAAAGACAATTGTAAAGTATTTCAGAGAAGATTACATTATTAGATTGTGTAGTCAACGTGTACTTCTTCAAATCATCATGACTGCCCTGTTTAATTGCTTAATGGGGACTGCGTATCACAGCTCCTAAAATGAAGCTGACTCACAATGTCTGCTTCAAACTTATAAACAAATATAGGAGAAAGTTTCATGAGTATTTGGAGACCGGAAGTTAGCTTACCAACAAGGGAAGTGATGGCATTAATAATGCAAGCAAATAAGGAAACTTTATATCTGAGCTGTCAGATTAGCTTTGTCTCAAGAAAGATCACAGTCCAAGATGATTGATATCATTTATGTTGCCATTATTTGTGCATTTAGAAATCAATAAATATTCTTGGTAGGAAATAGTACATTCAGGTTCTAATCCTCCCCCCTCAAGTGATAGCACCCTAAGGATTTTGTTAGTAACAGTGCTTTCTTGTGGACTTGTGCCTCTCAGTTATTAATACTTAAGATGTTCTTGGAGATAGCATATATTACCCTTATTTCGGACTGTCAAGTAGAAGTATAGAGAAGCGGAAGACTGTTCCGTTCCTTGTCTACTCGTGACTGGCAGGGGAATGTTAAGGCCTTTCTGGCTCACCGATGCCTCACCAGAGGACAGAAGCATTCCTGTGGGCTCCCTGATCTGTAGGATGGCCCTGATATCTGCTGTCATTGCCAGTGTTCTTACGGTCATCCTGAAAGGATTTGTACATGTGGAGTGTGTTTTGTGGTAAAGGTTATTATCAGAAAATAGGGATGGCAGTCATCTGGCGTAGGTATGCTGTCTCTTTTCCTGCTCATGGCAGATATTGCTGTTTGATCACAGTTCTTTACTGCAGAGTCTAGATTTCACCTCAGAATCCTTCTGAATGGATTGCTCAGGGCCATTACCACCAAATGAAATTATTACTTTTCAATCTTGACTTACTATTTATTAAATTAATTTACACTAAGATTATGAGTTAACTTAAAAGTTGAGGGTCTGTCATATTTGTGCTCCTATGCCATGCCAAGTCACTTCAGTCGTGTCTGACTCTGTGTGACCCCATAGACGGCAGCCCACCAGGCTCCCCCGCCCCTGGGATTCTCCAGCCAGAACACTGGAGTGGGTTGCCATTTCCTTCTCCAATGCGTGAAAGGGAAGTCGCTCAGTTGTGTCCGACCCTTAGCATGGACTGCAGCCTACCAGGCTCCTCCATCCATGGGATTTTCCAGGCAAGAGCACTGGAGTGGGGTGCCATTGACTTTTCCGATAGTAGGCACCAAATATGCCCTCATACCTTCTTTCGGGCTAGACAGACACGCATGTAATTATAAGACAGACTCAGCTCTATTAGTGGTGTGAAGGGAGTAGAGAAGAATGAAGGATTAGTTTTAGCTGGAAAGGTTTGTGAGTGTGTGCTGTTTTACTCGGAGGGTGAGGTCTTCCAAGTGGTTTTTACAACTTAGCAAGGGCATAGAAGGTAGGAAGTAGAGGATAGATTTTGAGGAATGATAGAAATGTATCTTTAATGGACAGTCCTGCAGTGAAGGGTGGAGCCTAACCGAGAAGCTTGATCTCTGTACAGTGGGTTTGGGTTTTATTTTATTGTTCCTGGGCCACATGTGGTTTTTAATCTGTAGAATGATATGATCAGATCTGTGCTTTGAGAGAATAACTGTTGACAGTCTGTATAGAAGTGAAGTGGAAATCTTGATAACGGAGGAAGCCTTTGTAGTCATGCAGAAAGAGGTGAGGGTGAGAACTAGAATTGTGGAATGGAAATGCTGAATTTAGTATAAAATTTTAAAGATAAAATCAATGCGACACATTAAATTGAGGTTGAAGTTTGGAGAGATTGAAATGGTATCTGTTGACTGAAAGAACCTTTTCTGCTTTTTAATTCAGACTTCTGTTTTATGTATTTTTAAGTGTATTCATGTACTATTATAATTTTTAAGAACTTGTTTGATACTGAATATATTTAAAAAATTTTAATGCAGTTTTTTGTTTAAAACATTCTAAGTGGCAAATATATGGGCATATTTAAAGTACAATGAGCAATAATGATTAAAAGTAAAAGAAGCCTTCTTTTCAACAAGTTCTTATTTCCCTAATGGTAATCGCTATTAACAATTTTTTGTGTTTAAATATACCGGTGTACACATATCTCTATCTTTATGTTTATCATGTTACTTTTATAAAAATAGGATTCACTGTACAGATTCTGTAAGTAACAGAAATGAACATGTTCATGTACAGTCCCAAAGATCGAGTCTTTCTGTAGCATACGATAATAAGAAGCAAATATGCAAACTTGAAATTATTCTTAGTAATCAAAGTTTTAGAATTCTTGCTTAGAAATGATGTAGCAAGCCAATGATTATCCATTAATTAGTTTGTCTAAGCATTTCTTTCCTTAAGTTTCTTGGAAATTATCTGTAAGCTGATGTTTAAGTATATATTTTCTATAAACATAATTATTGAAATAAAATGTTTGTTAGAATAGTCATTCAATTTAAACAGTTTTACATTTTCATAATCTCAAACATTGTGTATCAGTAATATTGGCTTATTTGATCAGTAAGCCTATATACATTTTAGAAATTTGTTCTAATGTAGTAGAACTCTGCCTGCTTCAGCTTAGGTTTCAAAGCTGTGCTGGAGATGTTTTCCTGGACTTTTCTAGGGCATGCCTAAGCAGGTCTTTCCGTATAAACTCGAGGATATTTATTAGTTTCCAAGTTTTATTAACTCACCAGTTTTTTCTCATTACTCCTTCTAGGCAGTGTAATCAGGCTAGGAGTGACCATACTGTATGGAATCTTTTTCTGGCCATTACTTTTTAAAATTTAGAGAATTTTTGTTTAAGCGTTTTCTTGTTTGATTGTGGCTGGTGGGTTTTTGGCTGAAAAATTACACACACACAAACACACATTTTGTATATTCTGTCCCTTTTATTTAACTGAGGATAGGAAGTTCTGTAATTCTGTTTCACCCCACTATCTTTTATATATTTATTATTTTTTACTTAAATGTTTGTATGATTTTTTAACTATGTACATTTGACTTGACTAATAACTAACATGTACATACTTTAGAAATTCTCTAATTCTTAAGGTCAGAAATTAGAATAAATTTTTTTAATTAAAAAAGTAAACCCAACAAATTAAAGACAATGTCTTAAGATACGTAGTTAAAAAAAAATCAGTGACCCTAATACGTGCATTTTGCTTTTATTTGAATTTTGCTCTCGTAT
>SJYF01000233.1:931934-948528 GCA_006410515.1 Procapra przewalskii | reverse complement strand
TGTGGTCTTATAACTTTTCTGTATAACCACAGAGATCATACAGTGGCCATATTATATTTTTGTTACTGTTGGGACATCTTAATATTTTCAATACTTAATATTAATGTCAATTGCAATGTCATCACATGACATACTGTAATATAATAAATAGTTACTCAGATAGAGGACTCTGTTTCTCATTTTATGCTCTTATGTGTACTTTGAACCTTTTTATTGTTTTTTTAATTACCTTTAAAATAAATCTTGAGAGGTTGAGATTAATGGATGAATCAATGTTACTAAATCATTTTGCTTCTCACTCTGGCACTAACTGTAGTGTATATTTATATTCCTGGATATATATACTTTTGAGATATTTCTTTAAAATGACAGCTGACATTTTATTCCTTAATGCCAGAATAATTTTTTGCTGCTGTTGGATTGTTTATCTGCATCCTTCCCATAAACTTAATGAAAGTTTAAAGTTTTTGTAAGAGCATGTGTGCTTAAAAACAACAACAACAAAATCACACATTTTCATTTTTAAAGAAGACGCTGTTCAGTCACTCTTTATGACCCTATGGACTGCAGGCTTCCCTGTCCTTCACCATCTCCCAGAATTTGCTCGAACTCATGTCTGTTGAGTTGATGGTATCATACAGTCATCTCATCCTCTGTTGCCTCCTTCTCCTCCTGCCCTCTCTTTCCCGGCATCAGGGTCTTTTTCAGTGAGTTGGCTCTTCGCATCAAAATATTGGAGGCCAAAATATTGGTGGCCAAAATATTGGAGTTTCAGCTTCAGCATCAGTCCTTCCAATGAATATTTAGGGTTGATTTCCTTCAGGATTGACTGCTTTGATCTTGCTGTCCAAGGGACTCTCAAGAGTCTTCTCCAGCACCACAGTTTGAAAGCATCAGTTCTTCATTGCTCAGCCTTCTTTGTGGTCCAACTCTCACGGCTATACATGACTACTGGAAAAACCATAGCTTTGATGCTGTGGACCTTGGTTGGCGAAGTGATGTTTCTCCTTTAATGTGTTGTCTAGATTTATCATAGCTTTTCTTCCGTGAAGCAAGCATCTTTTCATTTCATGGCTGCAGTCACTGTCCGCAGTGATTTGGAGCCCAAGAAAATAAAGTCTTCCTAAACAGAAAAATAATTTGGGTTAAAAATTGGAAGTTGTGCTATAGAAGTATTTTCTGTGCAGATTTGTAGTCTAATTTTTATTATTTCTGGATTTTGCTGTCATCATCTATAGCTCAAATTTATGTAAGTGCCTATAAAGATGTTTTTATTTTCTTTTTTTTTCTGAAAAAGAAAAAAATTTCATTTTAAGCTCCATTTTTAAAAAGTGAAGCAAAAATTAAAAGACATTAGAATTTACAAATAACCCTAATGATTGCTTTAAAATGTAAAAAGTATTAACAGACTTGATTATTCTTTATTTTCTTTTAATATTAGTTCTTAAGTAGTGCATTTAGTATTTATTAAGAGTTCTGTAGGAACCATGAGAAGCTTTTGGGCTTTCCTGCATATAATTATTTAAGAATATGCATTCATATTATGTGATAATCCATGTTATTATCTTTATTTAGGAATGTTTAATCTATTATTTTGTCTCCTCAGATTCTGTCAAATTTTAAGAACAAATGCACCGTATAGCTCATGGAAGAGAAAACACAAATCAAGACTTTTTTGGGTTCCAAGTTGCCAAAGTATGGAACAAAATCTGTAAGAAGTACACTGCAGCCAATGCCAAATGGGAAACCTGTTAATTTGTTGGGAACTTCCAAGAGTAGCAGCGTCAAAAGTTACATCAAAAATAATGGCTCTGAGTATGCGTCGTCCCATTCATTTAACTGGAGAACAACAAATAAATATGAGTTTAGTGCACAAAGTCCTGAAGAGCCTAATAATACTCAGAGTTCACATGCTAAAGTAATTGATCCTGAAAAAATTGCACCTACTCAAGGAGTGTTTGATAAAAATGGGATGAAGGGAGGTTTGAAAAATATTTCTCTACTCACGTCAAAGTTAGCAAAGCCATCCACTATGTTTGTGTCATCGACAGAGGAGTTAAACCAAAAGTCTTTGTCTGGACCATCTAATTTGGGTAAATTCACCAAAGGCACATTGTTAGGAAGGACTTCATATGCTTCAGTCAGTGCTCCGAAACCTCAGTTGAATGGATTTTATGGAAACCAATCAGCTGGTAGCATACAAAGGCCTAGAGCAAACTCCTGTGCCACCGGAGGCAGTTCTGGAGAAGGCTTAGCACAATCTCTAGATAATATCAAATCGCTTGCTTGTGAAAAAATGGTAAGGTCACAGAGTTTTTCACATTCCATTCAGAATTCATTCCTTCCACCTTCATCTATAACCAGATCACATTCCTTCAATAGAGCTGCAGATCTTACAAAGCCTTATCAGAACCAACAGCTACCCATTAGAGTGGCTCTGAGGTCAAGTATGCTAACAAGAAATTCCCGGCAGTCAGAAGTCCTCAATGGGAATAAACGTTTAGGATTTGCATTTAATAGGCTTTATGCTGCTGGTGGAAAGAAGTTGGCTTTACCAAATGGCCAGGGTGTAACTTCCACTTTTGGTTATAGGATGGTTCATCCCTCTCTTCTGAAGTCTAGCCGACCTCCGTTTTCTGGGACTCTCACAGTTGATGGTAATAAAAATCCACCCGCTGACACATGTATAGAGGAAGACGCTGCGCTTGTGGCTAAAGACAGAGCTGTGGATCAGGACCAAGAACTGATCGAAAATGGTAGCTATAGAACAGAGAATGACCAGACCGTGAAGCGCGATGCTAAAATTAGAGACCTGAGTGATGACGTGGATGATATTTCCTTGTCGTCTTTGTCATCTTCTGATAAGAATGATTTAAGTGAAGACTTTAGTGATGATTTTATAGATATAGAAGACTCCAGTAGAACTAGAATAACTCCAGAGGAAATTTCTCTCAAAGAAGAAAAGTGTGAAAATGTACCACCAAAAGATATATTTGATTCCTCCAAGGAAAATGAAAAATCTTTCAGTAAAACTGATGAATGGATAGATATAAGTGTCTCTGGTAAATATTAATGTCCTTAATTTTTTTGCTTTCTTCTAGATAATATATCTGAGTTTATACTTAGGATTATCTTCTGGTTAATTTCAAAATACTAACAATTTCATGGAGGGATGGATCTGGACACAATTGGAATGGAGCAACATTTAATGTTCTTGTGACTTTTGTTCCTTGTCCTATTTTTCATGCTAAAACAACATCCATAAAACACCCATTCCCCTGTAGTATCTTACCTTTGTTTTTTGTCATACACAGGCTTATTCCTGCTTGTTTCAAAAATTATTTTTTTTCCCTGCTTCCTCCAATCAGTGGCATCCTATTTTGAACCATCTCTTCCCTTAGGAACTAGATCACTGCTGTGTGTTGAGTAAAGCTGTACCAAAGGGTAAATGGACTAATAGACGTTATGTCCAATCTAATGGATTTTTTTATCCTAGACAATTTTCATTCTTTTTAAGGAAGGCTTAGATTGTCTTGCTTTGCAAATCTAATGGTTATACTTTTGCAGGAACTTTTTTTTTTTTAAATGAGAGAAGAGAGGTAGCACCTGTTTGACATTTCTTCTTATACTTGATAATCCTGGTGCTGAATACTGGAGGAAATATCTCTCTTTGCCTATTTGGACTGAAAAAAGAACAAACTGAGGGTTTGGGTAGAGGCATGTAGTCCGATCGAGGGAGTAGGCTATCACTGAAGATATGTATAATCTCTTCACTGTCTTGAGGGTCTTCTAGTTAGGAATGACTGCTGGAGCAATTTATTTCCTTATTAAGAAGCAACTGCAAGATTAAATGATGAACACAGAGTAAGGAGTTTCCTGGGAAGTGCTTAAAAATAAATTCTCTAGGAAATATTCAAAGAATATAAGGCTTTATTTACATTTCCAGAAATACTGCAGAAGTGAAAGATGGCTCAATGACATTTATTGGGAAATATTTCAGTAGGTTATTTTTAAGATTTTACATCTTGATTTTTTTATTGTTTAGGTTTAGAATATGCTAATTCTGAATACTTTTTTTGCCAACTTTTGCTATATCAATTTATTAATGCTTATATTTTTGAAACAAATAATTATATTTTGTGAACTAATAACATTTTTTTCCCTCTCTTTTAAAAATTCAATTGAAGACAGGAGTGAATGTTCAAAACATGCTTCTGGAAATAACTTGATTTCACCAGACACAGATTACAGAGCTGGTTCTTCATTTGAACTCTCTCCATCTGACAGCTCTGATGGAACGTACATGTGGGATGAAGAGGGCTTGGAGCCCATTGGAAATGTCCACCCAGTTGGGAGCTATGAGTCCTCCGAAATGAACAGCATAGTATGTATGGATTTATGTACCATTTGGGAACATTTTGTTTACTTTTCTATTAGAGAGACTTGGGAGGTTTGGATTTTTGTAAGTTTATGAATTAACTCTCCTAGTCTGAGAAATTGGAATTCATATTTCTTAAGGGTCTACAAAATACCTGGTCTTAAATATATAGTAAAGCATATGTTTGTCTCATATAAAGATTGAGTTAATTTTGGTCTCATATACATTCATAATGTAGTTGACCTTTGAACACCATGGGTTTGGATTTTGAGGGTCTGCTTATCTGAATTTATCTGAATTTGTTTCAGTAGTAGAAACACTACAGTACTGCCCAGTCTGTGCTTGGTTGGATTTGTGGACGTGGAACTGCGAATGTGAACAGCACGTATGGGGTGCCAGCTGTAAGCTAACCATGGATTTTCAACTGTGCCGAGGGTCAGCACCTTTAACCTTGTGTTGTTCAAAGGTCAACTAGACATAAATAAATACACATGCGTATATTCACAGGCATATTGTATTTTTCAGTTTCTCAAGGTAGGGGGAGGCAGTGTCTAGAGATGTTTTTGTCACATTGAGGAATGCTGCTGGTAACTAATGGGTAGACACTGGGATACTGTTTAACATCCTGTAATACACAGGATAACACCCACAACAAAGAATTATCCAGCCCAAGATGTCAGTAGTGCTGCTGCTGAGAAGCACTGGGCTAGGCTGTGTTGTGGTAGCATTCTCAATGCCAATTTGCAGTGACCTAACAAAATGAAAGTTTATTTTTTACTCTTTACAAAGTCTGTTGTAGGTCTAGACAACTCTGTAGGGCAGCTGTCTTTGGTGTTCTAAGCCACTTTGATCTTGGGGCTTCGTCGTGGCCTTCTGAGACCCTTTGTTCCTCTGGTAATGAGGATGTCACACAAGCAGTTTACTGACAGAGGATTTACACATGCAGTTACTGCTTTGGCCTGCAGATGGCATATGGTACTTTTACTCACAATTTACTCTTATATATTGAGTGGGCAGGAAGTGTAATTTTCCTGTGTGCCTGGTAGGCAAGGGAACCCGACATGTATGCATGTATTTATGCATGCATATTTTAAGAAAAATTGCTAGTAATGTGGATTATATGCAATGTGAATAAAGCATAATTGGTGTGATTAAAACTATTCTCTATGATTACTTAATGTATAAAATATAATTTTCCTGTAGTTGTAAGGAAAACTGGTAGTCCTTGTGGATATATTAAATTCCAGAAAGATTTTAGGTGATGCAATTTTCTGTCTCCGTGTAAACCTGTGATTTGGAAAAAAAATAAAGTTCATTACCAGAAGCTTGTTAAATTGCACAGACATGGAGAGGACACATACTTAATTTAGAGGCATCATCTCTTATTTCTTTAGATAAAGGAAGTCCAGAAAAGATCACAGTTTCAGAGAGTTACATGCTGTCTTACTAGATAGAACTTTTTAAGCGAGTATGATTGGAGTTGAAATGAGCATTGAGTCCAGCAGATGGCAGCAGTCAGCCATCTGGTACCAGACATTTTTCAGACAGTTCATTGTTCTTATTACTTAAATGATGAGATAGCTTCTGGAAGAGTTCAGTACATATCCAAATTGACCATTAGTCTCTACAATTCACAAATTTCCTTCTTGGTTATTTGGCCTATGTATATGAGATGGTAAAATATTCATTCTGTGCTTTGGAATGGAATGGTGTCTGTGTCATTCTCTTTGGATCTAAGAGGAAGACAGTTTGAGAAAGGGTGGAGAATTAAGCTGAAAAGAGTGTGATAGTGGGTTTACCATTTTCCTCTAAAATTCTGCCAACTTTTTGTTTTTTCTACTTTAAATGAACTTTATTAGGTGTATACTTGTTTAGAGTTGTTTCCTTGGCAAATTGGACTTTCAGTCATTGTGTAGTGATTTTCTCTAACCCTCATTATGCCTTTTGTCTTAAGGCCTCTTTTTAAAAAAATTAGTATATTTTACCAGTTTTATTTATATATTTTCATTGCCTTTATCATGTATGGTTTTAAATTTTCATGTAAATAAGTTTAGTATTGTTTTTCTTTACAGTTTTTACTGTGTGTGTGTGTATAAGATATTGTTTTCTAGTCCTGGGGCCATACAAAGTACTTAGTATGTTGAGAGCTGCTGCTGCTGCTGCTAAGTCTCTTCAGTCATGTCCGACTCTGTATGACACCTTAGACGGCAGCCCACCAGGCTCCTCCGTCCCTGGGATTCTCCAGGCAAGAACACTGGAATGGGCTGCCATTTCCTTCTCCAAATGCATGAGAGTGAAAAGTGAAAGTGAAGTTGCTCAGTCGTGTCTGACTCTTAGAGACCCAATGGGCTGCAGCCCACCAGGCTCCTCCATCCATGGGATTTTCCAGGCAAGAGTACTGGAGTGGGGTGCCATTGCCTTCTCCGAATATGTTGAGAGGCAATATAGCAAATAGTTAAGAACCAGGGCTATGAAGCAAATTAGATTAAAAATCCCATTACTGTCATGTACTAATTGTAGACTTTTGGATTCTCTGTTCCTTATTTTTCTTGTAATAAAGTGGGGATAATAACAGCACACATCTCTAGGGCTGATACTGGGAAGTACATGCCTGAATGTTTTAGCAGCCATGTGACAGTGGTTGTTGAGTATTTTGAGTATCATCTCAAACTACCCCCATAGGATTGCTGTGAACCTTAAATAAGGTCATACATAAAAAATAATTAGTGCCAGCGAAATAGTAAGAGCTCAGTAAATGTTAGCTAGTTATTATTATCCTGTTGTTTTCATTTTTTTTTTTTACATTTAAGACATCCATCTGAAGTTGGTATGAGGCATAATAATTTACCTTCATTAATATTCTTTCATAATATACTTGGGGTACTGTGTGGAAAAAAAAAAAGAATTAACATAGCAGCTGAGATTGCCTGTCCTTAGAAAGGCTGACCCTTTGCTGGTAAACAGTTCCCTTACTGTGACACAGAACTTCCCCTCAGTGGTAAGAGTGGTCCAGTTGCCTCAGCTGTACTCTGTGGTTTATGCTGTGTACCTGCTTTCCTTCTGGGGTTCTGAAGTTTTCGTATATCCTAGGCAGGGGGTGCCCATGTCACCAGCCTCAAAAACAACTGAATTTCTTAGGGACATGTGTACTAGACGACACTTTTCATGTGTTGTTGCAGCTTGTTGGAGGAATTGAGCATGTACATTGATTCTACTGGGAGGGGACTCAAAGCTAATGCTTCGTTTCTTCAATTCTGCCCCATCTGACTTTTCCTTTTCTCGTTATGTTTCATGTCCTTGTGCTGGAACGCATCTTGGCTGTGAGTATATATGACTGCTGAGCCCTGTGAGTCCTTCTTGTGAACCATCTAACGTTGGGGATTGTCTCAGGCGCTGACGTAGGCACCGATTCAAAGTCACCTTTGTTCACTGCAGTGTCCTTTTTATTTATCATCTTTCCATCTTTCTATAAGAATCCTTTGAAGTAGTTATGGACCAGTTAGTAACTCTTTCTTCAGATTTGGTTGAATTTAGGTGGGTTGAGTAAATTGATATTGATAGGTTGGGAACTAGCTTACTCTCAGTCTGGTATTCTTGATTTTCAGCCTTATATCTACTCAGGATAACCAAGCATTTTAAAACTCAGTAAACTTAGTTGATATTTAACTTATTTGAACAGGAAATACAGCTTTTTTTTTTTTTTTGCTTGTAAATATTGTCAGAATCATACTGTATGTGCACAGCTTTAAGCGGAAGCATTTTCTGCTGTTGTGAGCACAGCGAACTGAACTCAGAATCATCTTTGCTGTGGTGCCGTGACCGCCGTGACCAATATAAGAGCTCCCATTGCAGGGGAATTGAATTCAAATGTCACAATGACTGATTTCCTGACCCTTAAATATTTAGGGATTGGTAATTTTAAATCATCACATGGACTGCTTTTATTTTTGGAAGGATTTTTATGGAAGACTGAAGAAGTGGTTGAACCAGATGTTCCTGGCTTTCTTTTTCTGTTCTGTCAGCCTTGACTTATCTTCATATAGTAGGCAGCTTTAACGTCCTTGTCATTTAGATAGGATATTTTTCATTTTAAAATGTAGATTCAAACTCTAGCTTGGAAACTTTGGACAATCAGTAAGTAGTAACGCCTCATGATGCCAACACCTTTTATTGCACGTTTCTTTACCTATGCATTTGTAAGGGAACAGCTGGCTAGGTTTGGGTTGCTACCCTGGTGACTGATGTTGCTAGACTTTATTGAAACTTAAATGTATGTATGCAGTAATTTATGTGGGAATAGGACTCTCCTAGGCTTTTTTTGCACTGAATTTTGAAATTACCTGTGGTCTAGAAATGTAGCAGAGGAATACCAGAATATCATCTTGGTTTGTATTTGTCATATTTAGTTTTACGGTGCTTGGTTTAATTTCTGTCTACTGTTTCTTTGGGGTGTATTAACAGGAGTCAGCAGGCTACAGCCTTGAGGCTGTCCACTCATTTTTGTAAATCAGTTCAGTGCAGTTCTCAGTTGTGTCTGACTGTGACCCCATGGACTGCAGCATGCTAGGCTTCCTTGTCCATCACCAACTCCCTTTTAGTCGGTGATGCCATCCAACCGTCTCATCCTCTGTTGTCCCCTTCTCCTCCTGCCTTCAATCTTTCCCAGCATCAAGGTCTTTTCCGATGAGTCAATTCTTCGCATCAGGTGGCCAGAATATTGGAGTTTCAGCTTCAGCATCAGTCCTTCCAATGAATATTTTTGTAAAAAAATTTATGTATATTTATATATGTAGATAAAATTTTGTAATAAATTTACATGTAGTCTGGCTGCTTTTGTGCTACTCTGGCAGTGCTGAGTAGTTACAACAGACTGTATTGCACACAAACCTAAAATATTTACTCTCTGAGCTTTAAGAAATAGTTTACTGACCCTTATATTAGAACACTGCAAATAAATTTTAAAGATTCAGAGATTAACTTTTTAAACCAAATAAACTTCTATGGACACTTCTTAGGCATTCAGTTTTCTCTGTGTTGTCCTTGCTAAGCTATCATCCTCTGGCTCCCAGTGGGAGGCAGCCATCGGTATGTTTAACATATTTGAGTGACCGTCATGGGCAGAGCACTGAGGATACAGTGATCAAGACAGCTGCAGGTTCTGTTTTGGTGCTTACATTCTGTTGAGGCACATGTAGTTGAAGTATTTAGCTAAGTCATTAATTTTCTTCAATTGATAAGTGAGGAAAGTGGTGCAAAGGAAAATTACCAAGTGAAAGTACATTGCTGGAATACCTGGTCTAGTGTGGGTGTTAAATAAGGCTTTTTTAGAAAATGATGGTTAGGCTTAGTTGGCCCAGGGAATACAGTAAGTTGTTTAAAAGGATATATGTGATTGGAAGAATGTTGGTTTTAAGCTGGAAAGGGGCATAACTTGATTTACATTTTCAAAATACTTTGTATAAAGGTTTATACAAACTGTTTGAGAGGCAAACAGTATGCTGGAAGCTGTCATTCATGTGAGGAGCGGTAGTGGCTTGGACTAAAGTGGTGGCAGAGGGCAGCTTAGAGGAATCTGCAATTTTGAAAGTGGGTTTAGAGGGTACAAGTGATTAAATTCCATTACTCATTGACTGTAAGGGAGAAAAATGTTACCTCCTCACTTTTAAAAGTTATGATTAGTACTTCTCTACCCATTCATTCTGCCAAAATCACCCAAAATTGCCACTTTGACTTATTTTCCTGATGGTTTTCCCATTCCTTATAATGTCAAACCTAAACTACTTGACTGGCTCTCCATCGCCTGTTCTGCTTTATACAGGTCTCTCTGGTTGCTTTTAATCTCCAGATCCTACTGCATGCCTTGAATATAGCGGTGACATTCTCTCTGATCACTCTTCTAGGTTCCTGGCGCTGAATAAGGACTCGGTATGTGCTTGTTGAAACAGTGTCTTGATGACGTGCCATTCAATTCAAAATAAATAGAGACACTTGAAGCTAAATATAATGTTTAATATCACTCAATAGTTTTTCCAGACACATTGTGACATAACCTATTTACAGAGTATGTTTCTAAGGTACCACGTGTCATAATAGCAAGTTGCAAATAGCTAAAAATGTGACCTTAGCATAGACTGATAGTGGAGGGACAGCTTACAGAAAGTTGAGACCGACCTAATATAGGTAAATGAACATGTCAAACTGACAGTGAGACTTTCTGACAGTGATATGCTCTGATACATACTTTCAGTATGCTCTGATACAGAATGCAGAACTTGAACTCATGGAAGGGATCTGTTACAAATAAGGGGAACAGAATGAGTTGAGGAAACTAAATTTTTCTTAATTTCCTTTTTTTGGCTAGAGTAGTGAATTTGCCATACCCTAACATAGCTTCTTGGCCTGTTAATGTAGCTTTTAGGTTTAAAAACAAAGTTTAAGTTTATTTTATGTAGTTGTTGTGACCCTTTAAACATAATATTTTTCTTCATTCTGTATTATTATTATTTCTCATAGATTAAATCTGTTTAATATGAAGTTCAATTCAATAATTATTTATTGAGCTTCTGGTATGTCTCAGGTGTACTGTTCAATGCTAAAGTTACTGAATATATGTAAGGCTGTCTTTATCCTTTATGGATTTAAAATCTAGTATGATAAGCGATTATAAATATATAGTCATAGTGTAGTTTCTAAGTGATATAATGCATGCTGTGTTAGCATATGTATGATATGCTATGAGGAAGTGACAGCTGAGTTGAGTTTTGAAGAATGGATGCAGAGTTGACCAGTTGGTCAAAGAAAAGGGAAGGTGAGTGTTTTGGGCATAAAGAATAGCGTGTACCTGGAGGGACCACAAAATCATGATGTACGAGAGGAATATTTGCATTGCTAAGAATATGATGTGTGAAGTAGAGAGTGGTTAGAGATGAAGCTATGAAATTAAGAAAATGAAAAGGAAGAAAAATCTTGTATCTCAAATCAGAAAGATAGATGTTTACAAATCAGGTTTTAGAATAAGGCAGATATAATTTAAATTTTATATCAACATCTGTATTTCAGATCTTTATACATACTTCCAGTCTGTATATTAACCATTAGTAGAGTGTTCTTTCTGCACATTTTTTCATTTTTCACAAACATGTAATTATTGGACTATCTAAAACTTCTGGGTCAAAGCCCCCATTTCAGAGAAAAAGTGAATTTAAAAGTAGTTTGTTAAAGAAAAATAAAAACAATAAGTAGTTCACTACGAAGTCTTTTTTACCTAGCAGAGAATCTGGCATAGAGTAGATGCCTAATTAGTAATATTTATGAATAAAAGACTGAATTCCATGAATTGGATCAGATAGACGTTATGAACTAGTTTAGTTAATGAGGATGCTGAGGCTGAGTAGTTAAATGCATTTACTAATTAAATGAAACTTGGGCTTCCCTGGTGGCTCAGATGGTAAAGAGTCTGCCTGCAGAGCAGGAGACCCGGGTTCAATCCCTGGGTCCAGAAGATCCCCTGGAGAGAGGAATGGCTACCCACTCCAGTATTCTTGCCTGGAGAACCCCATGGACAGAGGAGCTTGTTGGGCTATAGTCCATGGGGTCAGAAAGAGTTGGATATGACTGAGCAGCTAACACAGGAGTTACTGAAGTTGCTGTTCTAACCTAAGTGAGTAGTCACTTGAGAGTTGTTCATTTGTATTCCCACAGGACACACCTTGCAGTTACAGGATGGTGCTCACGTGGAATCCCTTTGCCTTTAGCCTTTTGGGCTCCATTCATTTCCACAGTTACTTAGGATAATGTTTTATTCCCCTCGCCTCCTGCAGTGAGATGGTTTCATAAACTTAAAAAAAAAAATCGTATGCATTAAGATTAACTCTGTGTGCTATAAAGATCACTGAATTTTGACAAATGCTTAATGTCTTATTTCATAAAGAATAGTTTTACCATCCTAAAATGTCTCTATATTTCATGTGTTTATCCCTCCCTGCAACGAACCCCTTGCAAACACTAATGTATATAGAATATCTCTATAATTTTGCCTTTTAAAGAATGCCATATAATTAAAATCATACACCATATAGCTTTTTCATATTGGCTTCTTTCATTTAAGCAATATGTGTTTAAGACTGATGCCTATCTTTTTATGGCTTGCTACTTCATTTCTTTTTATTGATGAATAATATTACATTGTATGGATTACCACAGCTATCAAAGGACATTTTGGTTGCTTCATTTTTGGCCATTATGAATAAAGCTGCTGTAATTGACCTGCAGGTATTTATGTGGACAGGTGTTTTCATTTCATTCGGGAAAATACCAGAGTGCAATTGCTCAGTCATGTGGTAAGACTGTTTAGCCTTATAAGAAATTACCAATCTGTTTTGCAAAGTGGCTGTACCACATTGCATTCCCACTGACAGTGTGTGAGAGGTCTAGTTCTCCGTTCTCACCAGCAGTCGCTACTGTCAGTGTTTTGTTTCTAGGCACTCTAGTAGGTATACAGTAGCATTCTGTTATTGCTTTGAATTTGGAAATTCCCTAACAGCAGAACGTTTACATGTGTTTGTCATCTGTATATCTCTAAGTGTCAGTTTAGTACCTTTTGTCCATTTTTTTTTGCTTCTTTTTTTTTTCCTTTTGTCCATTTTTAAATTGATTTCTTGTTATTGAATTTTAAGAGTTCTTTGTATGCTCTGGATGTGTCTTTTATTAGATATGTGATTTGCATGTGTCTCTCCCAGCCTTGTCTTTTCATCCTCTTTAAAGTGTCTTTCACAGAGCAAAGTTTTAATAAATTCCAACTTAATTTTTTTCTTTTACAGATCATGCTGTAGGTTGTATTGTTAAAAATCATCACCAAACGCAAGGTCATATAGTTTTTCTACTTTGTTTACTTCAGTAAGTTTTATAGTCTGATATTTTGCATCTTCATCTGTGATCCATATTGAGTTAGTTTTTGTGTAACACCCATGTTTGGGTTAATTTTTCTGCAAGAAGTTTTGTCTAAGAGTTTGAGCACTATTTGTTGAGAAGACTATACTTTCTGCATTGAATTACCATTGCTCTTTTGTCAGAATCAGTTGAGTGTATGTGTGTGGGCCTCCTTTTGAGTTCACTTGTGTTTTGTTGATCTGTGTGTTTTGTTCTTTCGCCAGTAACATACTGTCTTAATTATTGCCTCGTTATGTCTTATACTAAGTCTTGTGTTGTATAGTAAAGAATTCAACTTACTTTTGTTCTCGGTGTTTGTGTGGGAGCCTCTACATCTTTGGAATTTCCCAAGTGATAGGGGTGTTTTTGTTCATGGTGGGTCCTGATAGTTTATGCTGACGAGGTGACTCAGGCTGGGAGTAGGGCATGCAAGAAAAACCAAACATGCAGTTAGAAAGTTGAGGTCTTGAGCCCTCTGATAGTTTGACCTCTAGGGAACAAGGGAACTGGGCTGGAGATTGTGTTTAGTCATGTGGCCCATGATTCAACCTCGGATGCCTTTGTAATGAAACTCCAATGAAAAGTCTGGAACCATACTGTCTGCCTATTGTTATTCATCAATTTGCCAAGGAGGTGACCTATTCTGACTCCATGGAGAGGGAACATGGAAGCTTCACGTTTGGGACCACCCTAGACTTTGCCCCGTGTGTCTCTTCTTTTGGCTGGTCATGATTTATACCATGTGGACTGTAATACAAGTGTAATCATAAAGTATAATCCTTTGCTGAGTGTCGTAAGTTGTTCTGATGTACAGCCTGATGGAGTAGTTTGTCGTTTAGTTGTTAAGTCATGCCCAACTCTCTTGCCACCCCATGGACTGTAGCCCACCGGTCTCCTCTGTCTGTGGGATTTCCCAGGTAAGAACACTGGAATGGGTTGCCGTTTCCTCCTCAGGGGATCTTCCTGACCCAGGGATCAAACCACATCTCCCGCGTTTTTATGGGCACATTCTTTACCACTGAGCCACCAGGGAAGCCTTGAGGGATTATTGGGAACCTCCAATTTTGTAGTCAGTTAGGAGGTACAGGGCCTGGGAACCCCTGAGATTTTTTGGCCAATGGTGTCTGAATTAAATGTTAGTCTTGTGTAAGACTGTGCCATTAACCTGTGAAGTTGGTGCTAACTCTGGATAGCTAATGTTGAAAGTCATTGTAGCTGGTGTCAGAAAAAAATGAAATATGCCACATCTAATCTGACTGAAACATGTAGGAAGCAAAAGGATTAAACGACTGGGAATGAAGAAATTTTGATTCTTGGATGGCTGTGTAGTCAGTGATCATGTGAAACTGGAGCTGTGCTGTGATCTATTACTAAAGGCAAAAGTTTTGAAAGAAATGGTGGTAGCCACAACCCCCAGTGAGGTGACTCACTAGATACAGAAGAAAATGCAGAAAAATAAGAAACAAACTGAATGTATTACCCGTTGGCTATAGTTACTTGTAATAACTAGAATGAAAGTGATGCAGAGTGCTGGGGCTGATCGTGATGCTGGGCCAAGCTTAGATTTGAGCCTGATCTGCCAGTAGCTTTAGAGCCACCCCGAATGGGAAGGATCATTCGGGGACAAAAGGCAGCACTCTTAGGAACACTGGTTGCCAGGAAGGCAGTAAAGTTAGGGGGAGGACGAGCCATAAAACTACTGAAACTAGGGGTTATAGTGCCGGGGAGGAGTCATATTGCGGTCTGTGTCATCAACTTCCTGAAGAACTTTGATTAAATGGACTCTGAGAGTGACTAATTTAGGAGTAGTAACTTTGGTTTTAAGTGCTGCAGAGTGGAAGAGAGTATTGGGTTGATATAGGTAGGACCCACAACTCACTACAGAACCATCACAGATGGCTGTTCATAGTAGGTTACCTGGGGGAGTGGGTAGCCTGGTGGACTGGGTAAAACCTACTGTAGTCTGTGTACCTGAGAAGAGGGACTGTGTTTCTTCCATAAATGCCAAGTGGAGCATCACAGATGACGGGGCTGTGCCCCCTATAGCAAGCCATGCTGGGTTGACTTTATGATGATGGTATTATTTTTCTACTGAATATGCGCCATAGTCAGGTCATATCAACTCTTGTGATTAAGAGGACTCCTTTTAATGGGCACCTCATGAAACCATACTGTCGTAAAGCCAAGCAGCTGTCTGAGAAACCTTATTAGATTTGCTGTCTCAGTTTCCCTTATTGATATTAAAGGTAAAAAAAAAAGTCATTAACAAGAAAATGGAGGAAAACAGAAGGGGAGAGCCAAGGGATTTGTCCCAGTAGGGAGGGGTTGATGTTTATGAGAAGTGGGGTGAATATATGGGACACTGATGAGGTTAAGACAAAGATGTTAATGTAGCACTGTTGAACATCGAATGTCCCAAGAGGAGCTGATGCTGGTTCTACAACTCCAAAGGGACCTTGGCAACACCAGTCTATTTATCTCGGTTTGAAAGAATTTTAAAAGCTGACAAAGATGAAAATGAGGACTCTGACCTGGAATCACCTGGGACAGTAATCTGGTAGATTAGACAAAATGAAGATAGATGGACAAAAGGGACAGGGTCCCTTGGCTCTTACCCTCGGGGAAGAGTGAGTGGGTGAAAGAGTCACCAGCTGTCGAAGAGCCCTTTCTGTACTCCTTGACACAGATTCCATGGACTTTGATATCGAAGCATGTTGATGAACAAGTCCTAAACTGGGGCCCCTTTTAGACTGAGAGAAAATAGTAATGCTTGGGTTGATGGATTAAGGTGAAAGCTCCAAGTGAAAGTTAAAGCAGGTTTTATGTAAAGTAATTGGTCCTGTTAACTGAATGTTTTATGGAAAAGGATATTATGCCCTCGGTAGTATTGTGAAGCCAAAAGTTTGATAAAATCTTAATAGAGGCTACTGTTAAGAATGCATGGTTGATGGTCCTATGAAGGTCTGAGAGTAATAATTCCACCACCAAAAATATAATTCTTAAAAACAGCTTTAGGATTTTTATCTTTATCAATTTGAAATAGTTTCTCTCTGAATGGTTATTCCATGAACTTGATACACAAGTTAGACTTGTGTATATTATTTTACTTTTGAGTTTTAGGGATTCGTTTAAGCATTATTTGCAATAGTAGAATATTGAAAACAGCATAAACCGCCCAAAAACATACATAATACATAGGAATAGCATATTATAGAGGCTGAATAGGGGAAACAGTATGAAAATATAGATATTTGTTTAAAAGTTTCAAAATTTAATTTTTAAATTAAA
>SJYF01000233.1:912516-928122 GCA_006410515.1 Procapra przewalskii | reverse complement strand
AATCCCAGGGCTGATCTCCTTCAGAATGGACTGGTTGGATCTCCTTGCAGTCCAAGGGACTCTCAAGAGTCTTCTCCAACACCACAGTTCAGAAGCATCACTCATCAGTAAAAAAGTAACATTATTGATATATTCAATCAATTACATTAATCATAAAGGCATTCTGCTGAGTGAAATAAGCCAGCTCCAAAATGTTACATACTGTATGATTCCATTTATATGATATCCTTAAAAGACAAAACTAGTGATGGAGAACAACAGATCATTGTCCACTAGGGGTGATGGGTGGAAGAGGGTGTAATTATAGCTGGATAGTACAAGGAAGTATCTTTGGGTGAAGAGATTATGTGTCTTGATTACATTGGTGTTTACACAAACTTATATGTGTTTTAAAATTCATAAACTTTATAACAAAAGAAAAAATTAATTTTACTGCATGGTGATTAATAGAAACTGGTGATTGTATCCTTCATTTGTTAGAATCATTTAGGCTTTCTCCAACTTATTAGTGAGGGAGAAATTCATAGAAGGAAGCCCTGGCCCACCATCTCTTAGTTCACTCTTCTTGAATGAAGAAGCATTTTCAGAGACCAAGGAAGTTTTGTACACTTCTGCTAATATGTGTTCAGTCAGGGTTTTAATTCCAGTGGGACTTGTGGGAAGCCTCTGGAAGCCAGAGAGTATACAAATTTAGCTTTTCATTATCATACTCTCAGCTGATGGTTGTACTAGATGGTCTCCCAACTAAACCAGTTGTATGTGGATGTTGGCTCCCAACAAATGCAAGCTTGCCAGTGAGAGGAAGAGCCTGCCATCACAGACGTGGGACAGAAACTGCTTCCCATGTGAAGCGGTCTCCATGCTCATACGGCTTCCTTTCTTCCTGTATTAATGCATTTCCTGGGATGTACAGATGACAGATTCCCAAACCAGTGAAGAAAAATTAAACAATAGATTTTTTTCCCCTTATCTCTTTGCTTGAATCCTTTCTGAAAGGTGTAATAATATCTGATATAGCTCTTCTCAAAATATGATATTGGAGAAGCAGAGACCTTCTATAAAAATGAATATGGGAAAGCCTATCTAAGGCAGAGCTTAGAATCCTGTCTTCTCAGTCAGCACTCTCTCTCTTGTCAGACTCATTATTTGGTAGCTTTCAGTTGTCATTTATGTGAGTGACTCCCACACCTCAAATTTTTTGTCTTAACTCCACTCCCCTGTATATTTAGCTGTCTGGTGGACATCTCTTTTTGAAGATACAGCAGGATGTCAAAATTGTCAGGTTCTGATAGTGTGTATTAATTTTTTTTAATCTCTTATCAGATCTGGTTATCCTTTTCTAATACTTTATTTCAGTGAATGGGAATCACCCATCTGTTTCTAAATCTAGGAACCGAGGGTCATTCATGGCTCTTTTATTTACTTCTTAGTGAACTTTGGTCCTTTAGCTCCTGACTCTTCCTTATGTCTTATAATTGTTTATTCTTGCATTGTCATTGACGTTGATTATCATCAGGCTGTGTCATATGTTACATGGATTCTGCAATAACTGCTGAACTGTTTTCCCCCTGTTAAATCCATTGTCTATACTGCAAACAGAATAATGTTTCTTTAATGCAGATCTCAATTTGTCACTTCTTAAAATAAAGCTCAGCAGTCATACCCTGTCCTTGAAATACAGTCCAAATTCCTTAAGATGGCTTAAATAGTGGTTCCTGTTGTAGATGTACTCTGGCCGTTCCCCGTACACTTTGTGTTTGAATGTTGTCTTAATTCCAGTTACTGTAACAAAATGGCATAGACTGAGTGGCTCAATCGACAGACAATTATTTTGTTCAGTTTTGGAACCTGGAAATTCTAGATGAAGGTATTGGCAAATTCAGTTCCTAGTGAAGGTCTCTTCACCTTTTAACTGCATCCTCACATGGTGGGGAGAGAGAGTGTGTGCTCCTGTCTCTCTCACTTCGTATAAGTGCTACATTCAATATGTCAGCAAATCTACAAAACTCAGCAGTGGCCATAGGACTGGAAAAGGTCAGTTTTCATTCCCGTCCCAAAGAAAGGCAATGCCAAAGAATGTTCACACTACCACACAATTGCACTCATCTCACATACTAGCAAATTAATGCTCAAAATTCTCCAAGCCAGCCTTCAACAGTACGTGAATTGTGAACTTTCAGATGTTCAGGCTGGATTTAGAAAAGGCAAAATTGCCAGCATTCGTTGGACAATTGAAAAAGCAAGAGAGTTCCAGAAAACATCTACTTTTACTTTATTGACTACGCTGAAGCTTTTGACTGTGTGGATCACAACAAACTGGAAAATTCTTCAAGAGATGGAAATACCAAATGACCTCACCTGCCTTCTGAGAAATCTGTATGCAGATCAAGAAGCAACAGTTCGAACTGGACATGGAACAAAAGACTGGTTCCAAATTGGGAAAGGAATATGTCAAGACTGCATATTGTCACCCTGCTTATTTAACTTATATGCAGAGTATATCATGCAAAATGTGGATGAAGCCTATCAGGGGCTGGATGAAGCCTAAGCTGAAATCAAAATTGCCGGGAGAAATATCAATAACCTCAGATGTGCAGATGGCACCACCCTTATGGCAGAAAGTGAAGAAGAACTAAAGAGCCTCTTGATGAAAGTGAAAGAGGAGAGTGAAAAGTTGGCTTAACACTCAACATTCAGAAAACTAAGATCATGGCATCTGGTCCCATCATTTCATGGGAAATAGATGGGGAAACAATGGAAACAGTGGCTGACTTTATTTTTTTGGGCCCCCAAATCACTGCAGATGGTGACTGCAGCCATGAAATTAAAAGAGGCTTCCTCCTTAGAAGAAAAGCTATGACCAACCTAGACAGCATATTAAAAAGCATATTGTGTTGCCAACAAAGGTCTGTCTAGTCAAGGCTGTGGTTTTTCCACTAGTCACGTATGGATATGAGAGTTGGACTATAAAGAAAGCTGAGTGCCAAAGTATTGGTGCTTTTGATCTGTGGTGTGGTGTTGGAGAAGACACTTGAGAGTCCCTTGGACTGCAAAGAAATTCAACCAGTCAATCCTGAAGGAAATCCGTCCTGAATATTCATTGGAAGGACTGATGCTGAAGCTGAAACTCCGATACTTTGACCACTTGATGTGAAGAATCAACTCCTCTGAAAAGATCCTGATGCTGGGAAAGATTGAAGGCAGGAGGAGAAGGGGACAACAGAGGATGAGGTGGTTGGAGGGCATCACCGATGCAATGCACATGAGTTTGAGAAAGCTCCAGGAGTTGGTGACAGACAGGGAATCCTGGAGTGCTGCACTCCATGGGGTTGCAAAGCCTTGGACACGACTGAGCGACTGAACTGAAGGACACTAAGCCATTAGCGGGTCCCGACCATCCTTACTTTGTCTAAACCTATTAATAATTATCTCCCAAAGGCCCTATTTCCAGATACCCTCATGTTGGGGTTCAGAGCGTCAGCGTATGAAGTTTGGGGACTGCACACACAGACACCCAGTCTGTCACTAGTGTTACTGGTCCACTTGAAGTCATTTGAATAGAGCAGGTCAGCAGACCCCCGTGTGTGCCACATTTGACCAACCACCTGGTTTTCACAGCCTGAAAATGAAGAATGTTTTTTACACCTTCAGAGGTTACAGTTTAAACGGTTGTATAAATACCTACGTAATATACTTGATTCTGTCTGTAAGCTTGTAAAATCTGTAATACTTTTCATCTTTTAAAGACTTTTTGCCAACATTTAGAGTGGTGATGTGTTTTGCTTCCTTGCCCTTACTATACTGTTACTGCAGAAGGCAGTCTCCTCTTCCATGTTCTGGAGGGCAGATCTGTTGTTCTTTAGGTTGTCTCGACTTGAATTTGTTTTACGTTGACTCTAATTTGCTGAAACATATCTATCTGAAGAACCCCCGTGACACTTGGACGTTACCATACTATGAAGAACTGTCTGTTTGAGGGAAGACAGGTAACCTTGGAGGGTTGTTGTGACTTGTTAAATTAACATTTGTTAACTAGAGCCCCAAGGTGTTGGCCGGTGAACCCCAATTCAAGAAAAGATCACATGGGAACTTGAAGTAGAAAAGTTTATTGCTCACAGGTCCTAAAGGAAGGACATGGCATGCATTGAGGAGCCGTGCAAGGGCCGACAGAGTGGCAGGAGCCTGGGCCACGCGCTTTTATCATCAGGGTTCATGGCTGGAGTGCTTTGAAGGTTCCAGGGCTATGGCTGGCTTGGTCAGTTCAAACCAGAAAGCACAGGGTTTTCATAATCTCTGTGGTGGTCTCATCTAAGGTTGCGTAAGGGGCAGTACCTGGGAGACGGGAGACCATTGCTCAGAAGGGCTGCTGGAGAAAGCCCTGTTAGGAACTTACATTTGCTTGTGCCTCTGGCTATTATCTGGGGATGAGTTTGGGGAAGGGGCCACTTTCAGTCCAAGACCGCTGCAGGCTGCTTGGCCACACAAAAATGGATGCTACGGCAGCAATATCATGGAGTAGTTCAGCTAAACTCAGCTAAGATAGGGATTGTCTTTTACCTAGGGTTGTGCCTTGTGTGTATTGGTTTTTATATGTGTTGAATTATTGAAGGTGTGTCTTGTGGTTGCCTCATGGAGGCGGGATCAACTCCCTTCCACCCAAGTTTGTTTTGTTTTGAGGAAAGATGGTGCTATACATGTAGCAAGAGAATGTGGAAAGACTTACTCACACAGTGAGACTTTCTGGGAACACTAGGGCAGGTACCCAAACCAGTCCAGATTGGCTTGAGTGAAGAAGGAAGAGGCAGGTGGTCATGGTGCATGGACTGAACTGAGGATTCCCACGTGGAGGCTAGATAGGCATGCTTTGAACTTGCCTGCTCTTGCTGTAGGAGGTTGACTTTTTTCAGTGTGAAGTTTTGCTTATTATAAAAGCAGTATGTCCTTATTATGAAATTTTAAAAAAATATAAAACGTCACAATCAAAAAGAATACAAAGAGCATAAGCACATGTTGTCTCATGTAGTAGAAATTAACCAGTTCTTTGGTATATCACCATTTGGACATTCAAATGTGTTTTTCAGCATTAAAGATGAAGTCATATTATGCAGATGCAATTGCTTCCCCCCACCATTTTACAGACCGTCTTTCCATGTGTGTAGATAAATTTCTGAAACATCATATATAATGATTTATTATTGATGAGTGTTAATGTGATTTTCTGTACATTAGTTTCCTCATCTATAATATGGAGATTATATTAGTCATAAAATCAAAGTGAAGACTAAAGTTAATTAATATCTATAAAGTGCTTAGAACCATATCCTACAGGTAATGAACACTGTGTAAGTTTTTAAAATGCAAATAAAAACCAGCTGGTGGGGAAGAAGACTAGGGAAGGGACGTTAAAATAGCTTAACCAAGCAAACCAGTTGAATTTTTTCATTTATGTTTTTTCATTTAAAGATTGTATCTTTAAAATCTTTTCTTAACTACACAAACATTGAGTGAAATTAAATTCTCATGTATCAATGTTCAGAAATAATGATTATACTGAGCTAGGTTATAGCATTATTTTTTTTCTGCTTTTGTTTTCAGGATATTCTGAATAATCTTGAATCATGTGACCTTGAGGATGATGACCTTATGCTTGATGTGGATCTCCCTGAGGATACACCTCTTGAAAATGGTGAGTGTGGATAATATTGAACCTCCAGAGCTACTTGACAATACCCAGTTTGGTTTTTATTATCTACAGACTTCCTAGTCTCTGTGGAAATAGCCTTTCAGACTGAGACTCAGTCTTAAGTGACATTAAGTAGGTTCATTTGCACATTTGTTTAAAAGACCTGACTTTGTCCGTCTTAGGTATATACTCTATGTGATCCAATAAAATTGTGTACCTGCATCATAAAGTAACTGGTAGATGGTATTTGTTGTTTTATTCTCTTTGTGCCAACTCACTTCTTCTTCCCTTTATCTCATTTGTATTTTAAGGAGAAATACATTTAGAGAAAAAGAGATAGCTTTTGTCTTATGAAACAGTAGTAAAGACCATTTTGTTAATAAATATTTTTAAAAAATCAAGGTGCTGACCTGAATGAATCATTCTATTCTTTTTACTCCCAAATTCAGTCTGTCTTTGTCTCTGGATCCCAGTAACTTCTGAAGTGGGGCTTTAGATAATCCATGTAAAAGACGAGTCTGGATGCTCTTGCCTCCACTGATGTAGCATTTGTAGGATTTTCTGTCTTGAAGACTGGTTAAGAACCAGAGAGTAGCCTAGGAAGCCCCTTGGGCAAAGATTGAAATGAGATCCTCCTGGTAAGAAGAATCTCAGAGAGCTGTGGCTTCCTTATCAGTCAGCACTTGCCAGGTTTCTTTGACTTTCTGGGGCAGGGGTGACCTAAAAAGGGTAGTAAAGGCCTTTTTATACCCAATGCTGGAAGAATACAAGGGAATTTTTCAGAGGCTGGTTGGTCGTTCTAGTGCTTCACTGAGGTTCTAGGACGTTGCTTGCTGCTCGCTTTTGTCATATTAGTCAGGCTTATTTTTTCTCCCTTACTTCCAAGATGCTGCATAATGATCACTCTCAGAATCTCAGTGGCTTTCAAAATAAACACTAGTTTTTTGTTTTCTTGAATCTGTGGGTTAGCTGGGACAGTTCAGGCTGCGGGACTGAGTTTAGGTCTACTCATTGCTTCTTCATTTTGAAACCAGGACTCCTTGGAGCAGGACATGTTCATGGTAAATAGCAAGCAGAAGGGCAACAGGGAGAGCAGAAATATGCATATAATAGCTCTTAAAACTAATCACTTAGAACCAGTACACTGTTACTTCTCCCCACTTTCCGTTGGCTAAACGGGTTACATGGCCAAGCCCACCAGCTGTGGGCCTGGGCAATGCACTCTGCTCACTGTGAGTCTCTGTGGTGGAGGACAGTAGATATGTGAGTCTATTGAAGGACAGTGCGGAGCTGAGAACAGTATCTAGTCTTCCCCAGGAACAGAGACTGTTGCATCTTCTTACGGTTCTGCTATCACTTGGGATACTCCAGCAGTCAGTGCTGAGTTCTAGTCAACTAAGAAAGAAAGGTCACAGCCAACGCCCAGGAAGAGAAACAGGGAAAACGGCAGAATGGGATTAGAGTGGCCCAAAGAGGTAATAACAAGGGCATTTAGATCCCACTGCAGTGCAGTGCTTTCTAGAGCTTGTAAAAGATTTCCCAATAGAACGATAGACGACAGAAAGCATAGCCACTTTTGAAATCTAAATTAGTATCCTGGTTTGATCAAGTGGAAAAAATATTATAGAATACAGAGGAAAAGCATAAACCATTAACAATTATAGGAGAAAAATAATGAGACTTTGTGATCTAGAAGATTTAATGTGAAGATTTTAGGGCTGGTATTGAGGGTGGCTCAGCTGGTAAAGAATCCTCTTGCAATGCGGGAGGCCCCAGTTCGATTCCTGGGTTGGAAGATCTCCTGGAGAAGGGATAAGTTAACCACTCCAGTAGTCTTGGGCTTTCCTGGTTGTTCAGATGGTAAAGAATATGCCTGTACTGTGGGAGACCTAGGTTTGATCCCTGGGTTGTGATGATCTCCTGGAGGATGGCATGGCAACCCACTCCAGTATTCTTGTCTGGAGAATCCCCATGGACAGAGGAGCTTGGTGGGCTTCAGTCCATGGGGTTGCAAAGATTCTGACATGGACAGAGGAGCTTGGTGGGCTTCAGTCCATGGGGTTGCAAAGATTCTGACATGACTCAGCACACACACACACACACACACACACACACACTCAGCACACACACAGACACAGTGAGAAATGAAGGATTTACTTCCATGAAATATATTACATCCTTGATAATGGATTTCACTTTGACATAGCTATAACAACTTCTTCAGTCCATGGGGTTGCAAAGATTCTGACATGACTCAACACACACACACACACACATACACACACACACAGTGAGAAATGAAGGATTTACCTCCATGAAATATATTACATCCTTGATAATGGATTTTACTTTGACGTAGCTATAACAGCTTCTTGCTGGAAGCCTGAGCTAAATCAGGAAGCAGAGAGATGGTGTTGGCCTTAGAACCTGCTTCATCTTTCAGTTCAGTTCAGTTCAGTTGCTCAGTCATGTCCACCTCTTTGTGACCCCAGGGTCTGTAGCACGTCCAACTCTTTGCGACCCCAGGGTCTGCAGCATGCCAGGCCTCCCTGTCCATCACCGACTCTGGGAAACTACTCAGGCTCATGTCCATTGAGTCGGTGATGCCATCCAACCACCTCATCCTCTGTTGTCCCTTCTCCTCCCACCTTCAATCTTTCCCAGCATCAGGGTCTTTTCAAGTGAGTCAGCTCTTCGCATCAGGTGGCCAAAGTATGGGAGCTTCAGCTTCAGCATCAGTCCTTCCAATGAATACTCAGGACTGATCTCCTTTAGGATGGACTAGTTGGATCTCCTTGCAGTCCAAGAGACTCTCACGAGTCTTCTCCAGCACCACAGATCAAAAGCATCAATTCTTTGGCACTCAGCTATCTTTATAGTCCAGCTCTCACATCCATACATGACTACTGGAAAAACCATAGCCTTGACTTGATGGGCCTTTGTTGGCAAAGTAACGTCTCTGCTTTTTAATATGCTGTCTAGGTAGGAGAAGGCAATGGCAACCCACTCCAGTACTCTTGCCTGAAAAATCCCCAGTCCATGGGGTCATTAAGAGTCGGATACGACTGAGCAACTTCACTCTCACTTTTCACTTTCATGCATTGGAGAAGGAAATGGCAACCCACTCCAGTGTTCTTGCCTGGAGAATCCCAGGGATGGGGGAGCCTGGTGGGCTGCCATCTATGGGGTCGCACAGAGTTGGACACAACTGAAGCGACTTAGCAGCAGCAGCAGCAGCAGCAGCAGATTGGTCATAACTTTTTTTCCAAGGAGCAAGCGTCTTTTAATTTCATGGTTGCAGTCACCATCTGCGGTGATTTTGGAGGCCCCCCCCCCAATCAAGTCTGCCACTGTTTCCCCATCTATTTCTCATGAAGTGATGGGACCAGATGCCATGATCATAGTTTTCTGAATGTTGAGTTTTAAGCCAACCTTTTTACTTTCCTCTTTCACTTTCATCAAGAGGCTCTTTAGTTCTTCTTCACTTTCTTCCATAAGGGTGGTGTCATCTGCACATCTGAGGTTATTGATATTTCTCCCAGCAATTTTGATTCCAGCTTGTGCTTCATCCAACCCAGCGTTTTTCATGATGAATTCTGCATATAAGTTAAATAAGCAGGGTGACAATATACAGCCTTGATGTACTCCTTTTCCTATTTGGAACCAGTCTGTTGTTACATGTCCAGTTTGAACTGCTGCTTTCTGACCTGCATACAGATTTCTCAAGAGGCAGTTCAGGTGGTCTGGTATTCTCGTCTCTTTTAAGAATTTTCCACAGTTTGTGGTGATCCACACAGTCAAAGGCTTTGGCATAGTCAATAAAGCAGATGTAGATGTTCTTTCTGGAACTCTCTTGCTTTTTCGATGATCCAGTGGATGTTGGCAGTTTGATCTCTGGTTCCTCTGCCTTTTCTAAAACCAGCTTGAACTTCAGGAAGTTCACGGTTCACGTACTGCTGAAGCCTGGCTTGGAGAATTTTGAGCGTTACTCTGCTAGCATGTGAGATGAGTGCAGTTGTGCAGTAGTTTGAGAATTCTTTGGCATTGCCTTTCTTGGGATTGAAAACTGACCTTTTCCAGTCCTGTGGCCACTGCTGAGTTTTCCGAAGTTGCTGGCATATCAAGTGCAGCAGTTTCACAGCATCATCTTTTAGGATTTGAAATAGCTCAACTGGAATTCCATCACCTCCATTAGCTTTGTTTGTAGTGATATTTTCTAAGGCCCACTTGACTTCACATTCCAGGATGTCTGGCTCTAGGTGAGTGATCACACCGTCGTGATTATCTGGGTCATGAAGATCTTTTCTGTACAGTTCTTCTGTGTATTCTTGCCACCTCTTCTTAATATCTTTTGCTTCTGTTAGGTCCATACCATTTCTGTCCTTTATTGTGACCATGTTTACATGAAATGTTCCCTTGGTATGTTTGGTTTTCTTGAAGAGATCTCTAGTCTTTCCCATTCTGTTGTTTTCCTCTATTTCTTTGCAATGATCACTGAGGAAGACTATTTCTCCTTGCTATTCTTCAGAACTCTGCTTTCAAATGGGTATATCTTTCCTTTTCTCCTTTCTTTTAGCTTCTCTTCTATTCACAGCTATTTGTAAGGTCTCCTCAGACAGTCATTTTGCCTTTTTGCATTTCTTTTTCTTGGGGGTGTTCTTGATCCCTGTCTCCCGAACAATGTCATGAACCTCCGTCCATAGTTCATCAGAGACTCTATCAGATCTAGTTTCTTAAATATATTTCTCACTTCCACTGTATAATCATAAAGGATTTGATTTAGGTCATACCTGAATGATCTAGTGGTTTTCCCTACTTTCTTTAAGTCTGAATTTGTCAATAAGGAGTTCATGATCTGAGCCACAGTCAGCTCCCGGTCTTTTTTTTGCTGACTGTATAGAACTTCTCCACCTTTGGCTACAAGGAATATAATCAGTCTGATTGCAGTGTTGGCCATCTGGTGATGTCCATGTGTAGAGTCGTCTTTTGTGCTGTTTGCTATGACCAGTGTGTTCTCTTAGGAAAACTGTTAGTCTTTGCCCTGCTTCATTTTGTACTCCAAGGCCAAATTTGCCTGTTACTCCAGGTGTTTCTTGAGTTCCTACTTTTGCATTCCATTGCCTCATCTTTAGAGCACAGCAAAAAGGTATCCCTATAAAGTAGAATCAGAAGGAAGTTTAAAGTTTTTGAGGTTTTGTTTGTGAAGTTGCTCAGTCGTGTCTGACTATTTGCGATACCATGGACCGTAGGCTCCTCTGTTCATGGGATTTTCCAGGCAAGAATACTGGAGTGGGTTTTCATTCCCTTCTCCAAGGGATCTTCCCGACCCAGGGATTGAACCCAGGTCTCCCCCATTGCAGGCAGGCGCTTTGACTGCCTGAGCCACCAGGGAAGTCTTTTATAGGTTTTGTTTAGGGACCTATGAAAAATTGGAGGGAAATCCTGAGGTATAACATCTCTCATATTACAGATTTTCCGAGGAGAAGGCAAACAAGTATTGACTATTTTGAGCTAATTGAACACTAAAGGAAACAGAACCTGGGTGTAAATAGGTAGCCTTAAGAGGCATCAGAGATAAAACAGCGTTTAGGTTTGGTGTTACTGGGAAGGAGGGGACGACTTTTCTCTTTATAGCTCTGAAGTCCTGAATGACTGTACCCACTGCCTCTCAGGTTTTCTGTTGGGAGGATAGGAATGTTATAAGGATTAGTACAAAATTTAAGGAGTCTTCTAATATATTTTGACTGTGGATTTTAGTTCCCTTGAGCGTCTGTTTTTTGAAGCTCTTGTGCAAATATGAGTACAGTTTGGGATGGATCACTCTGGATTTGATAGGTTCAGCCCCGCTAATTCTGCCAATATCAGTGGTATTTTTGTGAATAAGAAGACTGGCACCTTGTTGAGATCTCCCGTTTGGGTTTGATTTGGACACAAGTTTGCTGTGACTTCATTGAAAAGGGGAGTCTTCTGGGATTTCAAGGAAGAGGCCATGAGAATATTTCTCTGGCAGCTGCATTTCTGTACATGTTAGGGTAGCATATGTGGTAGCACAGACAAAGAAGGAAGATTTATAGTCAGATGGACAGTTTTGGGCTAGGACTTGGGAACTGTCCGAGTTATTGGAGATAGCTACACTGGGTGGTTTAGTGACACTGAAGGAGACGTTATAGAACAATCAGGGTTAAAGGTTGGTATTATAGTATACCAAAAAACTATATAAATATAGCAATAATATATTTGCAAGTTTGTCCTTTACGGTTTAGAAAAATTTAGCTTTGAATTTAAGGGTAAAGCCAGAAATTGGGGGCTTGATTTCCCCCTCAGAATACTCTGGTTAGTCACTCACTTACTTTTTCTCTTTTATTTCCTAGGCAATGCAAGACACTTCATTTTTTTCTTTCTAGTGCCCTGCTATTTATATTATATTAATAGCATCTATAAGTATATTAAGAGACTTCTTTCTCCAGTGTTTAATTTATTGGAGTGGAGGCATCTAGTTGTTATAATTTATTCTGAGCCTTATTCTGCTTTTTTTCTAAGGCTCTTTCTAAGCATTGGAAGTCTGGCAAGGAGGCTGTTTACCCGACTGCTGCCTTAAAATCTTTTACAAAAAGTGAGGAGGGAGACAAGATCATATCACTTTCAGAATCTACTCCTGAATGCTCTCTAAGGGTGGTCAGTCTAAATCTGTAGTGGATTTTGAAATCTGTAGTGGATTTTATTCTCTTTTTGCTTATAGAACTGAATCAGAGCCCTTTCTGTGTTCACAGAAAATTCTTTATTGGCAGCTTCTGAAAGTCCTTTTCTAACTTCTTCTGATTTCAACTGCAGTTGATGTAGTTTATGATACACGGCCCCCAAATATGGCACCTTGGCATACTGGATATTTTAAGCTGAAGGTGTTTGAGAAAGTGGCAGAAAACAGATATGTGATTCTGTTTTTCTCCTCCTATTGTCCATCTTCCCTGAAACAGGTCGTAAAATCCTCATGTATGTGAGAGGTACCCTCCCCATACCTATAGGAAAAGACCATCCTTATCTCTGAAGACAGTTAGATTAAGATCCTAACAAACAAACCTTTGCTAAGCTTCCCCAGTCTACCATGCTTGTTCATACTTGCTGCCATATTCCTTCTCCACTCTTCTTCAAGCCTAGCATAAAAATACACAGGTCTAACTGTTTCTTTGGGTCTTGTCTTCATTTCCTCAAGAAGGCTCACATGTCACATATTAGATAAGTCTGTGTGCTTTTTTTCCCCATTGATATATCTTGTCTGTTTTATTTTCAGACCCAAAGAGAGTTGAGAAAAACTCTCTACACAATCATGGGTTCGTTAAGTCCACTTTAGGTTTTTCACACTGTGCCTTTTCCATCCCCCCCCCCTTTTTTTTTTGCTCCTAAAGTTCCCTCTTATGTAGGAATTAATTGCTGGATAGGGGCCCTGGATTATCAATTCCTAAAACTTTTAAATTCCTCTGCGTTTATCTCCTAAACTTGTTTAGACCTTAGAAAGTGTATAGCCATGACTCTCAGCTCAGAACGAGACCAGATCTAAAAATTCACCTTAAGGAGTTTTCCCCTCTTCTGCAGGAAGATTAACTTAAAGAGGTATAGAGCTTCTGAGGCTTCTGGTCAGCTTGAGGGGTAGGGAAAGGGGGGCAGAGGGAGAGATGGGGCAGAAGGAAATTGAGCACAGAATGAGGGAAGAAGGAGTAAAAGGCAAAAGGACTTTAGATTTGAGCTGTGATTTGGGAGGATCTAGAGAGAGATCGTTCTCTTCTACTTTTTCTTTTACCTTGGTCAAGGAATCTCTTAAGGAAATAGTTTTGGAATCTGAATTTCTTTTAGCAACCAGTGGGTATTTGAGACTTGCTCCCTTTTGCTCTGAAGGGCCCCTCGCGTGAGCAGCTGTGTGCGTGGGTGTCGCTTGATTCTCTCGCTCAGGCTCGTCTGGTGTCCCTCAGTGCCCATAGGCCAGTGCCTGGCGCGCGGCACCTGCGCAGTGCCATCTTAAGGCTTGTGCACTTTTCATAGTTTGTTTTTTTTTTGATGTACTCTTCATGCGTTCTGTTTTCTGTGTTGAAAAAGATGTCTTTCATTACTTCCTGAATCCTGTCCCACTAAGTTATGGTGCCTATTAAATTATACATATTTCATGTTGTTTCCTAAGGCCACATTTTTGTTAAACATTTTATTGGGGTAATAATCATAGGAGATCAGTAGTACTGTTTTTGATCACTTTTGAATTACTTTATTTTCTTCTGGAAATTTTCTTTTGCAGTACTAATGTTATTTAATAATAACAAATACATGACTTTTTTTTTAAAATGAGCTTTTCTTCTTTCAAGCCAAATTTCATCTAAAAGCTTTCCTGTTCAGATTCTAAAACCTCCTGCACAAAACATTTTTTTCCAGACTTTGTGATGTATATAATTTCTTCCTGCTATCTTCATAGCTAGTTGTTAGTCAGAAATACTATGTGTTATTGGTCATTATTTTCTTAGAAGTTTAGGTTAGCAGAGAAACAATCTAGGTTACTTTTGGCATCACATTTTACCCTTATCAAATTAGAAGAGATGGGTATGATGAATGTCAGATGGAGACATCTCCATATCCTGTACCATTCAATTAGCTGTATTAGATTCTCTTTCCTTCTTCAGAGGGTACACGGCCTAGTATTATTTGTCTCTTACTCATAGTAAAAGAACAACTAAAATCTGCTGCCTTTTACTTATGTAACTAGAAAGCCCCTTCAGAAGGCCTTTATTTATTCTCTGTCCCTAAACTCAGAGGTTAAAATCTGGTGTGTGGATAGTTTTGATCAGCATATTGGTTAACATTTTCTGAACTGGAATACCTTTAGGGCTGCCCCATCCTTCTGTATGATTTTATACATTCAGAAGGATTTACTCCCTTTCTTAGTCTTGTTTGTCCTGTTCCTTCATTGACTCTGGAAACCTGATTTAAATTAACTCCATCTTGTAATTTTATTGGCTCTGCATTCTATTTCTATGTTATTTCTTTCCCTCTGTCACAGAACCCTTAGCTTTTTCTAAGAAGCCTCAACTAATGTTATTAAGTATTTTTGTCTCAGTAACATTTTAAAGTATATCAAAACATGATTGATGGATGCTGTAGTAAGTAGTATAAGCAGGACTCTTCATTCAGAGTCTCAGAGCAGTCATTTTTCTGAGAGTTTAAGCCTCTTCTATCCCAGTTTTAACAATAGTCCTCTGTGGCCTGGAAAATATTTGTTTCCAGTTCTTATTTGCCATTATGCTGATGCTTGAATTCACATTTCAGTAAAAGTGCTCTGTCTGGAGCCTGTGTGTAGTGCTAGCAATCCTTGGTAAGTACAGCATATCAGTTTAATAAGAGCAGCACACTGATTCTGTATTATAATTTCCCACAGTATTTAACCCCATCTCCTGGCCTCATCATTTTGCTTTTTAATAGGTTATGGTGTCATATTTCCGATTCTTATTACACAATTTCTTCTTTGGAAAGTGTATTTTTACCTTAGTGAGTAGGAGCTTTCCTAGTGGTCCAGTGGTTAAGACTCCACGCTGCTACTGCAGGGGGTGCAGGTTTGATCCCTAGTTGGGGAGGTAAGATGCTGCATGGAGCAGCCAAAAAAACTTGGAGGCTTTACCTGCGTGAATTAAGAATGTAAAGTAGATACAGATTATCCCTCAGCTACATAGAGTTGCATAAACTAAAGTTACATTTTAATGCCATGTAGAAAGACTTAAGGAACTTAACTCTGTCTGTGAGTATAATGCAAATATGGACTGAAAACATTTTTATGCTTTTGTATGGGTTATTTTTCAGTTTATTTTTGTTTTGCAGTCATGTTCCTGATTTTTTTTTTTCTGGCATAATGGTCACCATACCTTTATTAACCTAACAGTCAGGTTTTAATT
>SJYF01000233.1:891499-907402 GCA_006410515.1 Procapra przewalskii | reverse complement strand
TTCAGAATGGACTGGTTGGATCTCCTTGCAGTCCAAGGGACTCTCAAGAGTCTTCTCCAACATCACAGTTCAAAAGCATCAATTCTTTGACGCTCAGCCTTTTTCACAGTCCAACTCTCAAACATCCATACATGACCACAGGAAAAACCATAGCCTTGACTAGACGGACCTTAGTCGGCAAAGTAATGTCTCTGCTTTTGAATGTACTATCTAGGTTGGTCATAACTTTTCTTCCAAGGAATAAGCGTCTTTTAATTTCATGGCTGCAGTCACCATCTGCAGTGATTTTGGAGCCCCCGAAAATAAAGTCTGACACTGTTATCACTGCCTCCATCTATTTCCCATGAAGTGATGGGACCGGATGCAATGATCTTCATTTTTTGAATGTTGAGAGCTTTAAGCCAACTTTTTCACTCTCTTTGGGTGGTAGAAAAACCTCATCCAAGATAAGCCTTACTCCAGCAAACCTTAGAACTATTATTTTCTTTCTTTACCTTGATTTTAAAAGATCTGGATATGCTGACCCCAGAGCCTTTTAATATATAACATGTGTAAAAGTTCCTCTTCCCATTCTTTGACTTCTTAAATGTTGCTGGTTCTCTTGTCTGTCCTTTAATTCTCATCTTTGTCATAATTAATTATAGGATTATGTTATATTTGTAACTCAGGGGACTGGTGGTTCGGAACCACTCATCTGCTTTCTCTGTATTTTTGTCAGTACTGCTCTTTCTTTTGACCTGACCTAACCTGTTATTCCTTTTTTTTCTCTCCAGACCTCCCCTTTCCCTACAGCTTTACTAGCCAAGTGAAGTTCTCTTACATCTTAATAAACCGACATCCTTGACCTCTTCCCCTACATTTTCCTGATTGTAACTTTTTCCTGAGTGTACTGATTCCTCAGTAGCATTCTTAGATGAAGGATTCTTACTTTCTAGTCACTCTAAAACTGTTCTCTTTAGGGGTGAGGTTTTGTCTCCATTCCTCATCTTCACTTCTGAATGAAGTATTCCTAAACCTCTTTCCTTTGACACTTAGGGCATTTGTCTTTATCAGCTTCTCCTTAATGGTCCCATTCCCTAGCTCACAAAAGTCTTGACCCTGGGCTCACTTTCCCTCTACATTGTAAGTTTTGCTACAACTCTAAATGTAGCCTCCAGTGTTCCTGTACGCGATTCTTTTAAACTTCCGGCTCCCTAGTTCCTCTTAATATGTAAAATCTGTCATCTGAGAATACAGATAGTTTTACCTTTTCTCTGCAGTCTGGATACTCCCTCCCCCGGCCCCACATGATTGCTGTGGCTGGAACCTCTAGTACAAGTTGAGAGATAAGAGCAGTCATCTGTGTCTTGTTTCTGATCGTAAGATCAAAGCATTTAATCTTTTACTGTTAAGTATGACGTTCACTGTGGGTTTTCATAGATGGTCCTTATCAGATTGAGGAAGTTCCCATCTGTTCATATTTTGCTGAATTTTTTTTAATCATGAAAGGGCATTCAATTTTGTCAAATGCTACTGCTGTGTCTGCTGTTGCTTCTGCTGCTGCTCAGTCGCCTTAGTCGTGTCCGACTGTGCAACCCCATAGACGGCAGCCCACCAGGCTCCCCCTTCCCTGGGATTCTCCAGGCAAGAACACTGCTGTGTCTATTGATATAATTATTTTTCCTTTCATGCTGTTAATGTGATGTATGCTTTTGATTGATTTTTCAGATGTACTAACTTAACATTTCTCAAATAAATCCCACTTGGTCATGATATCCTTTTAGATGTTGCTAGATTCAGCTTGCTAAGTATTTTGTTGAGGATTTTCTATATACATTCATAACAAATATTTGTAGTTTTCTTGAGATTTTTTTTGGTGTTTTTGATATTATCACACAGATTGAGTTGGGAAGTGTTTCTCTCATTTCTATTTTTGGAAGAGTTTGTGAAGGAGTTTTGTTAGCTCATTTAATGTTTTGTAGAATTAGCTGTTGAGGTTATTTGGGCCTGGGACTTTTTTTGCAGTGAGTGTCTTGATCGCTGATTTACTCTCTTAGATGGTCTGTGGGTGTCTCTCAGATTTTCTTAGTTTTTTGTGTTGTTCATGTTATGCCCGAAGTCCGAGTCCCCAAAACTGAGAGAATAAGACGTCCACAGCAATGCAAAAGCATAAAGAGGTTTTATTTCTCGCTCGAATTAGGGCTCCCGTCTCATCCAGCACAATGGAGTCTTGATGAGAGCCCCGAGCCCTGGATTACAGTAGTATTTATAGGTTTAGGACAAAGACAGGGAGTTGGCAAGGGCGGATTGGTTGCAAGGGGTTCTTGGCATCTATTAATTGGCTGAATTTTGCGCATGCGGGCTCGCTTAAGGGACTTTTCGTGTTATCTGGGCTAGCTCTAACCAGGCTATGGGGAATATGCTGACTGGCTGAGTCTCAAGGTCGGGGGGATGATGATCTCAGCTCCTTCTGGGCAGTGGCCCAGCTGTTTCTGTGATTGTAGCTCTGGCTGCTTTAGTCCTTGAAGCGTGTCCTGGCTTCGGTCAGGCCTCAACAGTTCACATCTTCTGTTTCTTTGGGCCCTTCTTAGTTGCTTTATCTGTTAATGAGGAGGAAACATTAAAGTCTCCACCTTAAGTATATCTTGTAGGGAAGGTTTGATGGCAAACATCCCCAGGGTTGTTATCTGGGGATGTTCTAGTTTGTCTTTAATTTGAAAGGATAGTTTTGCTGCATATAGGATTCTTGGTTAACAGCCTTTCTTTTATAACTCCTATGCTTTCTGTTGAAAAATCAGCTGTTAATCTTGTTGAGCATGTCTTCTAACACAATAAAAGAACTTTTTTTCTTGTTGTGTTCAGGATTCTTACTCTTTATTTGGCTTTTGTTGGTTTGAATATGATGTGTCTCTCTTTTAGTTTATCACATTTGGAAACTAATCATTAGAAAGCAGTTTCCTTAAATGCCTTGCACCAATAAATTTCCTTTTCCAAGGGGCTGTGTGTGTGTGTATTCAGGGATAGCTTCAACAACATGATAAGAAGTTTGCAGTACTACCCTTAGCCTTCATTTCCTGTTTGCTTAGAGGTTCAACCTCAGCCAAAGGTGAGGGATTAAGACCTTAGGTATTTCCTTGACTTCCACACGTGTATAGCCTTCTCTGTGCCCAGGAATATGCTAGGGCTTTCCAAAGCTTCCTGTGGACATGTGATTCCTCAAGTTTTCCTTTAAAATTTTTCATTTTCTTCTTTGTCCCAACTGGTATTGCCATATCAGGCAGCTGAGATTTTTAAACCATTGTCACTAATTTTCTTCTCTTTTTTGTTTTAAAACATATTAGAGTTAAGGCAGTTCCCACTGAGGGAGCTCTGAATCAGGTCAAATAAAACAACTGCTGAGAATGGACCTTTTCTAGGGAGGTGCCATTTAGGTCAAATAGTAACACTTCTCTGGAAATGGTGCTGCTTGGAGAGTTCCAATCCCAGTTTACCTCCCATCTCACCCTTAAGAGATTGCTGAATGTCTCAGCTACTGCACTTGTAAAGCTGTTGTTGTTCAAGCTGCCACAGAGCTAGGAAGATAGACGAGGAAATAGAATAAATTAAATGTCACAGAGTTTGGTCTCATGAAAGTGAGTTGGTTTTCTTCATTAAGTGCTTTTTAGTTGTTAATTCCAGAGTTGATTTGGTTGTTTCTAGAGTTCTGAAAAAGTTGATTTTGCCAAATTTGCCAGTGTTCTGAATAGTTCAAACAGTAAAGAATCTGCCTGCAATGTGGGAGACCTGTGTTCGATCCCTGGGTTGGGAAGATCCCGTGGAGAAGGGCATGTTGACTCACTCCAGTATTCTTGCCTGGAGAATTCCATGGACAGAGGAGCCTGGAGGGCTACAGTCCATGAGCTCGCAAGGAGTTGTACATGACTGAGTGACTAACACACACACTCTCTTAGAGTTTTTATGTAGGAGTGGATTTTTGGAGATCTGTGATTCTGCCATTCTGTGAATACTTCCTTCTTTTCCTTTTGTCATGTCTGTTCAAAAAAAAAATTAATGACCTTTATTTTTTAGAGCGATTCTAGGTTTACAGAAATTTTAGGCAGAAGGTACAAAATTCTCATGTATTCCCTTAAGTCTTATACACAGTTTCTCTATTATTAACATCTTGTATTAATGGGGAATATTTGTTTCAATTAGTGAGTTAATATTGACACATTATTATTAATTAAAATTCCTAGTTTACATTAGGACTCACAGTGCTTTGAACCAGTAAGCTGTGTGTACATTCTGTGGACTGACACACGCATGACAGGGTGCATCTACTGTTACTGTATCACACGGAGCGATTTCACTGCCCTTGAGACCCCACATCCTCCATCTGTTCATCCTTTTCTTCTCCTCTCAGCCCCTGCCCCCTGGAAACGTTCTTGACAAACAGTGAAACGGTGATCTTCTTACTGTCTCCATAGCTTTGCCTTTTAAACAGAATGCCATACAGTTGGAAACAGAATGCAGCCTTTTCAGAGCAGCTTCTTTTAGCAGTATGTATTGGAGGTTCCTCCATGTCTTTCTGTGGCTTTATCTCACTTAAGAACAGTCATTTCTCTTTATCACTAAGAAAGAGTCCATTGTATGGATGAACTGAAGAACCCACCTACCAGTGAAGGTAGATGTAAGATGTGGGTTTGTTTGATCCCTGGGTCGCGAAAATCCCCTGGAGCAGGGCAAGACAACCCACTCCAGTATTCTTGCCTGGAGAATCCCATGGATAGAGGAGCCTGGCAGGCTGCAGTCCATAGGGTTGCAAAGAGTTGGACACAACTCAAGTGACTTAGCACACTCACACATGCGCCTGTGGATGAACTACAATTTGTTCATCCGTTTACCTACTGAAGGATGTCTTGATTGCCTCCGAATTTGGTAATTGTGAATAAAGGTGCTCTAAACATTTGTGTGGGTAATTATTCAACTCATTTTGGTAAATATTAAGAAGCATGATTGTGGCATTATATTGTAAGAGTATATTTAATTTGGGCTTCCCAGATGGTGCTCATGGTAAAGAACCCGCCTGCCAGTCAGTGCAGGAGATAGAAGAGACCAGGGTTCAATCCCTTGGTCCAGAAGATTCCCTGGAGGGGGGGGGCATGGCAGTCCACTCCATTATTCTGGCCTGGAGAATCCCACGGACAGAAGAGCCTGGCAGGCTGCAGTCCATGGGGTCCCACAGAGTCGGACTCAAGTGCAGCGACTTAGAATGAACACACACGTGCATCCGTGTTTAGTGTGGTAAGAAATTGCCATGCTGTGCATTTACTTTTCTTGCAGCAATGAGTAGGAGCTCCTGAAGATGCATACCCTTGTCAGCATTTGGTGTTGTGGATTTTGACCATTCTGATAGGTGTGCAGTGGCATTTCATTGTTGTTTTAATTTGCAGTTCTCTAATGGTATGATTTTGGGGATTTTTTCACATACTTATTGGCTATATCTGTGTTTTGTCTTAGTGAGATGTCTGTTTAGATCTTTTGCTCATTCTTAAAATTGGGTTATCCGTTTTCTTGTTGAACTTGAGGAGTTCTTTATATATTTTAGATACCAATCCTTTGTCAGATACATTTATTACACATATTTTCTCCAGCTTGTGTTTTGCATTTTTATAATAATATTTTTCACAGAGCATATATTTAAAATTTTATGCTGGACAGCTTGTCAGTCTTTTCTTTCATGGGTTGTACATTTTGTGTCATACCCAAAAACCTATTGCCAAAGTCACCTAAATTTTCATTGTTACTTTGTAGTTTTGCATTTTATGTTTAGATCTTTGACCAGTCAGTGTTCAGTTAGTTTTTGTGAAAGGTGTTCAAGGTGGCTTGTCTGTTTTTTTTGGTGTATAAATGTCTAATTGTTTCAGTACTGTTTGTTGAAAAGACTGGCCTCTTTCCTTTGAAATGCCATTGCTCCTTTACTAGGGATTAGTCAGTCAGTTCAGTTGCTCAGTCATGTCCGACTCTTCATGACCCTATGGACTGCAGCACGCCAGGCTTCCTCGTCCATCACCAACTCCTGGAGCCTGCTCAAAGTCATGTCCATCATGTCAGTGATGCCATCCCACCATCTGATCCTCTGTCGTCCCCTTCTTTTCCTGCCTTCAGTCTTTCCCAGCATCAGGGGCTTTTCCGATGAGTCAGTTCTTCGCATCAGGTGGCCAAAATATTGGAGTTTCAGCTTCAGCATCAGTCCTTCCAATGATTATTCAGGACTGATTTCCTTTAGGATTAACTGGTTTGATTCCTTGCAGCCCAAGGGACTCTCAAGAGTATTCTCCAACACCACAGTTCAAAAGTATCAATTCTTCAGTGCTCAGCTTTCTTTATAGTCCAGCTCACATCCATACATGACTACTGGAAAAACCATAACTTTGACTAGATGAACCTTTGTCAGCAACATAATGTCTCTGCTTTTTCAACGTAATGTCTCTGCTTTTTAATACGCTGTTTAGGTTGGTCATAGCTTTTCTTCCAAGGAGCAAACATCTTTTGATTTCATGGCTGCAGTCACCATCTGCAGTGATTTGGGAGCCGCCCCCAGAATAAAGTCTCTCACTGTTTTCCAGTCTATTTGCCATGAAGTAATGGGACCCGATGCCATGATCTTGGTTTTTTGAATGTTGAGCTTTAAGCCAACTTTTTCACTCTCCTCTTTCACTTTCATCAAGAGGCTCTTTAGTTCTTCGCTTTCTGCCATAAGGGCGGTGTCATCTGCATATCTGAAGTTACTGGTATTTCTCCTGGCAATCTTGATTCCAGCTTGTGCTTCGTCCAGCCCAGCATTTCTCATGATGTACTCTGCTTTAAGTTAAATAAGCAGGATGACAATATACAGCCTTGACGTATTCCTTTCCCGAGTTGGAACCAGTCCATTGTTCCATGTCCAGTTCTAACTGTTGCTTCTTGACCAACATAATAGATATCTCAGGAGGCAGGTGAAGTGGTCTGGTATTCCTGTCTCTTGAAGAACTTTCCACAGTTTATTGTGATCCACACAGTCAAAGGCTTTGGTGTAGTCAATAAAACAGAAGTAGATTTTTTCTGGAACTCTGTTGCTTACCAAGGATCAGTTGACTGTATGGGTGAATTTTTGGACCTTCTGTTCTGTTCCATTAATCTTTTTGTCTCTATCACAGTCTTGATTACTGTCAGTTGATACAGAAAGTCTGTAAGATAGTATCAGTGTTCTGACTTTCTTCTTCAGTATTGTGTTGGTTATTCTGGGTCTTTTGCCTGTTCATATAAACTTGAGAATCACTGTTAATATCCACAGAATATCTTGTTTGGATTTTAACTGAGATTATGTTGAATCTAGTATTAAAGAATAGATAACCGTGATGTTAAAAATATATGTGTTTAACTTTTAATATGCCATTTCTATTAATAGTGAGAAAAAAGCTAAAGGTTTTGTGAAGTCAAACTGTGATTGAGATTAGGAGATAAATGAGAAAGAAAAACCCCCAAATCTCTCTCTTTCTCTCTCTCTCATACACACAGAGTATCTCCACTCACCATTCTAACCTGTGAATCACAAATCTTCAGTTTCACACAAAAATCACATATCTTAGTCATAAAGAAGCTCTGATAGAAGCGGAGAAGAAGGTAAACGTATGGATAGAGCCATATAATTTGAGGAGATCACTTTGAAATTGCGATAAGTGATTATGCAGCCAAATGATTATTTGATGTGTGGATTGAATATCAGGTACTGCTCCTGTCTATGGTTTAAATTTAAATTGGTTTTGAAAAAGCTTATTTCTTACAGATTCCTTTTTGTAGTTATTCTGATCCTTTTTGTTGTTGTTGATTTTATTGGCTGCATTTATAGAACAATGTTAAACAATGCTGATGGCAGTGAGCGTTTCATTCTCATGCTTCTTAACCACTGAGGTAATTTTTACCTTCATCCATACCTGTATTGGGTCAGTTCTTCATATCCACCAGCCTATTTGGCCTGTGATTGACCACATAGGTTCTGCCTTTGCAAACACACTGCTCACCTTCCAGTGTTTTCTCCAAAGCAGCTTGAAGTCTTCTGCTGCCTTCATGACCTAATTTCTCTTCTAAAAGTCAATGACTGTTAAAATTTGTACAGAAGTACAAATTTATGCCTGTCAAGCTGACATAAGGTGTTTCGTCCCGTCCTGTTTGTCTCATGTTTTTACCTCTCATTCTTTTTCAAAGATGCAGATTTTCCTTTGGGAACTGCATCATCTTCTCATCAGGTGAATTCTCAAAATCTTCATTATCTTGTTTTTCCCTTCTGTTTTAAAGTCTTTTTTTATTTTCTGAAAACAGCCTCAAATATTTGCTTTCTGTCTGTTTTGTCTTCTTCTTCTTTGTACCTTCTCAATTATACTCATTTTATTCCCCAGCAACCCTCAAATGGCCCTCACTGAGATGTTACGCTATTTTCACCTTACCTTCATCTGGTTTAGCAACAGTTGACACCCGTATTAATAGAGCGTTGTGGCAACATGTGTCAGCTGGGTAAAATCTAAGAGAAGGGCACGTGGCCTTAGTGTTCTTTTGACATTTGTGTTAGAAAAAATTTTCAATATAAAGAAGTTAGAAATTATTGATAGTAGTAATAATAGTAATACATCAGTAATTGGTTTTTGCCTAACAATTATTATATATCAAGCACCAGTCCAAGTACTTTAGCATATATTATTGCCTCATTTAATCCTTTTACCAACCTAGTAAGATACTCTTATTCTCATTTTATAAGTCAGGAAAATGAAGCATAGATAAAGTAGCTTGCCCTTTGTGTTGTATAGCTAGTGAGTGACAGAGCTGAGATTTGAACTCAGATAATTTGCATTAATTGGATAATGCAAAAATGAATAAATCCTTGTTTTTAAAGGGCTTATAGTCAGAGGTGACATATATGCAGATTTCTTTCATTTATGCTATAAAATAAGTTATGGATCATAAAACAGTTTTATCTAGTTGAAGGTCATTAAGACTTGGACAGGATATAACTTTAGTTTTGGGTCTTATGGTGGAAGTATTAGAAATGCAACTTAAGGCATATGAACTTTATTTGGTAGGCTCTGGACAGCACTGAGAGAATCTATGGCCCAAAGATATTGAGTATTTTCAATAGCTAGTTACTATCAGCCAACATAAAAACTTAAGTTCTAGGCTGGAGCTGAATCTTTCACACTATTTTGGCTTTTCTAGGTGTCAGTTTTTTGTCCCCATAATCAGTTAGTGATCAAGACCTTTTGACCCTTCCTTTGAAATGTTTTAAATTCATCACTTCCTTACATATGGTTCATATTTATGCCTGAATCTAATATATGCCATTATTCCATTCCTGATTCATGCTTTGGCAGTCTCTGGTAACTGGCTGTGGATTAAAAAGTCGGTCTGAGGGAGGCAAGTATATTGAGGGATGACGTAGAAGAATGAATTGGATTCACGCTGTTTGTGGTCCCCTGAGCCATATGTGAGAGTCTCCTTGTCCCTGAAAAACACGCACTTTTGTGTCATTTCTTTTTATTTTCTTTTTCTAGGAACTTTTCACCTTTCATTCCTGCCCAACTCAAACCTCATACTTTATAATTCATCCCAAGTTCTTTCCTATTCAAAAAAATTTCCCAAATTATGTCAGCTTTTTCTCCAAAAACATAACTCTTGTCTCTACTATTCATTTGCACGTGATTCTTTTTGTCTTACTACTTGAAAAATTTTTCATTACTCTGTATATATCTTGTCTATTCAATTACAGATGGTAAAGTCATAGTAATAATTATCAATATTTAAAATTTAATAATTCAACTATATTTTGAATCAACAAAGATAAAATAGTTAAATGTGAACAAATTAGGGTCTTATCTGTGGATCAGCAATTTAAGTGTTCTTAAAAATCTCTTTCTTGGGTTGAAAGAAAAATAAGGCCTGAAATCAAGTATGAGAAGTAGCTTCAGAGAAGAATAATTACCTTATGAAAACCAAGCTCATACTGAATATTTGAAAATTTAGAGATTCGGGAATATTTGTTAAAACCTAGAAAATTTATTAGAAAATGTATTTCTACTTTTGAAATTTAATGCATCCATGATTTTAAGCTTTATCCTGATATGTTAATGTAGATGTTACACTGGAGAGAATACTTTTTTAGTGTATTATTTTAAATATTGAAATTTTATATATATCACAAGTTCTTATATTAAAAACTATCTGGGATTATGTATAATGTGAATGCAGTAATTTTTAGATTGCTATAGCTATAACTGCTGGTTAAAACATTGTGTTTTTCATGTCCATGAAACACATTACCCCTAGTTTTTATTTCTTCTTATTCAACATGTGTGTTATTGTATGGAACAAAGGAAACTTTAAAATTTTTTTTAAAAATTAAAAAAAGAAAGAGTAGATATTTTTTAAGGTAATTTAAGATTAGGAAATATGTGGTGTGTTTAAGACTTTGATAAAACCTTGTTTAATCTTTACTGGAAAAGATGGTTTATCAGCAATGTAAAAACAAAAGAAGAATGACACTATATTTGTCTTAACTATCTGCTGGGACTTCCCAGAAATAGGAGTCCAGGGGCATATCTAGACCAGGAATCAGTGAGGGTAACAGCTAAAAAGAGATGTGACTTTTAAGAGGGTAACTAAAATTAAAAGCTAAAGCTCAATCAGTGCAGAAAAGTAAAATAAATATAATTTTTTCCAGGCAAGGGCTTTCCCCAGAGGCCTTTGTGTCTACTCTAGTTCCTATGGAATAAGCTTTACATAACCAGTGTGTAAAACACACAGAAGGAGGGAATGCAGATGATAACTGTGTTAATGACAACTGGAACTGATTGAAATTTTCAGTGAAAACAAATTCACTATCTGAGATGAGTAAAAGTCAGAAGGCTTTGTGATAATAAATGATTTGTAATAATCACTGTAATAGTATCATAATCTTTATTTCTTTCTGAAATTATATTGTATATCTTTTCCCTCCAACTTCTTCCCCTGCCCTTCCAGAGGCTCTCCCTATAGAGAATCTCCTTTGGGTCATTTTGAAAGCTATGGAGGGACCCCCTTTTTCCAGGCTCAGAAGATGTTTGTAGATGTACCAGAAAATACGGTGATACTGGATGAAATGACCCTTCGGCACATGGTTCAGGATTGCACCGCTGTAAAGACTCAGCTGCTCAAGCTGAAACGGCTGCTGCACCAGGTTGGTACATAGGGAGCATTTTCAACTCTGAGATTTTAAATTGCAAATGGATTGACTTTACTTGTTTTTTTAAAGTAAAGTTGAGTTTCTAATGACTATTCAGATTTATGGAGAAATAATGGTCATAAATAGTACCGAACAGAAACTCTTCTGAGAGGGAAAACACTTGGGGTTTTGCTTGATGGTCTCTGTAAAGTCACCAACATTTATGAGCTATATAATATTTGGTGAGCTCTCTGCTTCTGTTTCCACGTTTTCATAGTACCTATGTTGTAAGGTTGTTAAGAGAGCTGGAGTTCATGGTTACAAATTGAGTGATTTAATACCTGAAACATAGTAGGTGTTCAGTCATCAGTGCCACTGTACTTCAGCACTATACTGCTACTATAATTTCAGCTAAGAGAGAAATAAGAAACAGCATTTTATATAATCATAATCACATAATCCCACTTTGGTTTGAAACCTTCAAGTTTAAACTTCCCCAGTCTTCTCATTTTTTTTGGAGGAAACGTAGACTCAGAACAGTGATGTGCTCGTCCACAGGGTGAGCTGATAGTAGACGCTGGCTTCTGATTCGGTAGTATTTTCTTGGTTTGAACACTTAACACATACATTTCCAATGTAAGTCAAAAAGCTAAGGAAGAAAATGCTAACTCTAAGTCAGAATATCTTTAGTTTAAAATCTATATTTGTATTTTGTAGACTGGGCAAGTTTAACTTAAGATTATAGTTGAGGAAGAACAGTCTGGATTCTCTACACAATTTATTTTTTGAGTTACTTTGCTCAGGATCGTATGTTCTAGCTTGTTATGAGCAGGGACCACGTCTTAGAATTTCTGGTGGCATTCCAAACCATCTGGAGGCCGCTGAGATAAATGCTCAGTAAAGGCTATTTGGACTGAAATGTGGCTCCTCTGTTAGTAACTACAGCTACTGTGAATATTCTCCTAGTCATGTAAATAGTTACTCAGTTATGCTGAGTTATGCCGGACTGCTCTTCTCTATTGTAGATATTTGAGTAGTTTGAATAGTTCCCCTTTTAAAAAAGACTTCTTCACACTTTTTTGGCTTTTTGTTGCTGCATGGACCTTCTGTAGCTGTGGCGAGGGGGCCGCTCCTCTCCACTGCAGTGCCCGGGCTTCTCATTGTGGTGGCTTCTCTTGCTACGGAGCACAGGCTCCGGGCACACAGGGTCAAGAGCACTGGCCCAATAGTGGTGCGCAGGCTTAGTTGCTCCGCGGCACGTGAGAGCTTCCTGCACCAGGGATCGAAACCATGTCCCCTGCTTTGGTAGGAGGATTCTTAACCGCTGGACCACTAGGGAAGCCCTGATATTTGACTGCCTTCTTAAAAGAACTGTGTAAGGCCAGGAGCAAGAAAGTGGAGAATCCTTTTCAGATCTGAGATTCTTAGATTTCTGTCAAGGCAGAAAGAGATTCAGTGATTCAGATACCCAGACACAGAGTTTACACCTTAGTTTAACTGTAACTGCTACTGCTAGGTTGCTTCAGTCATGTCCGACTCTGTGCAACCCCATAGACGGCAGCCCACCAGGTTCCCTTGTCCCTGGGATCCTCCAGGCAAGAACACTGGAGTGGGTTGCCATTTTCTTCTCCACTGCATGAAAATGAAAAGTGAAAGTGAAGTTGCTCAGTTGTGTCCAACTCCTAGTGACCCCATGGACTACAGCCCACCAGGCTCCTCTGTCCATGGGATTTGCCAGGCAGGAGTACTGTAGTGGGGTGTCATTGCCTTCTCCGAACTGTAACTGAGAGATACACCCAGACACAAAACAGGGTAAAGCTAGTACTAACTCCAAATACATATTTAACACATTTCAGCTACTTCTTACCTCTTCTACCTTTTCTTTCCAATGTCCAGTGAAGCTCCTGATAAAAAAATCTTCTAAAGATTTCAAATTGACTTTATCCTTTGTTTATGTAGTGAAAACAAAATTATGAGAAGAAAATTGCAGAATCTGTTTAGGATATCTTTAACATTTCCCAAAATGCTGATAGAAGTTAAAAGCTGAATTAGTCCAGTATTTTGTATAACAGCCTCTTAATTTGTCCCTTTTAGTAATTATAAAAACTTCAGTGTGATACGTGTACATGGTTTTAAAAAAATCACATAGTATCCAGAAGCTTAATGAAAAAAGCAATATTTCTGTCCTTCTCCCTACTTGAGCCAGCCTTTCTCATCTGAACAGGCTACTAAGTATCTTTAGAGTTATACACAGATTTCTTTCATCATCTTCTGGGATTGAGACTGTTATTTCTTGGATAATTTATCTTCTTTTTTCTTGGTTTGCTCTCGTATTTAGCAGGAATATATCCTTAATTTACTTCCTAAGAGAAGGCAAATGGGTGGTACTTTTTTTCTAGCTGATATGTCATTGAAATCTCTTATCTACTCTCATATTTAGCTTATAGTAATAGTTTGGCAAGGAGGGAATACTTTGGCTGGTGGAGAAGTGAATTTTTCCTTAGAAATTTGAGGTCATTACTTTTCTAGGATCCAGTTTAGCCACTGAGAAAAGTCTGCTATATTCTAATCCATCTTACCTTGTGTTTTGTCTGTTTTTAATCTCTCTGGGAGATTTTTAGTCTTTTATTTCTGGCAGTTTGCAGTTTCAGTGATGTCCTGGGATTTAAATTTTGTTGTACTTGTTCATATTCCACTTAATCTATGGGTAATTACTAAGTTTTATGAAGATTCACGTAGTGTGAAATTTCTTTAAGTCTTTTCTATGATTATTTTATTTATCCTGTTTTCTCCGGGTGTCTGAGTGTATCTTTCTGGAATTCTTGGTAATCCAAACTAGAATTCATGAGTTTTCAGTCTTCTTTTCTTCCATATTCCCCCTTTCTTTGAGTTTGATTACGTTTTCCGGTGTATTTCCTCACCTTCATACTCCAGCTCCCTGTTTCTGTTGAATCATATTCATCTTGGCAGTTGTATTTTAAGTCTCTAGGAGCTCTTTATTGTATGCCTTTCCTTCTTCATATCATTCAGTTCTTTTTGCTGCTAAATATATTAAGTAGCTTGTTTCTGTTGTGTTCTGTTAAGGTTTCTCAGGTTCCCTACATTATCATCTCTTCATGAATGGCCATTTTGTTTTTTGTGTTTTAGTTTCTCTTTCTTTTGGAATATTTCTTCAGATATTTAGTGAGTCTTATTAATATTTAAGATTAAAGGGTAAAAAAGTTGATTCAGGACTCCTTACGCATGGGTTGGTCTTGTCAGCTGGCTGGCTTCACTTTACAGTGACACGTGAATATTAGTGGACCCTCAGTACTTAACTAAGTAGAGTGTTTTTCCTTCTCAGGTTGTTACTGTTTCTGCAGAGAAGAAACTGCTGCTTTTTTTTCTTCTTGGAATAGAGGTAGAAGACTGAGAATCTATTCTTGCCTTATGCAGACTTCCAGTTAATTCTCATATTTCTAACCCACATGAGCATGAGTGGTTTTGCTCATCCATTTTCTTCACTCTTAGTTCATTATTTTCCCTGTTGGCTTTTATCATATTTTCTCATTCAGCATCTCTCTTGACCTTGGAGTGAAAAGTGAAAAATGTGGAGTAGTGAAAAGTACATGATGGTATCTCTTTGATATTTTTCTTTGGGATTACAAAATATTTGATCTGATGATTCATACCCTGTTTCCCTGGCACGAGCCTATGTGTTTTATGAACTATCAGGTATGCCATATAGATGTTTTTGTTTTGCTGTTTCCTCTCAGCTCCAGGGTTGAGAATAAAGCCAGTAGTGTGTCTCTCACATAATTCTCTTGTCTGTCGGTCTCTGGTTCTCTCTGATCCGCTCTCTCTCTGTCTCTGTGTGGGGGGGGTATGGACGCATGGGTGCAGTGCCAGGTGGATGGACTGTTTATCGCAGTAGCACCTGCGTGAGAGCACTACGAGTTGAGGAGCTGCTGAATGATTGCCACGTGGTGGCAGAGAACCACAGAAAAGTCAGGGAACTCAAGCTTCTCTATCCCCAGACTTTTTTCATCATAACAGGAAGACTAACTTCATGAAATACACATAAAAAGACTGTATACAGCATAAGGGTACCCTTTAATGAATAATAGGACACAGTTTTATACTCACCACTCAGGTTAAGGGATGAGACATTAAGAAGTGTTCATTCTTCACTGCAGTATCTTCCCTTTCTAGAATCTAGTACTTCCCTCGTTTCTTTTTCTGTTAATTTTTGGCCGTCTCTGTTGGCTCAGATGATAAAGCATCTGCCTGCAATGCAGCAGACCCAGGTTCGTTTTCTGGGTCTGGAAGATCCCATAGGGAAGGGAATGGAAACTCACTCTAGTATTCTTGGCCTGGAGAATGTTAATGGACAGAGGAACCTGGCAGGCTACAGTTCATGGGGTCACAGAGTCTGACATGACTGAGTGACTAACACTTTCACTGTCTGTGTCCCTATAAATATACTAGTCTTGTCTCTTAGAGCTTTATATAAATGAAATTATACTGCAGATATTTCTCTGTGAATTGCTTCTTCCATTCAGCATTTTATTTAAGGTTCTTTGATATTTATGTTTAGTTCTGCTTCATTAATTTTCATTTTTTTAGTCTCCAATTCTGAACAGTTTCTTTCTCCATTTTACTATTGATGTCCATTTTGGTTATTTTCCAGGGTTGTTGTGTTTTTTTTTTGCTATGACAAATGATATGAAGTATCC
>SJYF01000233.1:877106-890657 GCA_006410515.1 Procapra przewalskii | reverse complement strand
TCTAGGTTGGTCATAACTTTCCTTCCAAGGAGTAAGCATCTTTTAATTTCATGGCTGAAATCACCATCTGCAGTATTTTGGAGCCCAGAAAAATAAAGTCAGCCACTGTTTCCCCATCTATTTGTCTTGATGTTGTATTTATAACAGAAAGATCTGGTTTACCAGCACATGTTGCTTTTAAAAGTTGTCATGTTTTTATAGATTTCTTCAAACTGTGGTACTTCCTCAGTTTTCTTTTCACTTTGATGACCATAATATATTTAGTCTTTTTTAACCAATTCTGCTGACAATGGCACCTCATTCCAGTACTCTTGCCTGGAAAATCCCATGGACGGAGGAGCCTGGTGGGCTGCAGTCCATGGGGTCACGAAGTAGGACACGACTGAGTGACTTCAGTTTCACTTCTCACTTTCATGCATTGGAGAAGGCAATGGCAACCCGCTCCAGTGTTCTTGCCTGGAGAATCCCAGGGATGGGCACCTTGGTGGGCTGCCGTCCATGGGGTCGCACAGAGTTGGACACGACTGAAGTGACTTAGCAGCAGCAGCAGCTGACTATAATCAGCTTCTCACCGCCTCTCTTGTACACTTGACCTCCTCACCTCTCTCCTCACCTCTCTTCTGAATCTCCATGCCTGGCTACTCTCCTGTGTACACCTTCCTCACCCTACTTGGGCTCTGACTCCTTGTCAGCCTCATGGATTCTGACACACCACACCAGTCTCCTTTTCCTGTGGGTGCCACTTCACACTGCTTGGGCTTGACACTACAGGTGTCAGCTGATGCCTGCACATGGGTGCCTTCTTAACCCTACGTGGGTCCGACAGCCTGACACTGGGCCTTTTCCTGCAGAGATGCCCTTTTCATGCTGCCTGAGCTCTTGCAGCTCTCTAAAGGCACTCCTGTGGGAGTGTGCCCACTCCACGCCTCTCTGCTTAGACTTACAGCCCACACCGGGTTGTATGTATATCCTCCTCTTTCTCTTCAGATTTGACTCTGGCATCAGATTGTTCTCCTATCCCCTCTGTGTATGCCCTTCAGACTTTTAAGCTCTGACATGCCTTGGTAAGCTGGCCACTGGCAGGGACCTGTTTTTCAACCTCCTTAGATTCTGAAACCGTGTGCTGGGCTGTCCTTTTTGGTTGGAGACTTATTTATTTATTTATTTTTGCCTCATTCAGGAAGATAAAGGAAAGTGAGGAGGAAAAAGAAGCAAATTTAAAAAAAATGATTGACTTTATCAAGGTAGAATTTGCATTCAAATGAATTGTGCCTATTGTAAGTATATAATTTGAGTTTCGATGAGTATATACAGCTGTGTGGCCACTACCACAACAATCAAGATATAGGACATTTCTGTTGCTGCCAAAATTCTCTCATGTCCCTTTGTAGTCAGTCTTCTCTCAAACCTGGCCCAGGCAGCTATTGCTCTGCTTTCTGTTGCTAAGGTTTTGTCCTTTCATCTGAAAGTTTTGTCTTCCTCTAAATTATGCAATGTGTACTTTTTTGTTGCTGGATATTTTTCACTCACCATAATGATTTTGATACTTATCTGTGTTTTGTGAGTTTCAGTATATTTGTTTTTATTGTTGGGTAACATTCCATTATGTGTGTGTGTGTGTGTGTGTGTGTGTATACCAGTTTTATTTTCATCCATTTACTTGTTGATAGACATTTGAGTTGTTTTTAGTTGTGGGTTAATTGAGATATTGTTAAATTTCTAGAATAATGATGAAAGTTAATAATAATAGATGTATTCAAAAATTAGAATTTGAATTCAGGACATTTTCTCCACTTGTCTGTTATGTGATCTTGGATAAGTTAAATTACTTAAACTTCCTATGCCTAGATTTCCTTATAACAGAAGTAGAAATTATAATAGCTCCTGTTTCAGGACTGTTGTAAAGAAAACAGAAAATTTAGTCAAGTGCTAAGCATAGTGTCTGATGCATAGGAAGCAGTTAATAATCTTAGTTGTATAATACTGACAGTAGCAACATCAATAATGATAAAAATGTGAAGGTCAAGGATTTTTAATTCCTTGCATTGCTTATAATTTTATGTAGCTGCCTAAAAAGCTAGTTCTGTTTACTTTAGAATCCATTGATTGTTATTTCATCATTCAATATACTTTATTAAGCACTTGTTGAGTTTCAAGGATTGTGCTGGTAATGAAGATAAAAAGAAGGAAGGTGTAGTTCTTGTCCTGTGTCTTGTGCATTGTTCTTAAAACTATGTGTTACAGCTGGTTAGTAGATTTTGAAATAAATTTTGTCCATCGTAACTATTTTTCCTAATAAAGTAGAGCAGTGCAGAGGCTGCGCTGTGCTTAGTCGCTCCGTTGTGTCCAAATCTTTGCAACCCCGTGGACTGAAGCCCACCAGGCTCCTCTGTCCATGGGATTCTCCAGGCAAGAATACTGGAATGGGTTGCCATGCCCACCTCCAGGGGATCTTCTAACCCAGGGATTGAACCCAGGTCTCCCACATTGTAGGTATATTCTTTATAGTCTGAGCTACCAGGGAAGCCCAAGAATGCTGGAGTGGGTAACCTATCCCTTCTCCAGGGGATCATCCTGACCCATGAATTGAGCCGGGGTCTTTTGCTTTACAGGCAGATTCTTTACCAGGTGAGCTACCAGGGAAGCCAGCAAACTCAGATGGTTTGAAGAGTTAAATATTTTTTTAAATGTAGAAAAATTAGAAGAAATCTATAACTCCTATTTTTAAATGGCAAAATAAATCTATAGAAAAAGATATCTGTATGTACAAGTTAAATACTTAGGTTTAATAAAAAAAAGTTTAAACTGATGAAATGTATAAATAAGGTTTGCTTAGAATATTACTGATTTTAGCCATATATAACAATGTTCCTAGTCAATTTGAATGTCAGTAAAATTTTTGTTTTGAAAATGTCTTTGCCCCAAACATCTGTGAGGATCAACTCATTTCTTAAACTCTTATTGAAAATCAGGCTTTATGATTATATTTTTATAATCTTTCCAAATATAGTTTGAACCATTAGATTTTAAATCCCATGGGTGAATTACAGTATTACTCAAAAATTTATCTTGGCGCACATTCTAGTTTGTGTGATGTCATACAGTGTTTGTCATTTACTTCTGCTGTTTAAAAAAGTGACTTATGAAAAGAAAGTGAAAAAAGTCTCTCCTGTTCCTCCACTCCCTTTCCTAGGATGCCTCTTGTGATTGTGTTGTAGCATAGCAGAAACACAAGGGAGCTTTGCTGACATCACTAATGCTGCTTGTCAGCAGAGATTGGTCAGTGCTGCCAAGCGTTTGGTTAGTTCATTTCAAGTGTCCATGTCCGTTGCAGCTGCTTTGGAACTGATAGGAAGATCCCAGTTTTTGGAAACTAATGGAAGACCCACCTGGGTAAGATGGAATTTGTTATAGGGTTTCCTACATGTTAATATGTGAAGAGTTTAAATATTAGAACAAAAGTTTACCTTTATGCTTTGTTGAAAAAGAAAAATGGAAGATGGTAGAAGTGTTCCTCTTGGAACAGATGAAGGTTTACCGATCTTTTTGAATCTTTAGTAAAGTACTAATGACATAAGAGTTAATTGACTTAAGGTTAATTGCATTCAGAGCTCAAAAATCCTAACTAGGACTTCCTTGGTGGTCTAGTGGTTAAGACTTTGCCTTCCAAATGCGGGGGTCGTGGGTTCCATTCTTGGTTAGGGAACTAAGATCTCACATGTCTCATGGCCCAAAACCCAGAATATGAAGTGCAAGCAATATTGTAACAAAGTCAGTAAAGACTTAAAAAAAATCCTAACTAGAACCCACAGAAACTGCTGAAACACTTCACTTAGTAAAGCAGCCAGAATACTTGGATAATCAGTTAACTATGAATTGTTTGATGTGTTAACAGTGTTTATCTTTTTGCATCTATGCATTTATTAAATATGTTTATTCAAAATACTTAGAACAGTGCCAACACTGGTCAATAAATGTTATCTCCTTAGGTGGTGCCAGTGGTAAAGAACCTGCCTGCCAATTCAGGAGACATAAGAGACACGGGTTTGATCCCTGGGTCGGGAAGATCCCCTCAAGGAGGAAATGGCAACCCACGCCAGTATTCTTGCCTGAAATCCTATTGACAGGGGAGCCTGGTGGGTTATAGTCCATGGGGTCACAAAGAGACATGACTGAGTGACTGAATACGGCACTAGTATGTGTAGGATGAAGCATGGACATTGCATGCATGGTTGTTATTCAGTGATTTTTAAAACGAGAATGTTTTCTGTACATTTTATGATGCCCCCCCACCACCCCCAGAACTTAAAAAGACTTGTCTCAAAATGTTTCCGAATTTTGGCCTGAATACTTTTCATCTAAGTCAAGGTTTTATAGAAATTACTACTATTATTTAGTGTCAAAGTTATTTGGAGGGTATGTGGTTTTATTATAGATAGAACTGGAGATTATATTCATGATCTTTAAACTCTTGTGCTTTGATGGAAATAATATCCTCTTCCTTCTTTGATCTCTTGAATCTATACTATTAGCCTGTTAAAAATTGGAAGGTTCTGAGACATGCCTTTGAGACATGTGGTTGTTGAGTCACTCAGTTGTGTCCAACTCTTCACAATATACCGATAACTTAAACATTATTGAATCCCAGTTGTCTTGGGCCATGCTATAAATTTAATTTAGAAGAATTTTTTTAGTTTTCAAAAGTGCAGGTCTGCAAGACTTCTTTTCTAATTAATTTCTAGTTTGGTGGCTCAGCAGTAAAAAAAAAAACAAAAAAAACGCCTACAATGCAGGAGCTAATGGGATCAATCCCTGGGCTGGGAGTATCCCTTGCAGAAGGAAGTGGCAACCCACTCTAGTATTCTTGCCTGGGAAATCACATGGACAGAGGAGCTTGGCGGGCTACAGTCTGTGGGGTTGCAAAGAGTTAGACATGACCTAGCAATTAAACGACGACAAATCTTAAAACATTAATAGTAAAGAATAATGTTTATAGGATATAAATTCTTTGGAAAGTATTGATATTTCCTTCGTGTCCTAAAGCAAGACTCTGGAAACTTCTGAAAACTTTTCCTGTGGCCTACAGTAAATATATTTGAGCCCGTTTAGAGAAGAGGCGAATTTGTTGTTTAGTCACTCGGTTGTGTCCGACTCTTTCCGACCCTGTGGATTGCAGCTCACCAAGCTTCTCTATCCTCCATCTCCAGCTTCTGTCGCCTCCTATTCTTCATGCCCTTAATCTTTCCCAGCATCAGGGTCTTACTCACTGACTCAGCTGTTTGTATCAAGTGGCAAAAGAATTAGAGCTTCAGCTTCAACACCATTCAGTGAATATTCAGGGTTGATTTTCTTTAAGATTGACTGGTTTCATCTCCTGCAGTCCAAGGGACCCTCAAGAGTCTTCTCCTTCAAACACCACAGTTGGAAAGCATTAATCCTTTGGCAGTCAGCCTTCTTTATGGTCCAACTCTCACATCCTTACATGACTACTGGAGAAATCATAGCTTTGACTATATGGGCCTTTGTTGGTAAAGTGATTCCTCTGCTTCTTAATACACTGTCTTGACTTGTGTCATAGCTTTTCTTCCAAGGAGCAAGCATCTTCTAATTTCACAGCTGCAGTCACCATCTGCAGTGATGTTAGAGCTCAAGAAAATAGTCTGTCACTGTTTCCATTTTCTTCCTCATCTATTTGCCATGAAGTGATGGTACTGGATGCCATGATCTTAGCTTTTAGAATCTTGAGATTTAAGCCAGCTTTTTCACTCTCCTCTTTCAATCTTCATCAAGAGGCTCTTTAGTTCCTCTTCGCTTTGTGCCATAAGGGTGGTATCATCTGCATATCTGAGGTTATTGATATTTCTCCTGGCAGTCTTGAGTCCAGCTTGTGATTCATCCAGCCTAATGTTTCACATGGTATACTCTGCATATAAGTTAAATAAGGAAGGCATCCATATTTAGCCTTGATGTACTCCTTTCCCATTTTGAACCAGTTCGTTGTTCCATGTCCGATTCTAACTGTGGCTTCTTGACCTGCATACAGATTTCTCAGCAATCAAGTAAGGTGGTCTGCTAGTCCCATCTCTTTAAGAATTTTCCACGGTTTATTGTGATCCACACAGTCAAAGGCTTGAGTGTAGTCAATGAAGCAGATTTTTTTCCTGTAATTCTCTTGTTTTTTCTATTATCTAGCAGATGTTGGCAATTTGATCTCTGGTTCCTCTGCCTTTTCTAAATCCAGCTTGTACATCTGGAAGTTCTAGGTTTATGTACTGTTGAAGCCTAGCAGTGTGTGTGTGTGAAGTCAGCCTGTGAGTTGTATGATAGTTTGAAGAATCTTTGGCATTGCCCTTCTTAGTAGTATTATACTGTATACATATGTCATAGTCTGTTTATCTGTTTAGCAGTTGAAGGATATTTGTGTGTTTTTCCAGTTTTTGGCAATTATGAATAAAGCCACTATAAACATTCGTGCACAAATTTTCATGTGAGGATGTTTTAATTTCTTACCTGGGCACAGGAATACTGGTTGATAAGTATATATCTAACTTCTTGAGAAATAAGCAGGCTGTTTTCCAAAGTGGTTATTTGATTTTGTATTCCTACCACAATTAATGAGAGTTGCAAGTGTTCTGCATCCTGGTCCATACTTTATATTGTCAATATTTTTCAAAAGCTCTTCCCAAGTTATGCATTGGTATCGCACTCTGTTTTAATTTGCATTTGCCACATCTGCTGGATCATGAAAAAAGCAAGAGAGTTCCAGAAAAACATCTATTTCTGCTTTATTGACTATGCCAAAGCCTTTGACTGTGTGGATCACAATAAACTGTGGACAATTCTCAGAGAGATGGGAATACCAGACCATCTGACCTACCTCTTGAGAAATCTGTCAGGAAGTTCAGGAAGCAACAGTTAGAACTGGACATGGAACAACAAACTGGAAATTTCCAAATTCCAAATTGGAAAAGGAGTACGACAAGGCTGTGTATTGTCACCCTGCTTATTTAACTTTTATGCAGAGTACATCATGAGAAACACTGGACTGGAAGAAACACAAGCTGGAATCAAGACTGCCAGGAGAAATATCAATAACCTCAGATAGGCAGATGATACCACCCTTATGGCAGAAAGTGAAGAGGAGCTAAAAAGCCTCTTGATGAAAGTGAAAGAGGAGAGTGGAAAAGTTGGCTTAAAGCTCAACATTCAGAAAACGAAGATCATGGCATCCGGTCCCATCACTTCATCGGAAATAGATGGGGAAACAGTGGAAACGGTGTCAGACTTCAATTTTTTGGGCTCCAGAATCACTGCAGATGGTGATTGCAGCCATGAAATTAAAAGACGCTTACTCCTTGGAAGGAAATTTATGACCAACATAGATAGCATATTCAAAAGCAGAGACATTACTTTGCCAACAAAGATCTGTCTAGTCAAGGCTATGGTTTTTCCAGTGGTCATGTACGGATGTGAAAGTTGGACTGTGAAGAAAGCTGAATCCCAGAGAATTCATGCTTTGAACTGTGGTGTTGGAGAAGACTCTTGAGAGTCCCTTGGACTGCAAGGAGATCCAACCAGTCCATCCTAAAGGAGATCAGTCCTGGGTGTTCATTGGAAGGACTGATGCTAGCGTAAGCTGAAACTCCAGTACTTTGGCCACCTCATGCGAAGAGTTGCCTCATTGGAAAAGACTCTGATGCTGGGAGGGATTGGGGGCAGGAGGAGAGGGGATGACAGAGGATGAGATGGCTGGATGGCATCACCGACTCTATGGATATGAGTTTGGGAGAACTCCAGGAGTTGGTGATGGACAGGGAGGCCTGGCATGCTGCAATTCATGGGGTCGCAAAGAGTCGGACACGACTGAGTGACTGAACTGAACTGAACTGAATGACTAATGACATTTAGCGTCTTTTCTTATGCTTATTTTCCAATTGTATATCTTCTTTTGTGAAGTGTCTTATTTTTTTGCTAACAAAACTTTTGTTTGTTTTATTTTTGATTATTAATAGTTCTCTATATATGTTTTTTTATCAGTTATGTAAATAATGAGATAAATGCATATTGAAAAAATTGAATATACTTTTTGGGCAAGTATTTTAAATTTGAGTTAATGAAGTCAGTTAAAACCCCTAGATTTTAACATTGTCGTTATTTTTGTTGTTGCTCTTGTTAAAAGCAGTCACTTTATACATGCCTTTTGCCTGTTTTGGTGATGCTTTGCAGTTATCAAAAAACCTACTTTGGCTCCATTGATTTCTTTTTTTCCCCTGAATGTTTTAAATTGGCTTCACTGAGTTCTATTTCTTGATTTTAAATTTCATTAATTTACATATTCTGTTGTTTTCATCTTTTTGTTTGTGCTGGCTTTGTTTTGCTCCAGTCATGGATTTGACAACTTTGCTTTAATATAAGTATCTGATACAATAATTTTTCCCCGTAAGCACTGCTTTAATTGCATTCCACAGATTTTGACACATGGTTTCATTTTCCTTTCAACTCAAAATATTTCCTTATTTACCCTGGTACTTCTTTTGACCCATGGATCAGAGAAGTTTCTTGTTACTTTGTAAGTGTTTGAAGATTATTTTCTGGTTTTGATTTTCTAGTTAACATTCCATTTTGTTCAGAGAACGCATTCTATTTTCTATTCTTTTAAGTTGAACTATTTAAATATGTAGGTTCATGTCTTTCACCAGATATGAAGTGTATTTATTCATTATTCTTCAAAAATTTTTGCCGCGAGCCCTACCTTGTATGACTTCAGTGATATAAATATTAGATCTCTTGTTATTGTCCTATAACTCCTGCACCAAGCTCTGTTTTTTACCCCTCCCCCATCTTTTTTTCTCTTTATTGTTCAGATTGGACTTCTGTTGATCTTTATGTTCAATCTGTAACTCAAATGCTGATACTGTGTTTAGTCCATCTAAGCACCATAGTATTTAGTGCATCTAGTGTTTAATGCATCTAGTGCATTAAGGAAGTACTGCCACTCCAGTACTCTTGCCTGGAAAATCCCATGGACGGAGGAGCCTGGTAGGCTGCAGTCCATGGGGTCGCTGCGGGTTGGACACGACTGAGCGACTTTACTTTCACTTTTCACTTTTCACCTTCATGCATTGGAGAAGGAAATGGCAACCCACTCCAGTGTTCTTGCCTGGAGAATCCCAGGGACAGAGGAGCCTGGTGGGCTGCCGTCTCTGGGTCACACAGAGTCGGACACGACTGAAGCAACTTAGCAGCAGCAGCAGCAGTGCATTAAAAATTTTTGGTTATTGAATCTTTGCAGTCCTAACATTGTCATTTTCCACTTTGTGTGTTATATCTTCGCTGAAACTTTCTGTTCCGTTTAAGAGTTCACCCTTTTGGCGAATTTTTATAATAGCTCTATTAAAATCTCTTGTAGTTAATTTTAATTTGTTTTGTTATTTAATTTTAACTTTTTAATTTTGTCATTGATGTTAGTTGTCTTTTTCTGTGTGTTTCGAGGTTTTCTTTCTTTGTACATTGAGTAGTTTTGGATTATATTTTAGATGCTTGACTGTTGTATTCAGTTCAGTTCAGTTCAGTTGCTCAGCCGTGTCCGACTCTTTGCAGCCCTATGAATCGCAGCACACCAGGCCTCCCTGTCCATTACCAACTCCCGGACTTCACTCAAACTCATGTCTATTGAGTCGGTGATGCCGTCCAGCCATCTCATCCTGTCATTCCCTTTTCCTCCTGCCCCCAATCCCTCCCAGCATCAGAGTCTTTCCTAATGAGTCAACTCTTCACATGAGGTGGCCAAAGTACTGGAGTTTCAGCTTTAGCATCACTCCTGTATTATGAGACTCTTAATATTGTTTAGAATTTATGGAGAATGTTGATTTTTTCTGTTTAAGCAGATAGAGTATTTGGTTGGGACCACACGGCAAGTTCTGGTTAGCCACCTTTGGGTTGTGGTTGTATTGTCAGCTGTTCCCAAAGCCTTTGCCATGCCTGCCAGGTCTGTTTTGAGTGTATACCTTCCATTGGGCAGCTTGGGACCTGGGCAGTGTGGTCTTGGTTTATTTCTCAGAGTCTTTGAAATGCTTCTTAGGATCAGATCCAAGCAAGTGTGATGCTCAGGAATGGTGAACCTAGAAATTTATATACAACTTTCTAGAGTTCCTTTCTTCATGACATCCTGGTATTTTCTGTTGCTATGGGTTTGCCTCTTTATTCCTCTACAGTGAAAGTTCCTGTTCTACTGCACACTTCCCGCAACTAAATCAATGTCCAAGGCAAAGCAGTGTGAGCTTGTGTTGTCTCCTATTCCTTGGGTTTCCTGCTTTGCAGTGGCCAGAAAGGTATTGTAGATGTTGGAAAATAAGTCGTTTTATAGTTCCTCTTCTCAAACATATATATATAGAACTGGCCTTGCTTTTTTTTTTTAACTCTAAAAAATTTTTGTATTGGGGTATAGCTGATTAATATTGTTATGGTAGTTTCAGATGAACAGTGGAGGGACTCAGCCGTCCATATACATGTATCCATTCTCCCTCAACTCCTCTCCTATCCAGCCTGCCACATAACCAGAGTTCCATGTGCTATGCAGTAGGTTATCCATTGTATATAGTTGGTTTTCCATTTTAAATGTAGCAGTATGTACAGGCTACCATAAGTTCATTCTCTAAGTCTGTGAATCGCTTTTTGTTTTGTAGGTAAGTTCATTTTGTATAGTATTTTTTTTTTTTTTAGATCCCACATACAAGTGATTGTTGTATGACATTTTTCCTTCTCTGTCCGACTTATGTCACTGATTGACAGTCTTTAGGTCCATCCATATTGCTGCAAATAGCATTATTTCATTCTTTTTGATGGCTAATATTCCACTGTAGGTGCGTACCACATCTTCTTTATCCTTTTCTCTGTCAGTGGACATTTAGGTTGATTAGATGTCTTCGCTATTGTACACAGTGCTCTGGTGAACATTGAGGTGCATGTATCTTTTCAGATAATGATTTTCTCCAGATATATGCCCAGGAGTGGGATTGCGGGGTCACAAGGTAGATCTGTTTTTAATTGTTTAAGGAATCTCTGTACTATTCTCTTTAGCGGCTGTACTAATTTACATTCCCACCAACAGTACTGTAGGAGGGTTTTCTTTTCTCCACATCCTCTCCAACATTTATTGTTAGTGGATTTTTTGATGATAGTCATTCTCGTTGGTGTGAGGTGATATATCATTGTAGTTTTGATTTGCAATTCTCTAATAATTAGCTATGTTGAACATCTTTTCATGTGCCTCTTGGTCATCTGTATGTCTTTGGAGAACTTTCTATTTAGTTCTGCCCATTTGTCAGTTGAGTTGTCTGTTTTGATATTGTTAAGCCTCATGAGCTGTTTGTAAATTTTGGAGACTAATCCCTTGTTGGTCACATCATTTGCAAATATTTTCTCCCAATCTGTGGAGTGTCTTTTCGTTTTATTTTTTATTTCCTTTGCTGTGCAAAAGCTTTAGAGTTTAATTAGGTCCTATTTGTTTATTTTTGTTTTTATTTCCATTATTCTGGGAGTTGGCTCAAAAAGGATATTGCTGTGATTTATGTCAGAGTGTTCTGCCTGTGTTTTCCTCTAGGAGTTTAATAGTGTCTGATCTCACATTTAGGTCTATATAATCCACTTTGAGCTTGTTTTTTGTGTGGTGTTAAAGAATGATCTAATTTCTTTCTTCTTTTTTTTTTTTTTGTATGTAGCTGTCTGATTTATAGGACTGGCTCTGTTTTTATAGTTCAAGGCAGAGATTACTAAAATGAGTCTTGTAAATTCCTTACTTTTTTAAAAAACATTTTTAATGTGTTCTGTGAACATTTGTTATTCATTAGGATGTTGGATTCTTTCTCAGGTTGAATCCTTAATGTCTGGCATCACCAATAAAAATGTAATTTATCTCTGCTGGAAATTTGACAAATGCTAATACTTCACTGTCAGTCACTCTTACTTTATGAGTTTTTCTAAATACTCATTCCTAGGCCCCGTACTAGAGTTTCTGATTCAATAGGTATATACAGTACCATAACCTTTTAACACTTCAGTTCAGTGTAGGAGATTGCCATGTCTGGGAGATTTCCTTCAGGACAGATAGGTGCTATGGTAGTGCTCCTTGAAGGCTGTTGATTCAGTGAGTGTCACAAGGCAGCCAGGTACCATCTGAACAAGTAAGGATTGAGCTGCAGTTGTCCTGCACTGGTTGGGATCTAGGTCCCTCACCATCATCCCAGGCATATTCTTAGTTCATCTTTATTAAGGTTGTCTGTGAATCATTGGACATGCCATGTTGTATCTGATTATTCCTAAACTATTTAAGCAAGACGTAGGACTTAATGGTACCCTGTTATTTTTTAAAAAATTGGGTTTAAGGACAAAAACTTTAATTCTTTCAATTTTTAAAATTGTGGTATAACGTATATCCAGTAAAGTGCTTAAAGGTGTACCAGTCTTAAGTGTAGAACTTGTACTTTTCACTTGTATGTACCCATGTAACTGCCATACAGAGGACACAAAACATTTCCAGCATCTTTATGGGTTATAATGCACTTTACTGTCAATAACCGCTTTATTCTAAGTCAGCCACTGTTCTGATTTTTAGCACCATAAGTTAATTTTACCTCTTCTCAGCTTGACAGAGTCTTGCAGAATGTGTACTCATGTGTCTGTTGCTATTCAAATGTTTTCTGTGGTCAGATCTTTTTGAGTCATTTAATATTATTGTTTCTGACTCCTTTGTCCTCAAAGCACCAGATCTGATTCAAATCAGATTTAATTTGACTTTTATTTTACATTTTTCATAGGTGGAGTAATCTTAAGATTTTTAAGGAATTGTCCTGTGTTTCTTTTCCCATTCTAAAACTTTCACTGGCTTTCTCACCGTCAACTTACATAGTGAATGTTCCACAAAATATTCTTTCTTGAACTCTGTTGTTTCCTCTTCTCCGTTTGTTTCTACCAGTGCATGGAGGTAAAAAGGAGATTTCTGAAATCTTAATTGATTACCACTCTAGCATTTAGTCTGGGGTGAGTTCAGGTTGAGCAGAATGCCTGCAGTTAATTGTATTACTCTTGCGTTTTCCTTTTCTTTCTGACAGCATGATGGAAGTGGTTCATTGCATGATGTTCAACTCTCATTGCCCTCTAGTCCGGAACCAGAAGATGGTGATCATATGTGCAAGGTATGATGACTAGGTAGTCATGCTGAATTTAAAAAAAAAAGTTTTTTTATTACTAAAATTATAAAGCAATAATAACACTTTTAATAATAAATATATTTAAATCTGCAACTTTGTTGTCTTGGGTTTTGGTCAGATTTGCCTTTCATTTTTACTAACTTTTTAAGTTAAATCGATGTCCCTGTGGTACTTTAATTTGAGTTGTTTTATCAGTTGGATAGTCATCTGTCCCAGTATTAATATTGGTACAGGATTCTTTTTAAAAAATTAATTAAATCTTTTTTTTTCAGAATTATGAATAGCAATTTAAAATATGACTACCAGTAAAAATTAAAACTGTTAATAGGTACTTCTCATATAT
>SJYF01000233.1:862787-876880 GCA_006410515.1 Procapra przewalskii | reverse complement strand
AGAGAGTTTTAATTTTTGTTCTTCAATATTGTGATTATATGTGTATATATACACATATAATCACATATATATACACATATAATCATAATATTGAAGAACAGTATTCTTCAATAGCTGAAAATATTCTTCAATAGCTGAAAATGACATTTTTTGTTTAAAGATATATAGGAATGAGATGCATTTTGTACTTGTGTATTTTTTTATAGCTCTCATCTTCAGGTCTAGTTTTAGTTGAAGAAAATTCTTTTTGTATCTTCCTGAATCACATATTCATTTCTTAAGGACATACAAGTATTCTTGTCTTTCCTTGTTCCAGGTAAAATTATTGTTTCCTTTCACATTCTGCTTTCAAAGCATTCTAGTCAGTGTATTCTGCTTGTCTGTAGTAACAGCCTCAAAATACTGGTGGCTTACAATAACAAAAGTTTATTTCTTTTTTTTCTTTGTTTTAAACAAAAGTTTATTTCTTACTTATTATTTCTCATTATGTTGCATTTTGGTTGTAGATTAGTGAGACTTCATGTTTTTTCTTCTTTCTGGGATTCTGGATGAAGGTCATGCTTTTTGTACCTGAGGGAAAGTAGAATTGGCAGAATACATTGGTTGAATGTAACATATGTTGCTTCCAAAACAAGTCAACTGACCAGTCTTGATATTAAGCATCAGGGAGGCACAGTATTCTCATAGGATATGGAGTGACTTTTGGGGAACAAATTTATATATAAAGCACAAAATCAAAAAATGTCGGATAATCACATCTGGTTGTCTGACCTTGGCTTTTCAGCGTGTTGCCTCCCTGTTTAGTATAAATTTCTTCCCATCTTCAGGTTTCCAGCCTGTTGTGAGTATAATAATAGGTGTGCAGGAGGACATCTCTTTTTGGAAACTAACTCGCCTGCTCCCATGAGAGCCATTGATCTGGATGATTTCTGGTAGTCTCAGTTGTTGTTTGTTTGCTTGTTTTGTGATTGGTACTTTAAAAGTAAAAATTGACTTTTTTCTAAATTTTTTTTGTGAGAAGTTTTTTACATATAAATAAATTCTTTTTAAAGAAAAAGTTTAATTCCGGCCTTTGTTGCAGAACTCGTGTCTTTGCTTTTTCCATCCTCCTTTAAAGTTCGTTGTGTGTTTAGTGTTGTAAGTATTCTCTCTTGTCCTCAGTGCCTTTCCTTTCAGGCAGAGCATTCCTAGTCTTCCTTCCTTCTTTTTGAGGTTAGATGCAGTTTCTCATCAGGCTTCCCAGGTGGTGCCAATAGTCCAGAATCTGCCTTCCAATGTAGGAGATACAAGAGACGGGGGTTTGATCCCTGGATCAGGAAGATCTCCTATGAGTAGGAGATGGCAATCCATTACAGTATCCTTGCTTGGCAAACTCCAGAGAAAGAGGAGCCTGGCCCCCAGGTCACACACAGTCAGACACAGCTGAGCACGCCTGCATGCAGTAGCTCTTCTTGCTCTCTAGTACACTAGACAGCCCTTCCGTCCATCAGCAGATCCCCAAGTCTGCTCACTGAGGATGGTTTTGCAGTTCAGTTTCAAACGACACAAACATTGTGACTTACACCATTACAGCTTTAGGGCCTACACTCTCCACTGGACCTGCCCTGTCACCAGTCTCTCCTTATCCCAGCACCGCTCCCTCTGCCATGCCCCTGATGAGCTGTTTCAGACGTTGGCCACTTGTCTCATCCCCTTTCTCAGCCACTCTTCTCAGCTGCTGCGTTTGCCCTGTGTTCATCAAGGAAGATCTTCTTTGCCTTTCTGCCTCCCGACTTATCTGTGTCTATGTCACTCTGATTTACTTTCTTCAGTTACAGGGAATAGTGACCACTGTGCTGTGGAAGACGACCGTTTCTTGTTCTCGACTCTATCTTCTGCTGCAGTTGAAGACCAGACTGCGTCTGCCTGCTCTCTCATGTCTCATTAGTGTGCTTCCTTCACTTCCTCTTCATCCTCACTTCATAAATTTCTGTGTCTTACCTGTCCTGAATTCAGTTAATCAGATAAACCTTTCCTCGACTCTCTTTCCAGTTGTTGTGGAAACCTGGTTAAATACACATTTGGCTGGCCTTTGTCTTAAAAGCTTTATCCCTTGGTTTTTGTGTCTGTTCTTTCTGAATTCCCTTACCCCTTAACATCCCCTCTTCTCCTCCACACCACTTGCCTGCCCGCCTTTCTTGGATTCTTTTCTTTTTTAGAATGTAGGTTTGTATCTTTAGTCCAGTGTTCACTGAACTTTCTGCTCTCATGATTTCACATGTAACATGTGTTGTTAGTCGCTCAATCGTGTCCAACTCTTTGCAACCCCATGGACTGTAGCCTGCCAGTCTCCTCTGTCCATGGAATTTCCCAGGCAAGAATATTGCAGTGGATAGCCATTCCCTTCTCCAGGGGATCTTCCCAACTCAGGGATTGAATCAGGTCTTCATTGCAGGCCGTCTTTTCCATCTGATCCACCAGGGAAGGCCCAACACGGGTTTCCCATTATGAGTGGGACACATTGGAAATGTCCTGTGGACGAGATTACCAAGTATGAGAGACAGTGATTTTTATATGTATTAGTATAATCACTGTCTCTCATACTTGGTAATCTGCTTATCCACTGGACATTTCCAGTGTCCCACTGTTCAAACGCATCTCTCACGGATGTGTGTACTTCTAACAATATTTTTAAAACTGAAAAATACTCTTCTTTGGGCATACTTCTCCTCCTTCATTCTGTTCTTTCTGTTTACTGTGTCATCCCAGCTAGAAATGGAGATGCCACTCTTGACTGCTCTTCTGTGCTCTTCTCTCACATGCAGTGAACTGCCAAAATCTCTTTTTTTTCCTCTTTCTTCTCCTCCCTATTATCACTCTCCTGGGTCAGGCTCCTGCTCTTACCTAGAGTACTGGAACATCTTGATAACCAGTTTCCTAGCCTACTTTTGTTGTTATCTTTGTCAAATATATCCTCCAAACAGCTGTCAAAGCCATCTCCAATGCAGATCTATCTGTTACTCCATGTCTGAAGCATGCTTGATGTTCAGGCCTTCTGTGATCTGTCCCTTGCCTAGTTTACTAACCACATTGCTCCCTACTGTTCACCATAGCCTTAATGTGCAGCATTACTGGTTATAATTCTCCAAATATGCTATCCTTGTCCCCATCTCTGTATTGTCTTACAGAATCCCTAAACCTAAAGTCAAAAGTTTGCCGGTAAGAACGTCTTACTTACCCTTAAAACTCCATTGGGGTTAACCATTTCCTGATATGTTTTCCTTTTCCTATCTTTATGTGTAAAATCCTTAGAGCAGTGCCTGTCATATAAATAATGTTATAAGCATTTGGCCCTAAATGTTTTTACCATACTCATATTTTGATTTCACTTTTGGTTCATTTTCTCTAACATCAACAGAACCTAGCAATGCCTGAATGATGGCTGTATAGTATTCCATCAAGTTGCTACATTGTATTTCAATTGTCCTCTTATAAGGCAGTTCTAAGTTTATGAACTTGAAGATATCTTATAGGTTTTCTTGTATTTAGGATCATTTCTTTGGCATGTGAGTTGCATAATTGAAATCGGAGTGCAAGTAATTTGTATGACTTGTATATACAGTCATATGTTTGTACAAAAAGATCAATTTTTATGTCTGATAATGTACCATTTTTTCTGCAGTCTTATCACATTGAGTACTTCTCCCACTAATTTAACTCATGATTTGCAATCCATCTGTTTTTAGTCTTGATTTATGAATTTTTTAAAGTCCTTGAACATTTTAAAAATTCAAGTGAAAGTCATTTTTTTATACATAATAAATAGTTCTTCACCATTGCTGTGTGCATAACAACTGAAAAATTAAACTTTTCTTTATTGTTTTGTCCCCATTCTGATGCTTATTTGATATATCAGAGCCTTTATAAAATGTTTATCTCTTGTTAATGAGACTGCAATATTTTTGTTCCCAACCTATCTGAAGAAGATGGTATACTTTGCTCAATACCAACACATTTTATTTGCTTACTTATTATTCTCTTGGGAAAGATGTATCATTTATGTATATATTCTACAGATGACCCTTGAACAAGTTTTGAATTGCATGGGTCAACTTATACTTGGATTTTTAAAAAAATACTATAGTACTACATCGATCTGCAGTTGGTTGAATACAAGGATGTGAACCTTCTGGTTATGGTGGAACTGTGTATGTGGAGCACTGACTAAAAGTTATACCCAGATCTTTTTACTTTGTATAGGGCACCCCTAACCCCAGTGTTGTTCAAGGGTTAACTTTACTTTCTCTTGGCAGCACTATTTCATCAGTATATATTTGTAGATAATTAAACAGCAGTAAACAAAATGGTCTAACTATAAGATAAAGATACCTTACATGTGACAATATAACTGAACTCCTGCTTACCTTGATAATAGGTTTGTGTTCAGCTCAGTTCAGTTCAGTTCAGTCACTCAGTCGTGTCCGACTCTTTGTGACCCCATGAATCGCAGCACACCAGGCTTCCCTGTCCATGACCAACTCCTGGAGTTCACCCAAACTCATGTCTATCGAGTTGGTGGTGCCATCCAACCATCTCATCCTCTGTCGTCCCCATCTCCTCCTGCCCTCAATCTTTCCTGTACATCAGGGTCTTTTCAGATGAGTCAGCTCTTTGCATCAGGTGGCCAAAGTATTGGAGCTTCAGCTTCAACATCAGTCCTTCCAATGAGTATTCTGGACTGATCTCCTTTAGGATGGACTGGTTGGATATCCTTGCAGTCCAAGGCACCCTCAAGAGTCTTCTTCAACACCACAGTTCAAAAGCATCAATTCTTTGGCATTTAGCTTTCTTTATAGTCCAACTCTCACATCCGTACATGACTACTGGAAAAACCATAGCCTTGACTAGACGAGGTTTGTTAATACCTGTTAATACTTTCAGGAATTTTTTTTTTTTTAAATTTTGGGAAAGGGATTGGCCTTGATAGAAATTTCTTATAAACTAAGTTGACAGGGAATTTATTCTTTGATTCAGGCAGTTCTCATGAAAGTAGCTCAAAGAAAAAGAGTCTTCCTTGATAACCTTTCTGGCACATTTACCTTGCTACTGATTTCTGCACCAGCCATGAAAATGACTCTGCCTTTAATGATGCAGTTTCGTCTCCTGTGGCCTTTGTTTCCTCTGACAGGCAACTCATATATTTCTTGAAATCTAGCTGAAGATAGTATTTTCTGTTTAATTTATTTTACTTATGTGGCTTAGTTCCTCTTATCTCTGAAATGGGGATAATAGTATCCACCTCAGAGTTGCAGTTGGAATCAGTCACTTAGGTACCCAAAAGTACTTAGCTCTTGGCACCCAATTAGTACTCAGTGAATGTTAGCTGTTGCTGCTCTTATTGTTCACTCTTTCTGTGTCAGACTCCTTTAAACTATGAGTTCCTAGAAGACCAAACTGGATTTTTTTTAATGGATAAACAGCTGGGATATTTAAGAAGAATCTTCATGTTAAATAAACAATTCATTGCTCAGTCTGCATCCTTAATTTAATATTTTCACGTTGAGTCTTTTAAAATATTTCAGAATGAAGATTTACTAAATGAAATAAAACAACTTAAAGAGGAACTAAAGAAAAAAGATGAAAAAATCCAACTATTAGAACATCAGCTTGTAAGTATTATAGTGTGATATGTAAAGTGAAGCCTTTTCAAACTGGGCAATATATATATATTTTTATAAAACTAGCCAGAATTGAAATTGGACTTTATTTTTTGGCTTTTACAATTGCACTATCGTTTTGTTTTTAGGTTATATGCACTCTATAAAAGTATGTGGTTTAACTTTCAGTCTAAATAATTTTTCAGAGTGAAAAACTCAATTCATTTTCAGTTGCGTCTCTTGGGAGATTTGAAATTCACTAACTTACCTTCATGTTACTGAGGAATGAAACTGGGTATTTAGTCTTTAGAAATCTGAATGGCTGTCTTGTTAGAAGAACGTTATTCTAAAAAACATGTCTTCCCATGGATGATGTTCCGTGATTTCTCAGAGCCATATGATTCTTTATAATTTTATAATTGTTAAAATGTCAAATATTAGTTCCATATGAAAACTGTATGTGCTATGTATTGAATTTAATTATAATTTAGTTTGTAATAATAAAAGGCCAGGATAACAAGAACGTAATGGCATAACAACCACAGTAGGCCAAAGCTTTCTTGGAAGTTAAAAGCTTATATTGGCCAAGCAAAGTAATTCGGCAATATGAAATTGTAATTTCACTCAGAATATAAAATATAAAACATACTGAGCTCTGAACCACTGGGGTCAAATTAGAGATCCAGTTTATGAATAAATAGTAAGGATAGATGGATCAGATGTTATGATTAAGGGTATCGGAGGATGTAATAAACCTGAAAAAAAAAGAATAACCGAATAGTGCAAATTGAGGGCCTACTAAATACAAAATTAAGAAGTATAAGAGTAAGACTAGTTTTTGTATTTCAAAACTAAAGACAGAGAACAAGCTGGTGGAGGAGTAGGTGGACACGGAGTACGTCTCTTTCCACGGACACATCAGGAATACCCCTTCAGACACACAAGTGCATGCAGAACACCAGCTGAGAGTGAACAGGAGTAGCTGACAAGAGGAAAAGAACATATAGAACCACGCAAAACTTGGTAGGACAAAGGAACTAGGGGAAAAAGCGAAGTGTTAGGACTGGACCTGCCCTCGGCAGGTAGGGGAACTGAAACAGAGCCCTGATCCCCACATCGGGGTGATTGTCTGAGTTGGAGGAGAAACATTTAAGGCTGAGAGTGATCTGTGGCAGCCTAAATGGAATGAGAATCAGACAGTCCTTGCTGGAGCTGTGCATACGTCAGACAGGGACTCGGGTTCCCTGAAAGGCTTTAGTGGCTGGGAGCTGGAGTTTAGGGATTCTGAAGCAATCCCAGGGCGAGGGCTGCTGTTGACTGCGGAGAGTTGAATTGAGGGGATGTGAAGGAGGAGATTGTGGTGGGAAATGCCTGTGGAGAAAATCCAGGCAGCCATGGAAGCAAGGCGATTCTGCTGAGTCACACATAGGGGATAGAGCCACCACCGTAGCCTCTCTCTCCTCACAAGCCAGCATTGGCAGCTGAAAAATAGAGAGGCTGGCCCATCAAATGCCTGATGCACTGAGCTACAGAGCAAGACCCCACCCAGGTGCTCCTTTAAGTGCCTGACGTGCACATCTACAAACTAGGACCCCAGCCAGGGAGACCCCTCTATGTCCCTGACCCATGGAACAGCAGAGAAGGACCCCAGGCAAGGGAGCCCTCGAAATGCCTGCATGGGTGGAGCTACAGAGAAAGATTGGCCAAATAGGACTTCTGGTTGCCAGCTACAAGAGGCTCAAAAAAAGACTCTGATAGGGCCGTAACCCCTGCAGCGGAGGCAGTCTGTGTCCCTGCTTGGTACCACCAGAGTCCCCACAAGCCAAGCAGCTGGATCACCTTCATGCTTAACTCACTGGGGCAGAACTGCCACAGGGAAAAGAAGTCTTGCATCTATGCGTGCAGGATTGCTTTGCTAGTGTCCAACTCTTTGCGACCCTGTAGACCGAAGCCTTCCAGGCTGCTTTGTCAGGGAGAGGGGTTCTCCAGGCAAGAATACTGGAGCATATTGGCCAATAGTGGTAGTGGTTGCCATGCCCTTCTAGAGCACTATATTTCTTGCTGCACTAGCTGCCAACTCCCCTGAATACCTGGTGCTGCCAGAACCCCTGTGACCCAAGCAGCGGACCACCTCCACACCTGGCCCTCACAGGGACAAACCCAAGTCCTCCAGGGCGGCCTTAGGAGCAAACCCCAGTGGACGACCCACATGCAGAGATGGAAATAAAACCACAATTGAAACCCAGGGGCAGTGTGGCTAAGGAAGAAGATCCAAAACATTCCCACCAGCTGTACAAGGTGCAGATTAAATCCGCACTATCAACTAGGCAGACTCTGTGTCTGTGGAATACATAAAAGGTCATTGAGAGCTCCCGCAAAAGGAAATGCACTAGTTCTGATAGTTGTGGACATTGGAGGCAGGAACACACCGGAGCAGGACCAGATTAGAATCTGAGCTGCCCCCACAGCAGGTCCAGAGATCAGCGGAGTGTTGGAGGGCATCCTAGGGAGGTGAGGTGGACTGTGACTCCCAGCGAGGGAAAGGACTCTCACAGCAGTGAATCAAGAAAAACATTTATTATTCTTATATTTTTACTTGTTTTGTAGATTCTTTTGGATTGTTTTTTCTTTTTTGTTCCTCTCTTCCCCCCTTTGTTATAGTTATTGATTTTATTGGCACTATGAAATCCAATTAAGCTTTTGAGCTTTTCTTTTTTTTCTCAGTCACATTGTTATTGTTATAAACCTCTGCCTCTTCGTTAGTTGGGCTTTTGCAGTTCTGTAGCGTTTTCCTTTTTTTTTTCTTTTCTCTTTTTTTAATTTTAATTCTTTAAATCTATTTTTTTTACATTTATTCCTTTGTTTGCTTTTCCTATTGTTCTTTTCCCCTTGCAGTCAATCTTTAAAACATATATAAATCTTATCTAACTCTATTTAACTTTGCATATCTATTCTTTCTTTCCTTTCCTCTCAACATATTTGTTAGTTTTATTTTCATTGCTTTATTCCCCAGTTGGCACCTTGCTTTAGTTTTGTTTTCCAGTTTGTGCTTTAGGTAGTTTTGTTCTTAACTGATTAATATAATTTTTGGTTTTCTTTGTTTGCTGAGTCAATCTTTTCTACTTTATTTTTGTTGGACTGTTTCGATTTTGCTTATGGTTGTACATGTATATGTTCAGTCACACATTTTATTGTTATGAACCTCTGCCTCTACGTTGGGCTTTTGAAGTTCTGTGTTTTCCTTTTTTCTTTCTTCTCTTTTTTTTTCTTCTTTTTTTATAATTTTAATTTTTTTAAACTTATATTTTTCTACATTATTCCTTCATTTGTCTTTCCTACTGTTCTTTTCCCCTTGCAGTTAATCTTTATATAAATCTTCATCTACTGTTTAACTTTACATATCTATTTTTTCTTTCTTTTCTTTCCTCTCAACATATTTGTTAGTTTTGTTTTCATTGCTTTATTCCCCACTTGGCACCTTGCTTTAGTTTTGTTTTCCAGTTTTTACTTTAGTTAGTTTGGTTCTTAACTGGTTAATATAATTTTTGATTTCCTTTGTTTGCTGGGTCAATCTGCTGTACTTTATTTTTGTTGGACTGTTCTGACTTTGCTGATGAGTATATATGTATATGTGTATATTCCATTATTTTAATTATTATTTGCCTGACTTTGTAACTGCCATTTGTGTGAGGTTCATCTTTGGTTTCTCACTTTTGGATATTTGTTCTAATCTCACTTAATAACATAACAGACCACTCCAGAGATCAAGCCTGAGCCTTTGGAGTGGGAGCACTGACTCCAAGACCCTAGACTACTAGAGAGAAAACCCTGGGGAGTATCAAATAGTGAGAACTCACACAAAGGAAACCACTTGAATACAAGACCCAGCATCACCCAAGCACCAGTAACACCCTGTACAGGATGCCTCATTTAAAAACAAACAAAAATACAAACCCAATCATCAGCAGATAGGATTACCACCTCACTCAGCATTGCCCATCAGAGGAAAAGCAAACAAAAACTCAGCACAAGTCTCACCCTATACGAAGCTTACAGAAACCACTGGAACAAACTTAGGAAGGCAGAAAACAAAAGGAAGAAAGAGTTCAACCTTGAAGTCTCGGAAAAGGAGACCTCAAACACAATAAGTTTAAAAAAAATAATGAAAAGGCAGAGAAATACTACACAAATGAAGTAACAAAGTAGAAATAGTGAAGTCCAAATAAATGAAGAGGAAATAGGCAAACTACCTGAAAAAGAATTCAGAATAATGATAATAAAGATGATCAAAAACCTTGAAAACAAAATGGAGAAAATGCAAGAATCAATTAAAAAAGACATAAAAGAATTGGAGAAGGAAATGGCAACCCACTCCAGTATTCTTGCCTGGAGAACCCCATGGATGGAGGAGCTTGGTGGGCTACAGTCCACGGGTCGCAAACAGTCGGACACTACTGAGCAACTTCACTAGAAGAATTAAAAGGATGAACATACAGAGGCAACAACACAATTACTGCAATTAAAAATACTCTAGAAGGAATCAATAGTGGAATATCTGAAGCAGAAGAACAAATCGGTGAGCTGGAAGACAAAATGGTGGAAATGACTTCTGAATAGCAAAATAAAGTAAAAAAAGAATGAAAAGAACTGAGGATAGTCTCAGAGACCTGGGACAGTATCAAATGCACCAACATTCAAATTATAGGGATCCCAGAAGAAGAGGAAAAGAAAGGGTATGAGAAAATTTTTGAAGAGATTATAGTTGAAAATTTTCCCAACATGGAAAAAGAAACAATCATTCAAGTCAAAGAGGCACAGAGTTCCACCCAGGATAAACTGAAGGAGAAACACACCAAGACACATGCTAATCAAGGTAAAAAGGATTAAACACAGAAAGAACATTAAAAGCAGCAAGGGAGAAGTAACAGGTAACATACCAGGGAAACCCTATATGCTTAACAGCTGATCTTTCAGCAGAAACTCTGCAGGTCAAAAGGGAATGGCAGGATATATTTAAAGTACTGAAAGGGAAAAATCTGCAGTGAAGATTACTGGACCCAGCAAGAATCTCATTCAAAACTGATGGAGAAATAAAAAGCTTTTCATACAAGCAAAAGTTAAGAGAATTCACTACCACCAAACCAGCTTTACAACAAATGTTAAAGGGATATACATAGTCAAGAAATACAAGAGAAGAAAAAAGATCTACAAAATCAACCCCAGACAATTAAGAAAATGGCAGTAGGAACATATATATTGATAACTAGTTTAAATGTAAGTGGATTAAATACTCTAACCAAAAGACACAGACTGGCTGAATGGACACAAAAACAAAACCCATATATATGCTGTCTACAAGAAACTCACTTCAGACCTAAAGACACATAATAGACTGGAAGTGAGAGGATGGAAAAAATACATTCCATGCAAAGGGGAAGCAAAAGAAAACTGGAGTAGCAATCCTCATATCAGACATAATAGACCTTAAAATAAAGACTATTACAAGACAGAAGGAAGGACACTACGTAATGATCATGGGACTAATCTTAAGAGGAAGACATAACAATTGTAAATAACTGTGCACCCAACATAGGAGCACCTCCATAGGTAAGACAAACACTATAACAGACTTAAAAGGTGAAATTGACAATAACATAATAATAGTAGGAGACTGTAACACCCCAGTCACACAAATGGACAGATCATCAAAACAGAAAATTAATAAGGAAACACAAGTCTTAAATGACACATTAGATGAGATGGATCTCATTGATATCTTTAGGATATTTCATCCAAATACAGAAGAATATACCTTCTTCTCAAGTGCACATGGGACATTTTCCAGGATAGACCACATCTTGGGTCACAAACCTCAGTAAATTTAAGAAGATTGAAATCGTATCAAGCATCTTTTCCGACAACAGCGCTATGAGTCTAGATAGTAATTACAAGAAAAAAAAACTGCAGGAAACACAAACACATGGAGATTAAACAATACGTTTCTAAATAACCAACAGGCTACTGAGGAAGCCAAATGGGAAATGAAAAAATTTCTAGAAACAAATGCCAATGAAAACACAACAACTCAAACCCTATGGTATGCAGCCAAAACAGTTCTAAGAGGGAAGTTTATAACAATACAGTCCTACCTCAAGAAACAAGAAAAACATCAACTAGACAATCTAACTTCACACCTAAAACAACTGGGAAAAGGAGAACAAAAACACCCCACAAAATTAGTGGAAGGAAAGAAATCATAAAAACCCAAGCAGAAATAAATGAAAAAGAAATGAAAGAAACAATAATAAAGATTAATAAAACTAAAAGCTGGTTATTTTAGAAGATAATCAAAATTGATAAACCTTTAGCCAGACTCATCAAGAAAAAAAGAAGAATCAGTGCAACAAAATTAGAAATGAAAAAGAGGTTACAATAGACAAAGGAGTATGAGACTGTGATTAAGAACTATATGGCAATAAAATGGGTAACCTGGAAGAAATGGACAGATTCTTAGAAAAGTTCAATCTTCCAAGACTGCACCAGGAAGAAATAGAAATTATGAACAACCCAGTTTCAAGCACTGAAATTGAAGCTGTGAAAAAAAATCTCCCATAAAACAAAAGCCCAGGACCAGATGGCTTCAAAGGAGAATTCTGTCAAACGTTTAGAGAAGAGCTAATGCTTATCCTTCTAAAAGTCTTTCAAAAACTTGCAGACTCAGTCTTTGAGGCCACTCTCACCCTGATATCAAAACCAGACAAAGACAACACAAAAAAAGAAAACCACAGACCAATATCACTGATGAACATAGATGCAAAAATCCTCAACAAAATTTTAGCAAAAAGATTATAGCAACACATCAGAAAGCTCATATATCATGAATAAGTTGGGTTTATTCCAGGAAAGCAGTGATTCTTCAATATATTCAAATCAATCAATGCGATACACCATATTAAGAAATTTAAAGATAAAACCATATGATACTCTCAGTAGATGCAGAAAAAGCCTTTGACAAAATTCAGTACCCATTTATGAATAAAACTCTTCAAAAAATGGGCGTAGAAGGAACAACTCAACATAGTAAAGGCCATATATGATAAACCTACAGCAAACATTATTCTCAGTGGTGAAAAACTGAAGGCATTCTCCCTAAGATCAGGAACAAGACAAGGGTGTCCACTTTCACCACTATTATTCAACATAATTCTGGAATTCCTACCTTCATCAATCAGAGAAGAAAAAGAAAGGAATCCAGGAATCCAGATTGGAAGAGAAGAAGTAAATTTCTCACTGTTTGCAGATGATGTGATACTGTACATAGAAAACCCTAAAGATAGTATCAGAAAATTACTGGCACTAATCAGTGAATTTAGCAGAGTTGCAGGATACAAAATAAGTACACAGAAATCACTTGCATGTCTATATACTAACAATGAAAAATCAGAGAAATTAGGGAACCATTCCCATTCACCATTGCAACAAAAAGAATTAAATGTCTGGGAATAAACACCTGGGGTAACGGGCAAATTTGGCCTTGGAATATGGAATGAAGCAGGGCAGAGGCAAATAGAGATTTGCGAAGAGAACACACTAGTCATAGCAAACACCCTCTTCCAACAACACAAGAGAAGACTCTACACATGGACATCACCAGATGGTCAAAACCGAAATCTGATTGATTATATTCTTTTCAGCCAAAGATGGAGAACCTCTATACAGTCAGCAAAAACGAGACCAGGAGCTGACTGTGGCTCAGATCATGAGCTCCTTATTGCCAAATTCAGACTTAAATTGAAGAAAGTAGGGAAAACCACTAGACCATTCAGGTATGACCTAAATCAAATCCCTTATGATTATACAGTGGAAGTGAGAAGTAGATTTAAGGAACTAGATCTGACAGATAGAGTACCTGATGAACTATGGAATGAGGTTCCTGACATTGTATGGGAGACAGGGATCAAGACCATCCTCATAGAAAAGAAATTCAAAAAAGCAAAATGGCTGTCTGAGGAGGCCTTACAAATAGCTGTGAAAAGAAAAGCGAAAAGCAAACGAGAAAAGGAAAGATATAAGCATCTGAATGCAGAGTTCCAAAGAATAGCAAGGAGAGATAAGAAAGCCTTCCTCAGTGATCAGTGCAAATAAATAGAGGAAAACAACAGAATGGGAAAGACTAGGGATCTCTTTAAGAAAACTAGAGATACCAAGGGAACATTCCATGCAAAGTTGGGCTCGATAAAGGACAGAAATGGTATGGACCTAATAGAAGCAGAAGATATTAAGAAGAGGTGGCAAGAATAGACAGAAGAACTGTACAAAAAAGATCTTCACGACCCAGATAATCAGGATGGTGTGATCACTCACCTAGAGCCAGACATCCTGGAATGTGAAGTCAAGTAGGCCTTAGAAAGCATCACTACAAACAAAGCGAGTGGAGGTGAAGGAGTTCCAGTTGAG
>SJYF01000233.1:836331-847065 GCA_006410515.1 Procapra przewalskii | reverse complement strand
GGGAGACACAAGCAAACTAATCTTCATGAATCAGAAAAAGGTTTATCTCTTCAGTGTTAAAAGGAAAAGTCCGCCATCCTGTAAGCTCACGGTGACTCTCATCTGTCCTCATCTCTGCTTCAAGAAAAACCAGCTGCTGAGGAAAGCGTGGCAGGTGCTTTGAAGGATTTGGCCCACGGTTCCTTACCTTGCTCCACGGGGTTAGAGTTCACAGGAGAATGTTGCTACTTGGTCTCCTTAGGCTCTATCTTGAGAGGAATGAAATTTTCTCTCAAACCCTGAGTCCAGATGCTCTTTGTTTTTTATGTTTCCATATTCCTGTGTTCGTGTGTGTGTGTGTGTGTGTGTGTGTGTGTGTGTGTGTTGTCCCACCAGTTTAAAGTGTACCTGGAGTGTTACGCAAATGGTTAAGCTATTTGTCAGATATCCTGTTTTCTTACAAGTACTTCATTTTTTCCCTTGGATATAATATCTTCATGTGCATTCCCACTGCTTTGTTTTTATACACGTCTACTGCGATTTCTCTAGCAGAAAGCATCTCATGTCAACCATTTCATCTTAAAAGTCATCAGAAGATCTACAGTAGACTCAGATGAGCAAAAGGCTCTTTCCTGGGTAGAGCTTAACTAAGAAAGCAGCAGCTAAGAAGGAATTACAGGCTTTCCTGTCCTCTAGTTAGTGCTCCAATATAAATATAACGTGAACTATATGTATAAATGCTTTGTATCCAAATTAAAGGGGAAACATGCGAGTTTAATTGTAATAGAATATTCTGTTTAGCCAGGTAGTACCATTTGAACACGTAATCAAAATAAAGGTATTGAGATGGGTTGCATTCCAATTTTTGTTTTTGTACTAAGTCTGTGACATCTTATGTGTATTTTACATTTATAACACATTTCAATTCAGAAACGTGTCTGCTTGGCCCCACGTAGTTGCTAGCAACCATATTGGACAGGGCCAGCTCTGTATGGAGGTCACTGGGTTTGGCTTTAAACCTGAACTAAGTAACAGGAATTGACCAAAAAAGCAAAATAGAAAAAACCGTAGATCCATTTATTCATTTATTCAGGGAACTTTGACTAGTTTTTTCTATATTTCAATCCCAACACTCAGGTCTTTGGATATTAAATAAAAGGTGTTGCCTGAATTTTGGCTTGTGATACTCATAGAGAGACAGCAAGATGTCAATCTGATGATAGGCCTTGTTTCTGGACCAGAGGATGGTGGACGTGTCTTCTGGATATGGGGACTAGACCCTCTGACCCTCAGACCTGCCTTCATGCTGCCATGACTTCTTCAGTTTTCAGTTCAGGGGTACAGTGTATTCCAGCACTCACTGCTAGAACAGACCTATTCATCTGGGAACTTTTTCTTTCTTTGGTAATGCTGTCTTTTTGCTCACAATTAAGTTTCCCACCCTTTGCTTATTAAATCGTATATCCTCTAAGTTTCTAAGTTAAACTGTTCTCTACAAATTCTAGAAACATATCCAGTAGACATGGAATCATGGAAAGCAGGCACACGCTGTTTCTTAGTGCTGTGGCTTGGAGTTGCTCACATGTCTGCTGTCTCTGAGCTTGGCTGGTCTCATTTAGTTAGTAATATTTTATGGCTATTTTAGTTGTTTTTAACTACTGAAAGGAATGTATAACTTTCTTATATATAACTTGTATATATGTTATATATATATATACTTATATATATGACATATAACTTTCTTATGTATAACTGAAAGGAATATATAACTTTGTGGAAATTAGTTTATAGAATTGAGAAGGTCCTTAAACATATTTCCCTTCTCTCCCCAAGAAAATATGATCCTATCAATATAGTTAGCATTTCAAATAATTCTCCGCTATGTTACTCTACAGTGCATTGCTCTTACTTCTCATTTATGCTTTTAATTTTTATTTTAAATTCTTATAAATTCATAGGAAGTTGCAAAAATAGATCTATTTCTTTCACCCAGTATCTCACAGCAGTTACATTTTATATAACTGTAGTAGAGTATCAAAACCAGGACATTGACATTTAGAGTATGTACTGTTGCATTTTATCACTTGCGTAGATTCCTACAGTGGCTACCATATTTAAGGCACGGAATTATTGCCCCACTACAGAGCTCTCCCTTGTGTGCTGCCTTTTAATAGTCATAGCCACTTCTTGCCTTTCCTAACCCCTGAGAACCACAGTGTTTTCCGTATCTCTAATCTTGTCATTTCAAGAGTTTTCTATAAATGGTATTATATAATGTGTGAGCTTTTGAGACTGGCTTATTTCAGCAAGCATAAAACCCTGGAGACCCATCCAGGTAGTTGTGTCTATCAGTAATTTGCTCTTTATTGCCAAGTGGTATTCCATAGTAGGGATGTTCCAGTTTGTTTAACCATTCATCTATTGATAAGACATTTTGGTAGTTCCCAGTTTTTCACTATTACAGATAAAGCGAATATTTGTGTTGATGTAAAATTTTTCATTTCTCTAGGATAAATGCCCAATAGTGTGATTTCTGGGTAATACTGTATCTATATATTTAGTTTTCAAAGAAAGTAGCTAACTGTTTATCAGAGCATCTGTGCTGTTTTAGATCTCATCAGTACTGTATGAGTGATCTGGTTTCTCTGTACCCTCATTAGCATTTAGAGTTGGTATTACTTTAATTTTAGCCATTCTAGTAGGTATGTAGTTGATATCTCATTGTGATTTTAATTTATATTTTCCTAATGGCTAATAGTGTTTGTCTTTTTGTGTGGTTAATAGCCATCATCATTGAAATGTCTCTTCAGATCTTTTATATATTTTTAAATTGGATTTCTAATTGGATTGGATTTTTCTACTATTAAATATATATACTTTTTATATTCTTGATATGAGTCCTTTTTCAGATATGTGGCTTGCGAGTTTTTACCCTCAATAGCTTGTTTCTTCATCCTATTGACAGTCTTTCCCAGAGCATAAAATTTTAATTTTGATGAAGTCCAATTTATTAATGTGTTTTTCTTTTACAGAGTATGCTCTTTGTGTTGTGTATAAACTCTTCTTGATGCCCAAGACTGAATTTTTTTTCTTATAAAATGTTAAAATGTTTATAGTCTAATATTTTATATTTAAATTTATGATCTATTTGAGCTAATTTCTTGGTAGAATATGAGATTTAGATCAAGGTGCATTATTTTTCTATGAATATCTAGTTGCTTTGCACCATATGTTTAAAGACTCTCCTTGTTGAACTGCTTTTGTGCCATTGTCAAAAATCAGTTGACTGTACTCATGTGGATCTGCTTCTGGGTTCTCTGTTCCACTGATTTATGTGCTTACTCCTTCACCAGAACCATATTGTCTTGCTGCTGTAACTGTATTTGCTGTTGTTCAGTCGCTCAGTTTTGTCCGACTCGTTGCAACCCCAAGGACTGCAGCACATCAGGCTTCCTTGTCCTTCACCATATCCCAGAACTTGCTCAGACTCACGTCCATTGAGTCAGTGATGCCATCCAACCATCTCGTCCTCTGTCATCCCTTCTCCTCCTCCCTTCAATCTTTCCCAGCATCAGGTCTTTTCCAATGAGTCAGTTCTTCACATCAGGTGGCCAAAGTATTGGAGCTTTAGCTTCAGCCTCAGTCCTTCCAATGAAGGATTGATTTCCTTTAGGATGGACTGGTTGGATCTCCTTACTCTCTAAGGGACTCTCAAGAGTCTACTTCAACCACAGTTCAAAAGCATCAATTCTTCAACACTCACCCTTCTCTACGGCCTAACTCTCACACTGTGGGCTTCCCTGGTGGCTCAGCTGGTAAAGAATCTGCCTGCAACGCAGGAGACCTGGGTTCGATCCCTGGGTTCGATCCCTGGGTTAGGAAAATCCCTTGGAAAAGGGAAAGGCTACTCCCTCCAGTATTTTGGCCTGGAGAATTCCATGGACTGTATAGTCCATGGGCTCACAAAGAGTCAGACATGACTGAGCGACTTTCACTCTCACACTATATAATAAGTCTTAAATTGAATACAGTGATTCGTCCTACTTTATTATTATTTTTTAAAAATGTTGCCTTTTGATGTAATTTTAGAATAAGATTGTCTATATCTGAAAAAACAAATCTTGGCCAGGATTTTGAAGGAAATGTGTTAATACCTAAATATCATTTTGGAGAGAAGTAACATCTTTAATATGTTGAGTCTTCCAATCCATAACTAAGATATATCTCTTCATTAGTTTAAGACTTCTTTTGATTTGTTTCATCAGCATTTTAGTTTTCAGAATACAAGTTCCTGTATATGTTCTTAGATTTATTATTTCATTTTTGAGTGATCATAGATGATGATATTATATTTTAAATTCCAGTTTCCATGTGTTCACTGTTGGTATTTAGAAACACAGTTGATTTTTGTGTATTTATCTTGTATCCTATGAACTTACTGAACTCGCTTATTATTTCTGGGAGTTTTTCTTTAGATTGGGATTTTCTTTGTAGATCATCATGCCATCTGCAAATACGGATGCTTTTCTTTCTTTTTGATCTACATATCTTTATTTCCTTTTCTTGCATTATGCCACTGGCTAGAACTTCCAGTACTATGTTGAATAAGAATGGTGAGTGGGCATTCTTGCCTTGTTCTTGATCTAAGATGGGGAGCACTCAGTCTTTCACTATTAAGTAAATTTTAGCTGTAGTTGTATCATAGTGGGAAGGCTGAGGAAATTTTTTTCTATTCCTGGTTTGCTGAGAGGTTTAATTATGAAATGTGTGCTGAATTTTGTTAAATGCTTTTGCTATTCTAGTATAATATGAGCATGTAATTTTTGCACTTGAGCCTGTTGATTGCATTGATTGATTTTTGAATAGTGGATCAGTCTGGCTAACCTAAATCCTGCTTGGTCATGGTGCAGAATTCTTTTGTGTACACTGTTTCTTAATTATATACACTAGTCTTTTGTTAAAGATGGTTTACATCTATATTCATGACGGATAATGGTCTGTATTTTTTTCTTTTTTTTTGATGCTATTTTTGTCTGGTTTTGTGTTATTAGGTAATTCTGTTCTCATTCTTTCTTCTACTTTCTGGAAGAGATTGTGTAGAATTGTTGTTAATTCTTTGAAATATTTGATAGCATTTGTCAGTGAAACCATCTGGGCCTGACAGTTTCTTTTTTGCCAGTTTTTAAATTGTTATAGACCTATTCAAATGATCTCTTTCATCTCAGATGAGTTTTGATAGTTTGTGGTTTTGAGGAATTAGTCCATTTCTTCTCAGATTTATGGCGAAAAAGTTGTTCATAGTATTCCCTTGTCTTTTTCATGGCTGGGAGACCTATATTGATAGCTCACCTTATTTTGTTAATTTGTGTCTTCTCTGGTTTTCTTTGTCAGTCTTTGGTGTGTTGATTTTATTGACTTTCTTGTTCTCTTAATTTTCTTTGTTCATTTTCAGTACTTTCTGTTCTTTGTTGTATTCTTCTTTCTACCTCCTTTTGATTTATTTTGATCTTCACCCCCTCCCAAGTTTCTTCAGGTATGAAGTTTTAGCTTATTGATTTGACATTTATTTTTTCTGTTTTTTCTGCAGCTTTTGAAATTTTGTTACTGTGTTAGCTGTGTGTTTTGCCAAAAGTTTTCACTTCTGTCTCAAAGGATTTGTTAACAAAATAAGCCACTCATTACATACACATACATAAAATAAATATTTCTTAGAGAGTTATCTAGCTTACTTTCAATATACTAATGTTAAAAGAAAAGTGAAATAGAAACAGCAGATGATACATCACCGAATTGGGTTTTGACCAACATCCAGACTCAAAACAGTACCTTGAAATCCTGTGTCACAGCACGTTTGGAGTCCCATTTGGGAAAAGGTCCCAGGCAACACGTCTGCTCTGTGGGTGAGACTTAAGATTGCAGTTGAGGGTTCCTGTTTATAATCCCAGGATGCAAACTGATATCATCATCCATCAATCTGTGACCAAACTGGAGCTCTCGTTTCATATTAATGCTGTTTTGTTGTGTAAAACTTGCAGTGTAGTTAAGCCTGGGGCTTGGTTGGCCAGGCCCCCTCCAGGGGCTCAACAATTTCAAGATTTCTCCCCTTTCTTAACTGTGGTGCTGCAAGCCTTCACTCACAGCAGGCAGTCACCCACAGTTACTCCCGGTCAGGGCAGAGTCCAGGCAGGTCAGAAGCAGTGTCAGAGGCCTGCGCTGCTCTGTCTCTGAAGCCTAAGCAAGACTATTCATTTAATTTCCCTACCACTGAGTCCTGCAGCTTCTGATATTGTGTCCCTGCTTTAGCTGTTTCCTACAGCTTTCAAAAATATGTATTTACTTTTGTATTCATATGTGTGTTTTTTAAAATTTCCCTTGAGAGGACCTATTTGGCCCATGAATTGCATTGTCTAGCTATCTGAGTGTTTGGAAATGTTCCTGTCCTCTTTCTGTTGCTTATTCCCCCTTTGACCCCTTATGCCCAGAGAGCGCATTCTGTGTAATCTCAGCTCTTGAGGTTTGCTGTGGTGTACTTCACGGCCTAGGCTATGGTCTGTTTTGGTGAATGTCCTGTGGACTCTTGAAAATATGTGTTTTGTTGTTGTGAGATGGAGCATTCTACAAATGTTGAGTAGACCCTGTTTGCTGACGGGGCCCTTGGGCTCTTCCACGTCATTGCTGATTTGATTGTCTGGTGCTCTCATCGGTTGCTGAGAGAGAACGTTGGGCTCCAGCTGTAGTTTTGAATTTGGTTATTCTAATTCAGTTGTGGCAGTTTTGTTCCATGCACAGTTGGTGTGTACACATTTAGGCTTGTTTTGTCTTCTTGGTGGATTGATTCTTTTATCATTTCATAAGGTCCCTCTCTATTTGGTAATTTGCTCTGAATCCTCCTTTATCTGATATTAATATAGCCACTCTTGCCTTTTTTTTTGAATTTTTTTGCCTGGTATATACTTTTACTATTTTACTTTAAAATACCTACACTTTTATATATAAGGTGGATTTACTGTATGCAGCATATAGTTGGGTCATGATTTTTTTAATCCATTCTGCCAATCTGTCTTTCCATTTGTGTCTGAGCACTCTTTATATTAATGGAATTATTGATAATGTTAGGGCTTAAGTTTACTATTTCTTTGGTTTCATCTTTTTTCCTCTCTTTTATTTTCCATTTTCTTGCCTTTCTCTGTGTTGTTTTTAGTCCTTCTAGAATGCTATTTTGACTTATATGTAGTATTTTGAGTGTATCTGCTTATACAGAAATATTATGGTGGTTCTTGGTATTACATATATAGAACTTTGTGTGGTATATTTACTAAGCATAGAAATCTTACTTTCATTAGGTCTCTTCTCCCCATTTATAATATACATGTTTTAAATATTTCCTGTACTTAAGAACTTGCTAACTGAAAGGACCACAAACTGTACAGAGGCAAAAAGCCATGGGGGAGGGGGGCGGTCTTCAGAATTGCAGTTTGGTGGTCACAGATTTCTAGAGGAAACAAGAATATTATCTCATTGGAGAAAAATGGGCAGTGGTTTTTATAGGAAAAAGATGGAAGTTGATGAAAAGTTATTTACTGAGAGTTTATACTGGAAGGTAAAATTATTCTATACATACAATAGGGTTATGGAACGCATCTCATTCATTATGAGGGAAAAGTATGTTTTCTTTAGTTCAGAAGATGTCCAGTTCTCAGTTTTAATTTAGGATCTGCAGCAGGAGTCCAGCATGTGCAGGAAACATAGATTAGAGGTCCTCAGGTCACATCGCCAGCAAACCTGACAGCTCATTTCACAGACTCCATGAGAACTGGAGGTAGAGCCAGTGAGGGTGGGAGCCTGGGTTTCCCCATTGGTCCCTTCTAGTGGGGACAGGCGTGCTAGAGCCCCTGTGTGTCCCGTGGTGCTTTGCAGTTCATTGTGCACAAGTGTGCATTGCCAGCCCTGCTCCTTTGGCAGGGTGCAGCTTTTCCTCGAGACTTTGGTGATTTTGTTTATGTGTGTGCCCATTGGCATTTCCAGTTGCTGGCTTCTTCATCACCTATTCTGGGATACATTTGGCGGGTGTCGGGGGGTGGAACCAGGGAATATTCTACGATTTTTTGTGGGGGGAGGGTTGAATTTCCAGGACCCTAGCTTGTCTGTCTTCTCACCTATACCTTTCAGAGTTCTTTGTTTTAGATTTAATGTCTAGAGTTTTTAGCTGTACTTTGCATAAGAAAAAGGAGTGTATCTGTTGCATCTTGTGTAGAACTAGAATTCTCTCTTCTATTAAATTTTAATCATAGTATATTACTTTGATTCTGTGAAAGTCAAGAAGATATAGTTGACACCAAGAAAAGTAAGTAAGCTGTTATTATCAGGGTGGTTATCTTTAATAGAAGAATAAGGAAAATACTCAAATCAACATAATGAAAAGAGGAAGAAAAATTCTGTGAGACAGGTATCCAACCAAGAGATATGGGTGCTTATAAACAAAGTGATCGTAATTTATTTAGGTAGGATCAAAAAAAGCTTTTACAAAATGGTTTGAAATGGATTGGGAAGGCTGGATAGTATTATGACAGCTAGGGTTTTGAAAGTAAAAGGAAGCATTTTTAAGTGGCAAAAATAGAACAAGTGATGTTCTCTGCCTTTTTACGTAGAAAGTCAAATGTTTGACACTATTCAGTCAACTTAATAGAGGAGTGCCCCTTGGCAGTCACAGGCAGAACTGTATTTATGTATTATTCTCTTTCTCCTCCTCATGCTCAGGTCCATCCCAGAGATCATGATTTGTTGGTCTTAGGGGAATTAAGAATGGGTATCATTGTGTTTTAAGAGAGGCAATTTAATACAAAGTTGATTGTTTTAAGTGCCATATAAATAGAGTTATGAGGTTAAAGTGGAGAAGGAAATGGCAACCCACTCCAGTATTCTTGCCTGGAGAATCCCATGGATGGAGAAGCTTGGTGGGCTACAGTCCACGGGTTGCCAACAGTCGGACACGACTGAGCGACCTCACTTTCACTTTCATGAGGTTAAAGAATCACAATGACTGTGGAGTGGGGATATGGAGCAACTGAATTATAACAACTAAAAGTGAGAAGTTCATTTAGGCAGTTATAACAGAATACCATAGACTGACTGGCTTATAAACAATAGGAATTTATTTCTTGCAGTTTTGGAGGCTGGTAGTTCCCAGATCAAGGTACCTGCTTGCTTCCAGGTCGTGGACAGCTGTCTTTTCCCTGTGTCCTCACATGGGGAAGGGACGAGGGAGTTCTCTGTGGCTTCCTTTACAGGGTGCTAATCTGGCTCGTGAGGGTTCCACCCTTGTGACCTAATCACCACCCAAAAGCCCACCTCCAAACCATCACACTGGGGCAATAGGTTTCAACATGTGAAACTTGGGGGTAGGGACACAAATTCCAGCCCTACAACTTACAAATGAAAACAGAGATGTAGAGATCAATGGCTTTCTCAAGGTTACAGGGCTCTTAGAAGATACAGGGGAAAACACAGTTCCCTGATTCCCAGTGGATACTATTTCCATAAACCTCCAGAGAGAACTTCTTTGAGAGGGAATCTCTTGACTGCTGATTTAGCTTGTATACAAAATCCTTACCTGAAAGTTTCTTTAACCAGTGCAGTGAGTAGAAGCTGACTCTGCTGAAACCCACAGGGAGGGAAGGACATGCTCCTTCTTGGCTGTGGACTTGCTTTGTGTAAATGTTTTGGGTTAGAACATCTCTTAAGCAGCAAAATGGAATTCTCAAGTAACATCTATGGAGAGCACCTGAGGTCATCACCCTGTTAAATATTTTCTAATCTATTTCAAAAAATATCCATTGCTAAATTAGTGGAGAAATTACAATAACTTCAAAAGACAGGATCTCTATTTACTAGGATACTCTAAAGATTGTTAATTGTATTAGTTTCTTATGGTTGTTTGTTACCTTAATCAACATAGAAAATGATCTCTTTTGGTTTTTGCTTTATGGTGAGCAACATAGAATTACTCATAAATTTAAAAAAGTATTTGAATATACTGAACCATAGCCAAGGAATGCTGGTACAGGGGTGGAAATAAGTTTTCTATTTGGACCTGAATGTTCCTGAAATCTCTAAACATCAGTAAAATACACTTGCAATCCTTTAGTATTTCATTTTCATATCAGATTACTTGGTATGAAAAATATGCACACTTTCTTTTTGCAAATTGAGCTAGTGGTGTTTACGGGCTCATTTTGCTTGATGCTGTCGTGTTTCTGTAGTTTAAATGTGTCTCATCAGTGAGGAGGCAAGGAAGAGAGAGACATGAGACCCAATCTGGTTCTATTTGTGTGAACAAATTCCCTCTAGAAGACCCAGTTTTATCTGGAACGTGAGGAAATTGAAGTAAATGACGTTTCAGTTGTATTCCAGTTCTTATAAGCTGATAAAAATAAGTAAAGCTAAGAAGCCACAAGTTTTTAAAATTAAAGGTCTGCATGTGTGGCCTGTGGCCTGTCTGTCACGTTCTTGGTACAGTGCTCACTCTTACAACTTCCTGAGTCTTTTGAGCGCTCTGGTGGTTCCACTGTCTTTACTAATGTTCTTTATATTTCTTGCTAATCCTTTGAAAACCTAGGATTTAAAAAAGAAATAAAAATTTTTTGAATGGTAATTTTTAATTGCCTGATTTACTATTGATGCAATTTCTGTGTGTTTAACCCCTGAAGTCTGTCTTCCCTTTTAAGTGCTTTCATTTTTGCAAAAAAACCTGTAATG
>SJYF01000233.1:807743-835274 GCA_006410515.1 Procapra przewalskii | reverse complement strand
ACAGTGTTTATTTGTGTTATATACTTACCTGGTAAGTTGATTATATTTTATCTTTTTTGAAAAGTCACCAAGAAAAGCTAATATTAATGAAAAATATATTTAAATATTGTCAGTCACAGTCACTTTTATCCTTTCTCCGTGGATTTGCCCTAATTTTTAATTCATATCAATTTTTTCATAAATTATCCTTACCTAAATAATGTGAAGTATCAAAGATCTAAAAGGGGGGAATTTTAAGCAGTTACAATTTTTAAATGTGATTTATTCAAATTTTATTTCTTGAATTAGTCAATAGGAAGTATCAACATGAATTTGAGACAAGGTTTGAAATGTATGTTTTGGTCATTATGCCTTTCCTTCCCTTTTGCACTTTTTAAAGAATAGTGGGATAGAGTTTGCATAGGCTTTTATATCAAGTTATTTAGTAGCAAGTTAATTTGTTCAAAGCATTCCTCCCTTCTCCTCCTTTCCCATCTCCCACCACCTTTGTAAATCCTCCTTTTTACTTTCCTTGCTTCAATTAAGTTGCTTTCTTTTCTCCTCTAAAGATTGCTGGCACATAAAGAATTATGCTAAATTGCTGGTGAACTAATCTGAATTTCAAAGGGCAGTTTTGATAATGTATTCTTAGGCTGTAGCCACTATACTCCATAGTTGGCAGATTTACCTCAGAAGGACGCACCTACCTTGGATTTTCTGAAGCCCCCTCTTAGTCCCCATTCTTTTTCCCACTGTTTTCCTCTTCTATTCTCCTTCCTCTTATCTAGATGCAGTATGTAATTGGAGTTTGCAGTTAACTATTCAGTATTACAGATAGTTGTAGATTTATTTTTTAAAACAGGTTTCCCAAAGCACCCATTTCACCAGTTTCTTATCTGCATGCCTTTAGAGATTTCTTGTCCCCTCCCCTGAGTCATTGGCCCTCCATTTCCAAATGCTTCTTTCTCCTTTGGATTTAGAGCTACTTGTAAAATTTCTAACTGTGAAGCAACACTGTTCTTCCATACTACTGTCAAGATCTGTCTTTCTAGCTTTTCTGTAGATCAAACCTCCTTTCTCTGCATCTCCAAGTTAGCAAAAAGAAAGTTTGGTTCTCCAGCATTTGAATGTGTTGGCCTCAATATACATTGAGTCTTTTTCTTGATCATTGAGACCTTTAGGACTCTGTGGAAAGTGATAGAGGACTTGTTCACAGCCTTTTGATGGCTCTTCTTGAGCTTTGAAGGTTCCTTTAAAGGAAATATGTATTAACTATTACATTATTTGAATTTACCCTGAGAACAGCTGACGGGAATATAAAAATAATAAGTATAAAATAATAACCTTATTATTATGTAATGACAAAATAGTAGAGGAGAAGGTTGTGAAACAAAGGCTGAGTCCAGTGGTTTTCCAGAGAGTTTGGGAATAGCTCTCCCCTTTTCCTACACTAAACTGCTTATGTAGTCAGTGATACAGTATTTGTCTCCACATTTAGTCAGTATGTAGCTTCCAGCGCTGATTTTTGGAGAGGTTAGTTCTGTAAGTGATGGCATGTAGTTGAGAGAGTTCTCCTACATTATTGCATTTCAATAGTAAGTTCTTTCTGATGCCCTCCTGAACATCAGCTTAAGCGAACTGCCTTTTTTGGTAAATGCAGAAGCCAGGTAAGCTTGGCTTATTGGTTTCCAGTATGATAGTCTGTGTTTGGTTTTGTATTTTAAAATGTGTAAGAGCAGTGGACCTAACACAGGCATGAAGAGACAGCTTTTGTAGATGTTGCAGAGCATGAAATAACCAATGTTTATGGGACTGTTTAGCCCTGATAACTCTAGAACGCTGCAGTGGCTAAGGATGTTCTTGCTTAATTTAAGAATGTCTCTAAAAAAGATAAACGAGATAAGCAGAAGATAAAGGAGATAAAAGGAAAATCCTGCTCTTTTGTTTAAGTGTCTTTTTTTACCCCCTCAGGAAACTTTGACTTATATTTCATTTCTCAGGTATATTACTAATCTTAACCTGATGATGCTTGTCTTCCAGTTTCAAATTAACTTTCGTCTAGGTTAGGAAATATCTACATTTAGACACTCGAAGTTCTTCCTGTTGTCAGTAGGCACTTCAGCTTTCATCCAGATGACTTACCAGCTGGCGCTAGTTTAGTATTTCTAATTTCCAGCTGTGTAGAAGAAGAAATGATAGTTTTATGTGTGTATGTATAAATGTTTATATATATATATATGTAAAACCTGCTTCACAGTATGAAAATTTAATAAAAATAATAACTTTTGGCAAGTAAAAGTCTTAATAGTAATCTCAAATGACTGTTCTTGCCAGAGCATACTGCTTCTAGAAATACTTGACTTCTTAAAAAGTGTATTGAATACTGCCTATTTCTTATCATGACTAAAGAGACTTTTAAAATTTGCTCTTTAACACCTTTCTCAAAAGAATTTAAAAATCTTACTACCTTTAGCTTCCATGTGCAGTAACTTAAATTGGAAGAAAAAAGATACTTTTAAGCAACAGAAGTCATTAATAATGTTTACATATTAAAAGCCCTGTTAAGTCCAAAGTTTCTTTTTAAAAAAATTTTATTGAAGTACAGTTGGTTTACAATGTGTGTTTAGTTTCTGCTGTACAACAGAGTGACTCAGTTATACATAGAGATTCTTTTCATTGATTATGACTTATCACAGAATATTAAATATAGTTCCCTGAGCCGTACAGCAGGACCTTATTGCTTATCCATCTTATATGTAATAGTTTGCATTTGCTAATCCCAAACTCCCAATCCAGACCAGTAGTTTCTTGATTTAGTGTTACCTGGCTTGTAAATTTATATAATAATTATAATTAATTATACTCACCAGAATTATGTTAAGAATAACAATTATATTGTCTTATATTTTTCTCCTCCTCTTATAACTTCAGTGGTTGTTTTACAAACCTTTTTTGACAACTGACACAAATTCATTTTACATCATAACCCGGTATGTATTTATTGGATGAAACTGTACAACCCAATATATACATCTGGTATACTTCAAATTCAGATAAAAGATTCATAAAATATTACTTTCTCTTAGGACATTTGATACGCTCATATTTTCCATTTTTGTTTTGCCTTTTTCCATATAGTATTATCTGAGCATTTTTCATATAGTAAATATTTCTTGAAAACATTTTAATGACTACATGGTAATATGTTATCATGTGACTATGATATGCTTAATTGTTTTCCTGTTGTTTGACATCAATACTGTTTCCGTTTCCCCCTATTAAATAGAGATACTAGAGATATTATTGTAGTGCAGTTTATTCTTGTGTATAGATCAGTGTTAGCACTGAAAGGATGGTTGTTAAAGGGCGTGTGCTTTTTGGAATGCTTGATGTGTATTGCTGAACTGACAAACATGTTCATAAGGTATATCTTAACGTGGCTCAATCCGATTGGCTTCACCACATGACTGTAATCAATTTTATATGTAAAGATAGCATGTCAGTGCTTTAATGAGAAATTAGCTTGGAGAGTGACTTTTCATAAAAATAAAATATTTTTCAGTGACGTAGAAAAGGGTAGTAATTCAGTAAAAACAGAACAATTTGATTTTACAGCAGGCTATTTTTTTAAAATGTAGTTAATATAGAGTACGTGTCCACTGTGTCCATTTTTGCAGCTAGTTCAAGTGCATATTAGTCATTGGTTAATTGACTAGAAATGTGCATCAAACATGGTCCTGGAAGCCGCCCTGTAAACGTCAGCATGGGTTAGTTTCTTTCTCAACAGCTTGCAGGTACAAGAAACAAAGCAGCTGCCGTTGTGTGTGTGAGCCGTTTATAATCCGCAGATTCTGCGCTGGTTTTGTTAGCTGTGTTTGTTGCCTTGTCACAGTGCCTGCAGCCCCTCCTCTGGATAAGTATACCATGCGTATTGATCACCAGTGGAATTGTCCTATTCTGATGTTTAGTTTTTTCTTTTTTTCCTGAAGTAGTATGCATCCCAGAGGTAGATTCTGATGCGTTTTACATCTCAGAGATGTAAACTCATGAAATTTAGGCATTTCATACTGATTATGCCTGTGTGGTAAATGGCTTAAGTCACTATTATTCACGTTGTTAATTTTTAAAAGCTGTTAACTGGTTAACTTAGAAAAGCCATTGAACTCCTTATTTCAGAAAGTGCTTATTTTTAATTTGTATTTATCAGTCAGGTCTCTTCCTGGGGACATTACTCTGACATCTAGAGAATAAGACATTCCTGGTCTCCCCAAATCCCTGAAAACTTTGATTGGGTTCATGTGAATTATAGAGCAGAATTCATTGGACCCTGTTATGCTAGGGATCCAGTCCTGTCTTCCTTCTCTCTAGTGATGTATGGAGCCTTGCTTATAATGTGGAACATCACATTTAAGACATACATGAGGATCAGATTAGTCTTTTATTGCCCTTTAATGCAGCAGCAGTAAATTGAGTTGTGTTTACAATATGTAAGACTCTGAAGTTATTAAAAATAATTTCTACTTCCTTCAGAAGGGATTACATGCAGTTAAACCCTTTTAGATCTTTGGAGTATGAATATTAATTGTGTCAAAATTCTTTACAGTATTTTATTTGTGTAAGATTCTTCACATGATTCCTTTTAAGGGTAAGAAATTTATATATACACCATGCTGTGGATAGGAATATTTGTATTAACTTATAAATCACTTCAGCAAGTATGAATCTATTAAGATATTTTTTCATTTTATAGAAATATATTAAACTAATGCCTGAAAAAAATACAGCGAAAGCAAATACTGTTGGCTGCTGCCCAGTCACGGCAGTCCCTTGGTGTTGCGTGTGGTCTCTGACACCATTGTCCTGTCTTTTTCTTGTCTCTGCTCTCCCATTGTGCTATTGGCAAGGAGTTGAGAAGTTAGTCCATTACTTCTCTGACAAAGCGTGGTACAGTACAATTTCAGATTTTTTCCCACTACCTTCCTCATCGTCACTTTTTTCTCCCCCGGTTTGCATGCTGCATGTCAGAGCCTGCATGAAAGCACAGGCATGTTACAAGTGCTCCATTACCATCTTCCTTTTACTCTTTAAAATGTATTCAATATTGATAATAAAGTTACGTGTACCAAGGAAAAATAATATCAGGTAGTTCCTGTGTCTGTTATGCAGGAGCAATATTATGCTTTAGGACATTTTCTTCTTTCTACTTCACCTAGTTTGACATACTTTTATTCCATCAGGACTTGATATTTCTAGCTGCCCTCTTACTATTGGCGACTTTAGAACATGAATGTTTACAGAAACTGATATGACTTTTCCCTTATGTTAAAATGCTCGAAATCTTTGAAGTGATAAGAAACAGAGGTGAAAAGTTTTTCTCAGTGATGTGTGCTGATTTGCATTTCCTTGTGTTCAGTGTATTTCCTCTAGTGGATCGCTTGGAACCACTTTTTCCTGGAAATACTGCTTCACAGTGTGGCTTGAGTTTGGTATCTGAACATTTTCCTGTGTAGGACAGATCAGCTAAGAAAGAAGGCAATAGGGCATCATCTAAAAGAGTTAATACCTGAATGTTGGTATTGAATCTGCCTTTTGAGTTTTTAAAATAATCAGCTGGCTGTATTGCATATTCTGAGAGTCTGTGAGCTCACTGGATTTAACTCAGATTACATAGAATAGTGGAGCTTCCCAGGTGGCTCATTGGTACAGGTCCTCCTGTCAAGCAGGAGACACGGGTTCAGTCTCTGGGCTGGGAAGATGCCCTGGAGGAGGAAACGGCAACCATTCCATTGCTTAGAAAATCCCATGGACAGAGGAGCCTGGCGGGCTGCAGTCCAGGGGGTTGCAAAGTGTCTGACGTGACTGAGTGAGTGAGCAGGCGCGCACACGAAGAGTCAAGTTTTAGTGCTGCATTTTAAATTCTCTGTCAGTTCAAATGCTGGCTTTGCTGTTTGCTAAAGTGTATGAATTTGAATAACTACTTAGTTTCATTTAACCTCAGTTTACTCATTTACAAAAAGATTATACCTTCCACCCAGGGTCTTACAATAATCCGAGATCATGCATGCTATGTAGAGTTCAGCTGTCTACCACTGGGAAGAAGGGAAACCTTCTTTTACAGTCTGAAGTATGTTTCTCGAGCATTTGGAATGTGTCAGGCATTCTGTTGATACTGAGTACTGTATGCCTGTTATCATTGTGATTAACAGCAATTTACTGAGGTGTAGGTACTGATATTATCCTCATTTTACAAGTTATGAAATTCCATCTCAGAGCAGTAAGATAATTGACCCAGTATCTCACTGATAGATTGAGAAGCCAGAACTTAAACCCGGATCAGTATGTCTTCAGAAGCTAAGTGGTTCAGCACGTTTCACCGGCTCCTTCATAGAGCCACATGTAAATTCTCTCTAAATGTTAAATTGCCTTGCATTTCCTAGCTTTGGTTTATCTCCAGGAGGGCACTGGAGGATCTGTGCCATATCAGATATGCCTCCTGTGTATGACCAACATTATTGAAATATGTATTTGGATTCTAGAAACCTTAAAATCTGTAACAACTAGTTTATTATAATACTATTACAGAATTTGCTTTTCCCCCCTCCAGACCTAGCTACTAAAGGGCCATAGCTTGAGTTAATCATTTTCACACCTTTTAACAATCATAAGTGACATTTATTGAGCAATTTTGACATGCACTGGGAGGTTCTACCCTAAGTGTTTTACATGTTATAGTCATTTTTAATTATTAGAATTAGAAATGGAAAATAGTTGAATGCTTGTTAAGATAGTTTCCCTAGCACATTTCATCCAGAAATATCTAGTCTTCAAGTAAAAAGCACCTCTGGCATAGCTGGTAAGTCACTATGGGGGGTTCAGGTCATATGGGAGGTGCTGTGTTCAAGTTAACATGTAATGAATCCTTCAGGCTGTGCTTCTAAACTTGAATCATTAAGCTGACCCCAAACTTAGAGAACACATTTTTTAAATTATAAAATTTCTTATTCATCAGTGTTTTTAAAAAATTTGTTTAAATTAGTGCCGTATCATTGACCTATGGTAATTTATCATCAAAGAGGAAATTTTGGAATGTGCTATGTGCTGATAGTTGTTCATTCATTTATCCTATGAATATATATTTAATCCCCACTATGTGGGCTTCCCAGGTGGCGCTTGTAAAGACCTGCCTGCCAGTGCAGGAGACACAGTAGGTGCGGGCTCGACCCCTGGGTCAGGCAGACCCCCTGGAGGAGGAAATGGCACCCACTCCAGTACTCTGGCCTGGAGAATCCCAGGGACAGAGGAGCCTGGCTGGCTGCAGTCCACAGAGTTGCAAAAAGTTGGATGTGACTGCAGCGACTTGCACACCTGCACGCACATGTGCGAAATACTGAGGATACCAACTACAGCAACAAAAAAAACACGAATGAAGCATGGTACATGCTTTAAGGAGCTCATCGTCTTTGGTTATCTTTGTAAGCAGCACAGAACAGACTTTTAAGATTACCATTGAAGATGCCTGTCAGCCCCTTGCATAATTACTTGCTAGTGCGTATTGCTGGCACTTTTGACCTTAACATCTATAGCCGTTGCATTTGAGAATTCTCAGAATAGTGTGTTGAAGTGTGTGTATTCAACTACTGAAGTAAGACTTGAAGTACCTGAGTCCAGTTAGAAGCAGTGAGCTCTTCAGTCTAGGAATGGGTCTCATTTTAAACTTTAGTAACCAACTTTTCTATAAATTGTAAGGATGGAGTACTAAAGCTCTACTTATTTATGACTACAGGGAGTTTCCTGAAATTCCCCAGGAGTAGGGGGAATTGGTCCTGCCCTCTGAGTCTTGTGGGTTGCTGAGGCTGTGCAATGAAAGGACTGGTGGGCAGGTTACCCAGAGGTCATTTGTTTCTGGATACAGGGTAGTATCCCATCTTTCATCTTCAAGGCCAGAAACCTAGAACTCACCTTAAACTTCTCTGTTTCACCTTCAAAATCTTTTTCAATCCCCCCCTTTATTTTTTACTAATATCCTAATTTAAAACCCATATATTAATAATTCACCTGGGTGTTGGCAGTGGCATACTGTCTGGGTCTTCTGCTTGACAGTCTCATCCCCTTCTGGTACCTTCCTCACTGATTCCACCAGAATGACATTGTAATGACATTGGGTCTTAGGATTCCTCTGCTTAAAATGCTTCAATGTCTCCCATCACCTACTGTACAGAGTCAAGACTACTCAGCCTGATGTGAGTTCCTTTATGAGCTGGCCCTTCCCCACACCTCCTCACCAACACTGTGCTTACCAATTCAGTGTAACAATTTGAAGTTGCTGGAACATAACAGCCTTGTTTTTGCCTTTGTATTTCACACGTTCTGGCCCTCTACCCTGACTGTTTTTCCCTTCCTGTCTTCTTGGCAAACTCCTGCTCTTCTTAAAACTCAGTTCAGATGTTGGTATTTCTCGGATGCCTTCTGTGACCTCTCTAATCAGGCATATGTTTTGCTTCTACATGTTGTTATGCTTGACAGGGTCTCAGCTTTTGTTTACCTGACTCTCTCTCGTGAGGCCTTTCAACCACAGGAACGGCATTGTGTTCAGGTTCATATTTTCCTGTACCTACTACAGTGAGTGACATGTCAGACATTTTTAGAAAAGAATGTATGGGAGTGTGTATGTGTGTGTGTGCATTTAAAACATCTATAGCAACCATCCCTGTTATCATGATAGGACCAATAGGCTTTGCCCCATATACTTTAATTATTTGGGCCATAGAAAGATAACTTTAAAAGTCATATTTTCTTCACCGACTGCCCAAAAGTAATAGAAATTGTATATTTCCCTTGATTTGTATAGAATATAATCACGCAGTGGGCTCCAGAGAAGTGTGTGCAAGGCATGTCAGCCTTAGGAACTTTTCTATTGTAGGCTTCTGAGCTTTAGTTCAGGTTACAGGCAACTTGAAGTCTGTTTTACTCTCAGACATCATTCAAAAAAGCTGACTATTTTTAATTTTATTAATGGACATTTATTCCTGGGGAGGGTAAATCCATTTTTCACTTATCGGCCATAACGGAGCAGTAGTTGATCCCTCAAATGGCAGTGAGACAGAACAAATGAGCTGTGAAAGCCTTTCATCGTGAAACTTTTCAGTAAGAATGCTAAAAGTAACTTAATATTAGCTGAAGACGTTGACCTATTTTTGTGTAACTGATTAGAATTTCACATCAACTTGGAATATAATCTTCATTCTAAATTGTGTTTATCTGCGGGTAATTTTAATTCTCAGTTAAAATTTAGAGGTACAGCACCTGACACTTTTAAATTAATATTTCTTCTAATAAAGTGTTTTGAAGTGGAATACAGCTTTCCTTTAAAAAAAAACTTTAAAATGGGTAATATTCTGAAATTCTTAGTTACTATCTGAATTTTTTATGGAGATTAAATCAAATGACTATATAGAAATCATTCTGTCAATCTCTATATATAAAGTCTTAATTAATGAGTCAAGATAGGAATCTTTTTTCTTCAATAAACCAGTGCTTTAATATTTTTTTTATCCTGTTTGATTTTGGATCTTGTTCAGTGTTTGCTGCTTGTACCATTTTTTGTTTGCATCATCACTCATATGTGTCTCATAAATTACTTGAATATTGAAGCTTATTTTTTAATTAAAAAAAAACCCCACATGCTTCTCATATTAAAACATAGTAAGTGCCAGCACAGCCTAATTGGAACATATTAATTCTGGGTGGTGTTTCTAAAATGAATTGTTGCTAATGTTGTTTTTAATTTTAATAGCCTCAAGTACTACAGCCTTCCAGCAGCCTTCCCAGACCCACAGACCACACCCAGGGAAGACTAGTAAAGCCGCAACATACCGAGGCCCACAGTGAGTGCACAGCTCAGGGCACGCACCAGGGTGTTGTACCTCCAGAAGAAAGCTTGACACACAGCTCGCAGCAAGAAAGCAGCAGTGGTCTGGAAGACCAGCCTTTTTCTTCAAGCCTGGAATTCACTAAGGATGTGGAGAAGAGTATGCCTTCTGAAGCAGACTTGAACACGACCTTGAATGCTCAAGAGCCTTATCATCTGGCAAATAATCAAATCAGTGGCATGCAGTTTGTGCCCACTTCTCTTCAGACACTTCCCCAGTCAAGTACAGATGACCAGGCTAAGAAAGTTGGAAGAAATCAGTCTTCTCCAGAGGGCTACACATCTCAGCCCAAGTCCTCGCAGCTTTTTAAGCCACCCATCTTGAATTCTTTGGTATCACCTCCAGTTCCTGAAACATCTCCAAATAGGACTCCCACTTATAAGAAGTCACCAGTAATCACACAGTGTAATTCCGCAAAACTCCAGCCAACATCTAGTCAAACAAATCTTGCAAGTAATCCAAATTCAAAAGCGTCTAAGCTCCGTCCCCCTTCTGGCTCTTTCAAACAAAAACACATAAGCAGCCCCAGATTAGAGCCTCAAAACTTCCAGGCCAAGACAAGCATCCCAAGGCCACTAATAAGAAGAAAAGAAATCATGCAGACTCCTCATGACAGTTTGAATTCTGGGGATTGTTTGGCCTCTAATCAATACTCTCGTCTTCCTAAACCAAAGATACATTAAGTGCATAGCCATCACCTGCCAATTTGTTTTAAAAAAAAAAACAATCTGTTCTGTAATAGCTTTATGTGTGCAGTTTGCTACCACGATGGAGGTTCCATTGAAAGCTTGCAAATCTTAAAATTAAAACATGGAAGCTTCTCCTGGTTTGGCTCTTCTGTTTTACATCCTGGTTGAAGTGCATACCATTTGAGCATATTTGTCTCAGGTAAACACGGAAGTTTGCTTACTCACTCAGAGGTCTACAGAAGGCTCTGATCATGTCATCCATTCCTGTGCACATCAGAAACTTCATAACATTCTGCTTAGCAGGCAGCAAATGTGCTTGCTGACGTAGTCCCTTTAAAGTCTGTATTAATTGTGGTTCTCAGAGCCTCCCCCTTTTCCATTTGTCCCTCTGAATATGGTTATTATTTTAACTGAAGATTTGGTGATAAGGAAAGATGATAGTCTGTAAAAAGAGTTCTGGCCAGTGATTTGTATATTTTAAAGGTCTATGCAAAAGCTCTGTGATAAATAAAGGAGATCAGGCTTTTAATGGGAAGTTAATGTAAGTTTTATTTTTCCTTGTTATAGTCGCAGTATTTATTTATTTACCAGACAAATTCCCCTGGCTAAAGCTCTTCATATTATATATATAAAAACCAATTATATGTTGCTTTAACATCTTGTTAAACACACACACACAGATTCACATGTAATTTGTATGTTTTTGTTACTGGATAAATTTTGGAAGGCTTGAGTGGAGATCCACCTGAAACCTGACCTAAAGATATATTCATTTGTAACATATGTTGGTGCTAGAGTTTTGCTGGTAATTCCATTTTGAATCCTATAGGCTTATGGATCCATGCTAGCTGTTTTGAGGTTCCACAGTATATATTTTAAATTAAGTCTTTATTGTAATATTTATATTTATTGACTTTCTGCTAATATCCGAAGACTGGAATAATGGACTTGAAATGTTTGCACAGAACTTTGATGGGATATAAATGTCTCATACGTGGGGATTTAAAACTATTTTCTATAGCAAAATGAGTTAAAATATTTTGAGTATAATTATAAATTTAAGTAAGACTATCTTGAGAAAACCAGAATTCATAATAGTTGTGTTCTTCTGAGTTTTCCAGGTTTTCCTTTCATGTTGGTGTGTATTTGAAAAGTAGATTTGGGAAGAAAAATGAAATTGGAAAGGGGAAATTGTGTTTTATTAAAACGTATTAAAAGATATTTCAATGGCAATATGCTTATTTATTTTAATGTGCTAGGAAGGCAGCTGCGGAACTGCCAAGGGACCATACGCGTTGACCTAATCATGCTGGCCGCTCGTCGGGTGGCTCAGTCAGTGTGCCCTCCTGTTCTCCCAAATCATGGTGTCACTAGACTGTTCATCTGCTGCTGCTTTCGTTAGGGTTAATGTCTTTCAGACAGTATTTACAAAGTCAATTTTGTTGGGATCAGTTGACCAAAAATTTATCAAAAGGGATCGTGGCCAAAAAGTCAGTCACTCAAATTTCTAGGGGTCCCTTTACAAAGTGCACGTTGCCCCATTTCAGAGAAACAGCGCAGCAAGAGCTCCAGTGGAAATCTGAGAAGAGGTGGGCACTGCCCTGCGACGCAGTCATCCCTTCCCTGTCAGGGAACCATTCTGGTGGGTTTGCCACTTCACCAGATAACCAGCCCTTCTTGGACTTGGTAATAGGTGAGCAACCCAAGTCTCGAATCAGGCTCTCATCCGACAGCACTTCTGCCAGAGAAGCACTAGAGTTTAGAAAGTTTTCACGTGATGCAGGTATTGTTACAGTGCTAAGTGATGAGGTGTGTCAGGAAGGCTCTTGTTTTTACGTCATAGAGCACGCAGTCATAGTTGGAGCTGGAAGTGGGTGCGTGTGGCCTTTCATTCTGAGGACAGAAGAATACTGTTCTCAGATAGTTCAGATGAGGCGTTTTCCCAAACTAGAACATACTGGAGAATAGGTTTTGGTTTATTTGGAAATTGAACCAAACTCTTGAGAAATGTTACCTTTATCTTTAGGGAAAATTTTTTAAAATATTTACTTTAACCCCTTAGTCTGAGGGTAATGTCTTTGTGTATTAAAATGTTGGCTCCTGTAGGATGTTTATTCTAATCCTTTTCCTGGTCTGTTTTTTATTCCTGATTAAATTGCAGAAATATTAATCCATCAGTTCAATTTCTGTGTACCTTTGTTGAGCCTTAATCACGGCAAAAGGCTCATCAATAAAATTATGAAGCATACTATTATATATAAGAGAAAAAAAATCTAGGATGCTTGCACGAAACAACAAAGTATTTGCCTGCAGTTTTCTTTAAAAACTGCCAGAATATTATGCTAGTCTGCTCCTTAGTAAATGTTAAGTCAGAAATGAGGTGGGCAGCAGCTCACCTGAATAGTCAGAAATTACTGTCTCAGATTTGGCTTGACCTCTCTGTCATGCTTCTGTAAGTCGGCTCTGTGCCAAATCCCTCGCCAGAGGAACTCAGATCACTTTTTTCCTTGGTTCTTGTGATTTTGGTGAATATGGTGGCAGCGTATGAATTTTTAATCCCTAGGAAGAAGTTTTTATGGGTGTTAAGTTTCACATTTGTGAAAGAGGAAATAGAGTATGTGGAATTATATATTTGGCTGTTAATGGGATGCATATCAAATTCCTTAAAGACAGCTTGGCCTAAGGAGTTAATCAGTACAGATGCAGATGATTTTAAAGAATTACGTAGTTAATAATCATTTTAGAATGTTTCTGGTAACTGAGACCCTCTGGCTTTTTTCTTTAGGAGTCTCATTTTAATTTGTGCAATATTTTCAGGCATACAACTACTGTTCATTGTATTTATATAGATATTAGAGAACCTTACTAAGTATTTTAACAAGTAAAAATCTGAATATGAGAGAAACTATCAGATTTGCACTTTAAATGAGCTTAATTGCTTGGAGTTGTGCCTGAGATATCGAAATGCCTCCTGCTGGGTGTGGCTTTCTTGTTGAAATGAATTTCTCTATAATTGTTGCTGTTCGAAGTGCAGCCTTTCACAGCTGTATTCTAAGCATGTCACTTTTTCCATTAAAGCACTAAGTTCTTTGAATGTCTCATTGTCCCATTAAGTATTTTACTCAGACACATCAGAGAGAACACAGTCCCCCTATAGCCGTCACTTCTGAGTCTTCCTGTAGCGTAGACGGTACAGCAGACACAGAGACGCACTCTGCGTTTCTGAGCGGAATTGTCACGACGGTTTCCTGGTCTCTGGGGCACCGAGGATGGAACTGGGAATCACCAGGCGCGCGTGCAGTGGAGAGCAGTAGACTGCAGCCTGGTTTCGGTTTTCTCTCGACCTGAAGTTGTCGTGCTTTTGGATTAGTTGGGGTCGTTACGTTTGCATGCTTATCCATACATTTGAACATTAATTATAGCTGTAATACAGATACCTGATGTTTTTCTTTGGGGATGATGGCCTTGCTATTTTTCTTAATTCTGATGCCTGAATTATATTTTAAAATTTTCTTTTCACACCTCCCTTTGATTTTTCTGCTGCAGCAATTTGAAAGAATATGTTTGGATAAATGATTATGATGGTGAGCACCAGTCTACAACTATGCTGTTAAGTAAAGATACACTGTATGTTTTAACCTTATTGGGGGAAAGCTACCCACTTTCTCCTTCGTAAAGCATCACCACAGCAAAGCAAAACTGACCCTAAGAATTTAAAATCTCTTAACCATTGCTGACTAAGAACAGCACAGTCTTTACTATTGCAGTGTTGTTTTCCCCATTGACTTAGAAAACCGGTTCAGAGTAAATACTGTATATTAGAATTTGCTTGTAAAATGAATTCTAAAAACTGGATGTAAAGTCTCTTTCCTGAAAATGTTGGCATAGTAAATAAAGTTCATAATTATAAAAATTTCCTTGTCTTTCTCAACACTGATGTCCACAATGTACTTTTTCTCATACCTTTTTTCCACAAAGATCTAAAATGTTCGTTTGGTTGATCTTTTTTTTTCAAACTCTGTATTGTTTCACACACACGCCCTTTGACATATACATCACACTCCCAGCCCTCACTGAGTAAAAGCAATAGATAAATAATAAATTAATAATTTATTTCATTTTCCACTTTAACTTTATGCGATAGACATTATATATAGGATATTAGAAGTTGCTGCAGGGATATGTCACATTGTTAACCCAAAATGGTTACATAAATGCCAGAAAAAGAGGGAATGAAGTTTTAGTGGTAATAAATGGGACAGTGGCGTCTGCCACACGGTCAGACTCTCGCATCAGCTTTAAGGCCCTCGGTGGTGGCAGCAGGTATTCTCTTAAAATACCAGCCATCATTCTAAGCACTTTATACACTACTTCTTAATTCTAGCAACAATCCTATGAAGCAAGCACTAATATCTCCATTTTACAGAGAGGAAGGTAAAGCTCAGAGAAGTTAAATAAGCTGCCTAAAATCTCAACAGCTATTGAAATGGCACAACAGAATTTGAAACCAGACCATCTGTTTCAGAGTCCATGCAGTTAATCAAAGGCCATTATCATTTCCTAAGATATATTTCACCTGTTTCTTTTTCACATGATAGACTTGGGGTGTTAAAAATCACTTGGCTAAGTCACAGTTATTAAATAGCAGAATTGGTTCTGGTGGGTGTGGGGAGTTGAAGGTAATATATTTTATTGAGCTATGCTGCCATCTAGTGGTAAATTGTCAGAAGAGAACGTCCTTTTACATATGTCACCTTGCCCGTTTCCAAGAGGCTTCAGAGTTGTGTAACATTTCACAAGAGAGGCACCCTGCAGAATCCCTAAAGCATTAAATTAAGAGTGAAGGGAAAACAACTAGACAATAATGGAGGTATGAAGGAGACAGTATCTTTAAACTGAGAGCCGACGTGGTTCTGAGTTTCCTGGTAGCCAAGGCAGAAAATTTTAGTGAAAATGTTACTTACTCATTCGTGTCCAGCTCTGCAACCCCACAGACTTTATAGCCCGCCAGGTTCCTCTGTCCACGTAATTCTCTAGGCAAGGATCCTGGAGTGGGTTGTCATTTGCTACTCTAGAGGATCTTCCTGACCCAGGGATAGAACCTGGGTCTCCCACCCTTACGGCAGAAAGTGAAGAAGAACTAAAGAGCCTTTTGATGAAAGTGAAAGTGGAGAGTGAAAAAGTTGGCTTAAAGCTCAACATTCAGAAAACTAAGATCATGGCATCCGGTCCCATCACTTCATGGCAAATAGATGGGGAAACAGTGGAAACAGTGGCTGACTTTACTTTTCTGGGCTCCAAAATCACTGCAGATGGTGACTGCAGCCATGAAATTAAAAGACGCTTGCTCCTTGGAAGGAAAGTTAAGACCAACCTGCAGCTCCTGCTGCTAAGTCGCTTCAGTCGTGTCCAACTCTGTGCGACCCCAGAGACGGCAGCCCACCAGGCTCCCCCGTCCCTGGGATTCTCCAGTCAAGAACACTGGAGTGGGTTGCCATTGCCTTCTCATGACCAACCTAGACAGCATATTAAAAAGCAGAGACATTACGCTAACAAAGTCTGTCTGGTCAAGGCTATGGTTTTTCTAGTGGTCATGTATGGATGTGAGAGTTGGACTAGAAAGAAAGCTGAGTGCCAAAGAATTGATGCTTTTGAACTGTGGTGTCGGAGAAGACTCTTGAGAGTCCCTTGGACTGCAAGGAGATCCAACCAGTCCATCCTAAAGGAGATCAGTCCTGGGTGTTCATTGGAAGGACTGATGTTGAAGCTGAAACTCACTTGATGTGGAGAGCTAACTCGTTTGAAAAGACCCTGATGCTGGGAGGGATTGAGGGCAGGAGGAGAAGGGGACGACAGGATGAGACGGTTGGATGGCGTCACTAACACAATGGACATGGGTCTGGGTGGACTCCAGGAGTTGATGATGGACAGGGAGGCCTGGTGTGCTGCGGCTCATGGGGTCACAAAGAGTAGGACACGACTGAGCGACTGAACTCCCAAATTGCAGGCAGGTTTCTTTACCACCTGAGAGACCGCAGGGAGAAGCATCCATTTTTCTCACTGCCAAAAAAAGAGAATACACCAGCAGAGTTTTCCTGGTCTTGGGTTTCATCAGTAATTCAGCAACAGCGCTGAAAACACTGGCGGTGCCCTCTGTGTGGACATTGACTTACTGGAAAGGCCAACCTAGAGTCTCAATAGAACAGGTGTACCTGTTTATGTAGGAGCCCTGGCTTAGCCTCTCCCTCTCCCCAGACAGTCTTTCCTGTGAGGGACTGCCCTGTGAAGTCTTCAGCAAATTACCCACTAGATCTTTCAGGCCCACGTACCCACATGTATGGTACTTTCAGCCCAGTTATATTTCAAAAGCAGCACTCGGAACCTGACATCCTGGTTTGGAGGATGACGACGATGGGGCTCAGTTGTGTTGGAGCCCACAGAGTTGAACTCCAGACCAGACAGTCCAGTCAAGTAGCTGTGAGCCACTCGTGGCTGCTGAGCAGTTGAAATGTGGCTAGTCTGAGTTGGGATGTCCTGTAAGTATAGAGTCTGGATTCCATGTAAAAAGGGTAGAATCTCAATAATTTTTATCCACATTGCTTTTTGAAATAAAGTATTTCATATTGTGTTAAATAAAACATGCCATTAAAATTAAGTTCATTTATTTCTTCTACAATCTTCATATGTGTCTTCAAAGAATTTTAAAATAGCATATGAGGCTTGCATTATATTTCTCTTAGAGCTGTAGCCTACCAGGCTCCTCTGTCCATGGGATTTTCCAGACAGTAGTACTGGAGTGAATTGCCATTTCCTTCTCCAGGGGATCTTCCTGACCTTGGGATCGAACCTGGGTCTCCCACATTGTAGACAGACGCTTAACCATCTGAGCCACCAGGGAAGTCCTCTCTTAGAGACAGTCCAGACCATTTGCCATCGTCTTCCTGGCTCCTCGCAGGGAGTAGGTGTACTTGGCACTGTGGTTGCCCTGTGATGCCCAGGACCCTTCAGGCTTCTGTGCCATCAAGAGGAGAAACCCTGTCCCCGTCTTCCAAATACAGGCAGACTCCAGAGGGGATTTTCAAGACCCTAATACTAACCATACCAAAACTGGGTTAGCAATTTAGAATTTGACTAAAATGTTCAATAGTCCCAAATAACTTTGCTTTGCTGGTTGGGACATCTTGTTCTCTATAAATTCTAGGATGAGGGGTGGTGGGGGCAGGGTGGGGAGGGTGAAGGAGGGGGTATTGGCAGCAGCGGGAGAGGAGGAAGCAGAAAGCAGGTCTTGTTTGGAGCCCAGAGTGAACAACCCCCTGAACCTAAAGGAGGTCTCTCTCTGGTAAAATGTTCTCCAGGGTCTAGCACCAGGGTGTGGGCTCCACCCACTAAGGCACACTGATTTGTTTGGCACTGGTCATAGCTTTCAAAGGCCAATCTCTGCAGATTTCCTTTGGAGGCAGGTTAAAGTTTATGTCCATTATCAAAATCCCAAGAATAAACATGTGCCCACTTTTTCACAGGAACCACAATTCCCCAATCAGATAACAGCTCATCAGCACTGTGATCCTATTTTTTCCTAATGTGTGTTACAGTATTAGTCAATTTCCCAGAAGTTTCAGCGGCTTTGCTCTGACTGTGCCAATTATATCAATAACGAACCCTCACAGTCACATCAAGTGAATGTCAACAGATCCCAGTGTGCCGTGCTCTGCATAATGATTACATGAGGCCAAATTTCTTTAGAGAGTTTTTGGGGGACAATAGGAATTTTTGGCGAAATCCAAGAGATGGCATCAAGCTCCTCCATGTGCCCTGGGCAGCCTGACCCGAACGTGATGGCCTGGATGGCTGGATGGGTTTCTTCAGATTTTCCAGTCTACTCCTAAGGCATCTAAGGGTACCTTCCAACTCTTAAGTAGGATTAGGTAGGATGAGTGCCCACCTGAGTTACTGGGCGGGTGTGTGTGCCTCCCACACCGTAACTCCTCAAGTGTGAGTCTCTATATCAAGGAAGCCAGCGGTACCTGAAGCCTTTTCCTGGGGCTCGAAGTTAGGGAGGGATCAGTGAGAAACCTCCTGCTGAGGTGCACAGGATTCATCATGGGGGCTTGCTCCTTGGTAAATCTGAATTTTGGGGGGTAGATCTGAAAGCCTTTATCTGTAGAGGACACAGCATCAAAGCCAGGAAGGTGAGTGGCTCTTGGCGGGACTCCCATCAGCCCTGCTGAATGACTGCAAGAGTGAGGTTGAGTAAGCTGTGCTGGTCTTGCAGCCTGTTACTCTGGGCCACTTTTGTGCTGCCTCAACTCTCAGGGCAGCCCTGGAGGGGCCCTGCACCCAGTCCAGCTGAAACTCCGATGCGAGGCCTAAGACCCTGGGCCGTGCTCCTCAGGGGGAGTGCCTGTCATGGGAGGGCCGGTTCTATGAAGAGTCTTCCAGCGAGTAAGGCCTGTCGGAGGGCTCCGGGCACCTCCCCTCTTCTTTCCCCTCCTGCCCACTGGCGGTGCTTTCTGCCCAGGGCCTTTCCCCGCCGGTTTTGAGCCTGGGGCGGCCAGGTTCCAGGACCCGCGCTTCCGGAAATGGCCACGCGGGGGCGCGCGGCTCCAGTTCCGAAGCAGCTTCCGCGTCTGGGAAGCAGGAAGGCAGCCCGGCGTGCGGCCGAGGACGGCTACTTCTCAGGGCCTCGGGAGCCCTGGGCACCCTCCTCGTACGCCTGTCTTAGAGCAGGATTTCCTTTGAGCGTCTAAGAGGCGACGCCGCGGAGCCTGGAGGTGTCCTCCGACTTCGTTTCCAAGGACGCCGGTGCAGCCGGGGTTCCCGCCATCGTCTGGGAACAGTGACACCAGTTTTTACCTGCAGGGCTGTTGAGAGATGGGAAACGTTACAGGGCCCAGTTAGTCCTTTTCAGGTGCAGGGGAGAGGGATGCGGTCTCGTGCCTGCGGCGGGGGCGAGGGGGTGTTGCAGAGGCGGCACGGTGCCACGGAGGCCCGGGAAGCACAGGCAGGCTGGGGGCTCCCTCGGGAACCCTCCCTCCGCGGTCCTCGCCCGTGCCCTGCCCCCGCCTCTGAGCGTGGGTCTGCTGTCCCTGGTTCGCAGGGCCGCAGCGTCTGCCCCCAGCTGGGCGCCTCCGCTGTGAGTGAAGTGGGCTGGCCCACAAACTTGACCACTGAAGAAGGGAGGGGATCCTGACCTGTCCAGCCCTGAGCCATAAAGGGAACCAGCCTCGAGACTGACAGGAGCAGCTGGGGTGACCAGCCCGGCCCAGATGCAGACCTGGCAACAGAGGGGCGGGCCGGGGTAGCAGCAGTTCCAGCATCTGGCGCCCACTCCCGGCTGGGCCCTCCACGTCTCAGATGGCGCCTCACTTAATCCCGCTGCCACTCAGGGACTAGGCGCTCACGGCCCTGGTTTGCCAGATGAGAAGAAGGGAGCACAGTCAGCTTAAGGAACTTGCCCACAGCTCTCCCCACCTGTAGAGGGTTACAGGGCTGTGAGGCTGATCTTAACCACTGCCACCCCGTGGGCCCAGGACCTAGCCTCTCCCGAGGGTTCAGTCTGCTCTCCTGGGAGCTTTGCAGTTTTCTTATCAGGGCTTCCCAGGTCGCTCTAGTGGTAAAGAACCCTCCTGCCAATGCAGGAAACATAAGAGACACAGGTTCGATCCCTGGATCAGGAAGATTCCCCTGGAGGAGGGCGTTGCGACCCACTTCAGTGTTCTTTCCTGGAGAATCTCATGGACAGAGAAGTGTGGCAGGCTCCAGTCTGTGAGTCACAGTCGGACACGACTGAGTCGACTTAGCTGGTACGTACTCATGTCTGAGCTGAGCATCCTTGTCTAACACATCTAGGCCTTTCAGCACTGCTGGGGTGAAGTGAGTTTCTTGTAAGGCACCTGGGCAGGCCCAGGCCCACAGTAATGGTTCAGGAAGTAACTTTCCCAGGGAGCCCACAGGTGGCTGACCCAGGGTACAGAATTTCTGTTGTGAAGGACCAGGAAAGTGTCTCATAACTCCTGGGGGATTCTTCTGTGTTTTATGTGAAAGTCTAGAGTGCTTTTTCCAACTAACATTTTAAAGGGTTTGCCCTCTGTCTGCCCCAGTTCAAGGTGTTAGGGATGTACCAGTGTGGAGAAAAAAGGACACAAATCCCTACCTTCGTGAAACTTACATTCTGGTGGGAAAGACAGAACAGAAGATAAATGGACCTTTAAATGGTGATGTGTGCTAGAGGGAAAAAAAGCAGGACAGGACACAAGGAAATTGTGTGAGTGTGTAACTTTGTTTGTGATTGGGAGGTCAGGGTAGGACTTCCTGAGAAGATGCCATTTCACCACCCTCTGACCTGAAGCTGCGGGGACTAGAGAAGCAAGTCTACAAGACCTGGAGCAGATGGGGTACATATGGAGGGCCCCCCAGAGTCCTCAGCGCTGGCATCTGTAGGAAAATAACTGGTCATATTCTCAAAGGCTCCAGGGACAGCAATTCCTGTTAAAACAAGGCCAGGGACACGGAGACAAGAAAATCGATGAAAAGGTGAATGTCCTCTAGATGAGTAACTGGTTACAGTTGTAATACATTTAAATATATGATAACGTGGAATTTAAACCTTCGGTAGCAGCAGGCAGAGATGTTGAATTTGACCTTCATAAAGTGTTTTATTTAAAATCATTAGATGTTCTGCCAGTTAATGTGCTGAGGAGGCAGCAAAAATGCTTCCAAATGCATGCGTGTCCCCAGGGTCCTGCTTTGGGAACTCAGGAGGTCTCCTATGGGTGGGCCTGCTAGGGGCCAGGCTGCAGCCCTGGAAGTTGGGCTCCTGGCCAGCGCAGTGCTCATTATTGGCCCGTGGATGCCTCAGCCCCGTGGGCACAAGTGCCCATCTCTGTGTGATGAGATTCCAGAGCCCAGGTCTCAGCACAGTCCTGCGCTGGCTGCCCAGAGGTTGGCCATCTTGTGATTCGGTCTGGCTCTTGGACTGAAAGTCTCACCACTGGAGAGGTCCCTTCTCCTAGGAAAACCTGGAAGGCTGGTCATCTGCTGGCGGGCCAGGCACCCTCCCTGGGTCTCTGCCTGTCCCTTCTCCCTTCTGTGGCCTGTAAATGATTTATGAGGACCTGCCGATTCATGCTATGTTCCTGCTAGGGCCCTGAAATTGGACAGATGCAGCCAGGCACTTGGACAGCTCAATCTCACACAGCTACTTTCAGGCTTTTCCCTGGCCCTTGGGCATGGTGGCTTTCTCGCCTCAGTGTGGGACTCCCAAGGGAAGGCTCCGATTGGGCCATCTAGATCTGCGGACTATGGCCAGCCAGGAGAGGGCTGCTTCTGGGAGAAGGGGTGCCAGGGACTGTCACAGAGCGACTTCTATGGTAGAGACCATATTTACAGACGGGCGTTACTATCCCCATTTTACAGAGGAGGAAGTTGAGGCTCAGGGGAGGAAATAATCTGCATCACATGGCTGGAAGGAATGGGCTGAGATTTGAACTCAAGTCCAAATGACTCCTAAGAGCTTGCCTCTCCGTATTCCAGGCCTGTTTTGTGGGGAGCCACGTGAAGAGTCCCTGGGCTCTTGACTGACACCTTAGGACAAAGGAGGCTGCTGCTGCTGCTGCTCAGTCACTTCAGTCGTGTCCGACTCTGTGCGACCCCATAGACGGCAGCCCACCAGGCTCCTCTGTCCACAGGATCCTCTAGGCAAGAACACTGGAGTGGGTTGCCGTTTCCCTCCCGGACGAAGGAGGCTGGGCCCTCCCTTTCTTGCCCTTGGCTCCAGGCCCTGGCTTTCCAGGTGTCATTTCTGGATCGGTCTCTAGGTGTCGCTCGCCTCCAACATCCGGTATGAATGCGGTTCCCTGAATTGGCAACAAAGCCAACGAAGTGTGCGGGACCCCACCAAGTACCGGGCCTGGGTCTCCCCCCGACAGGCTCCTGAGGTCCTAGCCGCTGTCCGCACCCCGGCAGGCTGCGCGTCTGGGCGGCTGAGAGGGTGGGAGGAGTGGGTGGGGCCATGGTCTCCCCGAGGGCACCCCAGCCCCTCCTCTGAGCAGAAAGGCTGCCCCCCATTCCTGCCCTCCCCTCCCACAGGAGGGGCTCACTCTACCGCTCCTACAGGTAGATCCTTCAGGCACGCTAGCCTAGCCGGCGTGATGGGGCCGCTCCAAGGATGAGCAGATCCCCACTTACCGTTGTGCTGGGGCTCTGGGTCCTCTGCAGACCGTTCAGCTCACCCTACTGACCCCGCTGCGCCTGCCCCCGGGGGGCCGCAGGAGCCCTGGGCATTGGGGTCTCTGCCAGTGGGCCCCATCAGCGGGGCGCAAGACCAGCCTCTGTGCAGTCTGGCAGGGCCTTCGACAGAGACTGCTGCTTGAGTTCCTTCCCGGCGCCGCAGTCCTGAATTTGACCATCCCGGCAGTGGGTGTACCGAAATAGTTGTGTTGTTTCCTAACGAAGTAGCTCTGCTTGTTCACAGACGCCGGTTTCCACCCGCGGCGCGTTGACAGCCCGAGCTAAGTCTGTGACTTTGCACTTTGGGGGGCGCCGCTGCCGGTTGGCTGGGGAAGCTTGTCCCCTCTCCCGTCCCCTCCAGGGTCTGGGGGTGACTTCGCTGGGGGAAGCTGGGGTAGCGGGGCTTTGGGTCTCAGGGCATCTTCCTCCTCCGCCTCACCTGAGGGGCCCCGTGAGTCAGGGTCAGGTGGGCCTGTGCCCCCCGCTGTCCCTGGCCCCACCTCCATCTCCACTCTGCCGGCCTTCATCCCAGCCATGGGGCCTCTCCCCTGCCTGGGTCCTGAGGAGGGGTACCCAGGTATTCTGGAAGGGGTCCCCAAGGCTTTGGGCTGGGTCCGAAACAAAGAAAGCCCTTCTCCACTGTTCGACGTTTCAACCAGTAAACACCCAAACTGCTAGCCATCGTCTCTCGTGTAACAAACCCAAACTCAGGACACCGGCAGCGTTACCTCGTGCCTTCCTAATCCTCAGCAGCCCAGCGAGGCCAGTGCTGTGAGCATGTCGCCCGTGTCAGGGGCCAGCGGCTCATGGTCAACCCCGGACCCGCCTGCTCCAAGTCCAGGTTTCCCCCATGCCCACCGGGCTGCACGGAGGGCAGCAGACCAGGGAGAGCCCGGCAGGCGCTGCCCCAGCGTCACAAGCAGGCCGAGCGCAGAGTGAGCCCCAGGACGCTCTGTCCTCGGCCACAGTCCCGGGGCGTCTCGGGCTCGGGGGAGAACAGGGCTGCGGCGCAGACAAGAGAAAGCGAGCAAAACATGGGGGAGGAAGTAAAGGGGCCCAGGGAGATCATGCTTCCTCCCTCTGAGGGCGGTCCAGCCATGTTTTCCTCTGTGGAGGAGGGTGTTAACTCAGGGTGACTGTCTGTCTGTTTGCGCTGCTACAACAGAACAGGCGTAGATACAACCCAAGGTGATTTCTCACGGGTGTGGAGGCTGAAAGCCTGGGATGAGGGTGCCGGCACAGTCGGGTTCCGTGGTTTCCTAATTTGAACTCTGTTTTCCCACTGTAGCCTCCCTTGGCAGAAGGGGTGGGGTCTGCCCGAGTCTCTGCTTTGAAGGCGTTAATCCCATTCACAAGAGTTCCAGCTGCATGGCTTAGTTACTTCCCAGAGACCCCCTTCTAAATACCATCACATTGGCAATTAGGAATTCAGTATATGAAATTTTGAGACTTCCTAGATGGCGCTAGTGGTAAAGAAGGCACCTTCCAATGCAGGAGACAGGGGTTGGATCCCTGGCTTGGGAAGATCCCCTGGAGGGGGATTTGGAGGAGGGCATGGCAACCCACTCCGGTATTCTTGCCTGGAAAATTCCATGGACAGAGGAGTCTCTCGGGCTGCAGTCCATGTGCTTGAAAAAGAGTCAGGCATGATTAAGCACACACACGTGCACACGTACATACATCTTAAATTTTCAGGGGACACCAGCAATTCAGCAGTTAAAATTCATGTGGTCTAAAACAGCAGCAGAGCTGGGACTCATCCCCTGCCATCTGTAAGGGGTTGCCTGGGGGTGGTCTTTTCCTCAGCTCCAGGCTTAGGTTTATCCCTGGGGGTTTAAGTTGCAGCCTTGAATAACGTCTGCAGTCAGTTTGCGTGGATCTGACAGGCCCAGATGAACCCTTGCATTCCTTCCCTTACCTCTGCCTGGCCCGATAGATTTTTCCATGCTTCCCAAGTCTAGACTCAGCTCTGCCCCTGCCCTCCTCCACTGCACACACAGACACCCACACAATCCACAGCTCACCTCTGGGGAAGCTAGCCCCAGCTGAGTCCCCCTTTTTCCATTAGTTTGAGCCAGGAGGGTATGTATGTACACAGGGTCCCACGGCTGGTTATGGGGTTGTCTGTTGTCCCCCTTGTCTTAATTTACAACCTGGGGCGTCCATGCCACCTTGCATCCCCGTGGCCATGACCCATGGTGATAACATACCCCTGACTCTGAGTTCTTGAGCTCAAGTCCCACAACAGGTGCCCCAGTTAAAGACTTGATTTTCTCCATCATCCTCAATTTTAAACTCCTGTGTTCTTGTGAAAGAAGCTAGTTGCCAATTGACTGCTTAGAAATCTGAGGCTCTCACCCCTCATATCCCCGAGAAGGCTCTCGAGGTAGACTGAAGTATTGGCAGCAGGCCCTACATCCACCTCACCTGGCCTCGCGCTCTGTGGAGTGTGCTTCGGTCCCGGCCTTTGGCCTTGGCTGTGTAACTTTGGCCAATGGAATACTAGCAGACGTGAGGTTACAGAGGCTTTGTGATGTGCTTGGCAGATCACCTTTGTCTCCTGCCGTCCGAATGTGAAACACAAGGCTCGTCTCTCCTGCTGCCCTTTCATGCTGGGCTCCGGGGTAAGTGCGTGCAGAGCAGGCGCCGCTCGCAGTGGGGAGAGCGCGGCGGACGCAGAGCCGCCCTGTGTGCTCAGTCTCCACCAGCGGTCTTCACGGGCCACATGCACCAGCCCCAGGCGTGCAGACTGCCACGGGCCGCCGAGGGCGTGAGCAGCCGTCCAGCGAAGCTGCACAGTTAGTGCTAAGCCCAGCTCCACGACATAAACGACTTCACAGCAGTGCCTGCATGCGAGGCTGTGTCTGGCTCTTCGGGGCCCCACGGACTGTAGCCCGTGAGGTTCCTCTGTCCGTGGCATTTTCCAGGCAAGAATATTGAACGGATTGCCATTTCCTTCTCCAGGAGATCAAACCTGAGTCTCTCGCATCCGCCACGTTGGCAGGTAGATTGTTTATCACTGCGTCATGACTTCATGGTGACGCTAACATTCTGAAGACTGTACAAGCCAGGCTGCTGTTGGTTTCTTGGGGGGGTGCGGATTTGTGTGTGTGTGTTGCATGCAGTATGTATGTAGTATATGTGTGATATGTGTATGTGTGTGGTATGTGTATGTGATGTGTGTATATGTATGGTATACATATAGTGTGTGGTATGCATATGTGGTGTGTGTGTGATATGCATATGAGGTATATATGGTGTATGTGTATGGCCCATGTGTGTGGTGAGAATGCATGTGTGTGTTTAAGTGGTATGTATATGTGATGTGTGTGGTGTGTATATGTTCACTTCCGTTCAGTTGCTCAGTCGTGTCCGACTCTTTGCGACCCCATGAACGGCAGCATGCCAGGCCTCCCTGTCCATCACAAACTCCCAGAGTCCACCCAAACCCATGTCCATTGAGTTGGTGATGCCATCCAGCCATCTCATCCTCTGTCGACACCTTCTCCTGCCCTCAATTGGTCCCAGAATCAGGGTCTTTTCAAATGAGTCACCTCTTTGCATCAGGTGGCCAAAGTATTGGCGCTTCAGCTTCAACATCAGTCCTTCCAATGAATATTCAGGAGTGATCTCCTTTAGGATGGACTGGTTGGATCTCCTTGCAGTCCAAGGGACTCAAGAGTCTTCTCCAACACCACAGTTCAGAAGCATCAATTCTTCAGTACTCAGCTTTCTTTATAGTCCAACTCTTACATCCATACATGACTACTGGAAAAACTATAGCCTTGACTAGACGGACCTTTGTTGGCAAAGTAATGTCTCTGCTTTTTAATATGCTATCTAGGTTGGTCATAACTTTCCTTCCAAGGAGCAAGCGTCTTTTAATTTCATGGCTGCAGTCACTATCTGCAGTGATTTTGGAGCCCAGAAAAATAAAGTCAGCCACTGTTTCTACTGTTTCCCCATCTATTTCCCATGAAGTGATGGGACCAGATGCCATGATCTTTGTTTTTCTGAATGTTGAGCTTTAAGCCAACTTTTTCCACTCTCCTCTTTCATTTTCATCAAGAGGCTCTTTAGTTCTTCTTCACTTTCTGCCATAAGGGTGGTGTCATCTGCATATCTGAGGTTATTGTTATTTCTCCTGGCAATCTTGATTCCAGCTTGTGCTTCATCCAGCCCAGCGTTTCTCATGATGTACTCTGCATATAAGCAGGATGACAATATATAACCTTGACGTACTTTTTTCCTATTCGGAACCAGTCTGTTGGTCCATGTCCAGTTCTAACTGTTGCTTCCTGACCTGCATACAGGTTTCTCAAGAGGCAGGTCAGGTGGTCTGGTATTTCATCTCTTAAAGAATTTTCCACAGTTCATTGTGATCCACACAGTCAAGGCTTTGGCATAGTCAATAAAGCAGAAATAGATGTTTTTCTGGAACTCTCTTGCTTTTTCCATGATCCAGCAAATGTTGGCAATTTGATCTCTGGTTCCTCTGCCTTTTCTAAAACCAGCTGGAACAACTGGAAGTTCACGGTTCATGTGTTGCTGAAGCCTGGTTTGGAGAATTTTGAGCATTACTTTACTAGTGTGTGAGATGAGTGCAATTATGCGGTAGACTGAGCATTCTTTGGCATTGCCTTTCTTTGGGATTGGAATGAAAACTGACCTTTTCCAGTCCTGTGGCCACTGCTGAGTTTTCCAAA
>SJYF01000233.1:760983-784134 GCA_006410515.1 Procapra przewalskii | reverse complement strand
GCATTAATATACAGCATTTGGGTTTCTCTTTCTGACTTACTTCACTCTGTATAGTAGGCTCCAGTTTCATCCACCTCACTGGAACTGACTCACATGCGTGCCTTTTACAGCTGAGTAATACTCCATTGTATACACTGTACCACGGCTCCTTAACCGTTCACCTGCCGGTGGACCTGCAGGTCACCCCCATGTCCTGGCCGTCGTCAGCAGCGCTGCAGTGAACACTGGGCTGTGAGTCTGTTTCAGTTCTGGTTCCGTCGGGGTGTATGCCCAGCAGTGGGGGTTGCTGGGTCATATGGCTGTTCTATTCCCAGTTTTTTAAGGAACTTCCACGCTGTTCTCCATAGTGGCTGCTCCAGTTTGCATTCCCACCAATTAGTGCAAGAGGGTCCCTCTTCTCCACACCCTCCCCAGCATTTATCGTTTGCAGACCCTTTGATGATGACCACTCCGGCCGCGTGAGATGATACCTCATCGTGGTTTCAATCTGTATTTCTCCAATAATGAGTGATGCTGAGGATCTTTTCATGTGTTTATTAGCCATCTGTATGTCTCCTTTGGAGAAATTTATGTCTTCTTAGGAGGCACTTTCAAACAGTACTGGTCAAGTATTTTAATGGTAGCTTAAAAATTATTTATTTTTATTTTTGGCTGTGTCGTGTCTCTGTTGCAGCATGTGGGCTCTCCACTGGGGGCACAGGCTTCTTTCTAGTGTGGCGTGCAGGCTTCCGTAGTTGTGGTGCACAGAAGCACGTGGGATCTTAGTTCTCTGACCAGCATTCGAATACACTTCCCCTGCATTGCAAGGCAGATCCTTAACCACTGGGCAACCAGGGAAGTCGCTGGTCAGTATTTTATAGAGTGTTCCTGAACTTGGGTTTGTCTGATATTTTCTCATGAATGGTCTGGGGTTATGAAAAGAAGAGAATGAAGCAGGCAGTGCCCTTCCTGTCGTATCACGTCAGGGGCGTGAGACAGCAGTTCAGCTTGTTACTGGTGACTTGACCTTTACTGCTTGGTTAAGGTGGTGTCTGTCAGTTTTCTCTACTGTAAAGTTATTATTATTATTATTTTTATTTTTGCCCTTTCATAATCTGTTCTTTGAAATTGACTCAGTATATCCAGCTCACACCCAGGAAAGAGGAGTACCTAAGAATTTCTGGACATATGCTAAAATTACCATAGCAATGATTGGTGGAGAAGCTTTGAGGCTGGGCAAATATCTTCGTTCCTCCTAAAAGTTGGCCCGCTAACTCTTAGCGAGCATCATGGGTCTTGCTTGTAAGTAGTTACTGTGGCGCTCTACTGCTGATTTTCTGTCTTTTCATTAATTTAATTGTCAAAGTTTATGATGTTGGTGCTCCGTCCAGGGTGCCTCTTCTCCTCTTTAATTCTGTGAGCTTTACCTGAATTTTTGCATTGATTCTCCATTTTGTCAGGGTTAGCTCAGCTGGATTCTTTTCCTTATAAGCCAAGTGAAGCCTCCGATAGTGAGCACTTAAGATGTAGAAGGTGCTCGATAAGTAACTTTTCACTATTGCCTTTCTTCCCAAGGCTAGCAGCGATCTGTGCAAAAGAATAGCATTTCACTTGGAGCCCTAGAGACTGAGGGTTCTGGAAGAAGAGAGACTGAGGACTTCGCTGCCACTTCCCAGAATTTCTCTTCCACCTTAGTAGAGGACTCACCCAAACACGGAAGTACTTCCCTTCTCTCCTTCCCCTTCCCTATTCTAAGTTCTCCTCCACAGACCTTTCACGTGGCTGCCAGAGTTCCAAGCTGTCCTCCTCAAAGGCAGCACTGATCATGGTTCTCTCTTGAAGCCTATTCATTGCAAACAGAGTTACATTGTAACTTGTCGCAAGATCCTCCCTGTACTGGCCTTCACTTCCCCCTTCATCCTCATCTTTCACTACCCTTCTCTTTAGATCTAAAACTGGAACCACACTGTACATCTTTCCTTTTCCTAAAACACTGCCGTTATTCCATGGCTCTGGGACTCTGCAGAGCATGACCTCTCCAGCTGGACCGTTTCTGTGATGTCTTCCTTGACTTTCCCAAGATCTAGTTTCCGATGTTCCTACAGAAGCTTTAACCTATAAACCTCTGTCATGGATCATGTTATGTTTTGCAGTTTATCTGTGTCCATTTCGGTCTTTTCTACTAGAATGAGAACTCTCTAAATGCAGGTCATCTTGTTTATTATTTGTGTATTTTCATCACGGAGCCTGGCAACTAATAATATGAGCTGACATTTTTCAAGTGCTTGCTTTATACCTGACAAGACAAATTATATCATTGATGCCATTTAAGAACTCTCTGAGGGAGGTATTTTTTAAACAGTTCAATGGGGGCAAGAATAGTCTTCAGTAAATATTTCTGGGAGCACTAGATAGCCACATGCAAAAGAATGGAGTTGAATCCCCCACCTCACACCATATGCATATTAAATTAGATCATAGACCTGAATGTAAAAGAAATTGCACAACTCTTAGATTAAAACATGGAGGTAAATCTACGTGAACTTGGGTCAGGCAGTGGTTTATTAGATATAGGGCACAAGCAACAAAAGAAAACAGATAAACTGGACTTCATCAAAATTAAAAACTGTTGGGCTTCAAAGCACATTATCCAGAAAGTGAAAAGGCAGTCCACAGAATAGGAGAAAGCACATGAAAATTGTATATCTGATAAGGGTCTTGTATTCAGAATATAAAAGTAATCAGGGCATGTGTGTTTGCTAAGTTGCTTTAGTCGTGTCCGATGTCTGTGGGATTCTCCAGGCAAGAATCCTGGAATGGGCAGCCATGCCCTCATCCGGGGCATCTTCCCCACCCAGGGATCGAACCCGCGTCTCTTACATCTCCTGCATTGGCAGGCATGTTCTTTGCCACTAGCACCATGCGGGAAGCTCTTGTACAACTTAATAATTCAAAGACAGTGGTGCCAGCAGTTTGGACAGGGGTCTTGGTCTTTGTACTGCCAGGAGGCTCTGTAGTCACCGATGAGACCAGAAGTGTGATAAACAGTACAAGAAAGCCATTTGGGCAGAGCCATGAAGGCCAACCCTTTTGAAGTCACTTCTCACGTGAAAGGAACTGCCCTAAAAACTGTGGAGTTTGGAGCCAGACAACCACATCCCATCATCAGGTAGCGTGTCAGGGCTCAGCTAATCAAGAATGGTGAAAGTATCAGAGCCTTTGTACCCAGCGATAGTTGTTTAAATTTTATTGAGGAAAATGTGGTTTTGGTTGCTAGATTTGGTAAAAAGGTCATGCTGTTGGTGACGTTCCTGGAGTCCGCTTTAAGATTTTCAAAGTAGCCAGTGTCTTTCTTTCATCTTGGTTCAAAGGCAGGAAGGAAAATCCAAGACCATAAGTTTTTTTTTTTCCCAAGATCATAAGTTTTGATGGTGAAAGTGTGACAGTAATAAATTTTCATGTGCCAAAAAAGTAATAATTAAAAGACTACCCAATTAAAAATGGGCAAGATATTTTAACAGATATTTCGCCAAAGAAAATATGCAGATGACCGCTAAGCACATGAAAAAATGCTCAGGATCATTAATAGTTGTGGAAATACACATCAAAAACAGAATGAAATGCTACTTCACGCTTATTGGGATGGCTGTAATCACGAGGACCAGTAATAAGTATTCGTGAGGGTATGGAGAAATTTGGAGCCCTCATATACCGCTGGTGAGAATGTAAAATGGTAAGTCACTTTGGAGAACACTGAAAGTTTCTCAAGAAGTGAAACATGAAGATACCATGTGACCCCACAAGTCCCTGTATGTAACTGTCCTGTGTGCAGTCGTTCCTCTGTATTCATGAGGGATCAGTTCCAGAACCCTGCTGATGCCAAACTTCTTGGACATTCAAGTTGTTTTATAAAACTGTGTAGTATTTGCAGATTTCCTGTGCACGTCTTCCTGTATACTCTTTATCACCTCTAGATTACTTGTAATACCTAATATGATGTCAATGTTGTTTAAACAGTTGTTGAGAGTGAAAGTTGCTCCATCGTGTGTTCAGTTCAGTTTAGTCACTCAGTCATGTCCGACTCCTTGCGACCCCATGAATTGCAGCACGTCAGGCCTCCCTGTCCATCACCAACTCCCGGAGTTCACTCAGACTCACGTCCGTCGAGTCCGTGATGCCATCCAGCCATCTCATCCTCTGTCGTCCCCTTCTCCTCCTGCCCCCAATCCCTCCCAGCATCAGAGTCTTTTTCCATGAGTCAGCTCTTCGCATGCAGTGGCCACAGTACCGGAGTTTCAGCTTCAGCATCATTCCTTCCGTTGTGTGTTGGTACACTGCAAATTCAAGTTCTGCTCTTAGAAACTTTCTGGAACTAAACAGTTTGTCTTCTGGATCTGTGGATTCACAGATACAGAACCCATGAATATGGAGAGCCAACTGAATATACTCAAAAGCAATGAAAACGTGTCTGCACAAAACCTTGTACATGAATGTTCATGACAGCCTTATGGATAATATCCAAAAAAGCAGAAACAACCTAATGTCCATCAATTAGTGAATGGGTAAACAAAGTGTAGTATAGCTGTTAAAACAGAATAATTATTCAGAATAAAAAAGAATGAAATATGGATACATGCTATGACTATTGATAGATGGTCTTTGAAAACACTATTCTAAGCAACAGAATAGGGTCCCTAAGGATCATAAGGCTCCCCTCATAGCTCATCTGATAAAGAATCTACCTGCAATGCAGGAGACCTGGGTTCAGTCCCTGGGTTGGGAAGCTCCCCTGGAGAAGGAAATGGCAATCCACTCCAGTATTCTTGCCTGGAGAATCCCATGGACAGAGGAGCCTGGCGGGCTGCAGCCCAGGGGGTCACAAGAGTCAGGCTTAGTAACTAAACCACCGCCGAAGATCATATACTGTATGATTGCATTTGCGTGAGTGTTCAGAGTAGGCAAATCCACCGAAAGAGAAACATAGGCTAGTCAGCTAGTTCAAGTAACCTAGTTGGAGACACAGGTTCCTCACACTTGAGGAAGAGTGACTGCTGATGAGTGTTGGGTTTCTTTTGGGGGGTAATGAAAGTATTCTAATATTAGCAGTAATGGTTGCACAACTCTGTGAATATACTAAAACCCAGTGAGTAGTTCACTTTAAAGGGACTAGTATTATGCAATGTGGATTATATCTCAAGCTGATATGTGTCATACTATATCTGGCTTAAAACTCACCATTTGAAAAACTAAGATCATGACATTTAGTCCCATCACTTCATGGCAAATAGATGGGGCAACAATGGAAACAGTGATAGACTTAATTTTCTTGGGCTCCAAAATCACTGCAGATGGTGACTGCAGCCATGAAATTAAAAGACACTTTCCTTGAAAGAAAAGCTATGACAAACCTAGATAGCATATTAAAAGCAGAGACATTACTTTGCCGACAAAGGTCCGTCTAAAGCTGTAGTTTTTCCAGTAGTCATGTGTGGATGTGAGAGCTGGACCAGAAAGAAGGCTGAGAGCCAAGAATTGATGCTTTCGAACTGTGGTGTTGGAGAAGACTCTTGAGAGTCCTTTGGAATACAAGGAGAGCAAACCAGTCCATCCTAAAGGAAATCAACCCTGAATATTAATTGGAAGGACTGATGCTGAAACTCCAATACTTTGGGCCCCTGATGTGAAGAGCTGACTTAATGGAAAAGACCCTGAGGCTGGGAAAGATTGAAGGCAGGAGGAGAAAGGGGTGACAGAGGATGAATTGGTTGGATGGCATCACCGGCTCAATGGATATGAGTTAGAGCAAGCTCTGGGAGATGGTGAAGGACAGGGAAGCCTGGTGTGCTGCAGTCCATGTGGTCGCAGAGAGTCTGACAGGATTGAGCAACTGAACAACTGCAAATGTCATAATATATGTATGTGCACACACACACTTGAAGATATGAAGTGGAGGCAGCCTGTGATTATGTCAACAATAATTGAAACTAATTTATTAGTTACTAAGAAATTTCTTCTACTTAAAAAAATTGAAGATGTATATCAATGCTATCTTTCTAGGAGTTTAATCAAATAATATTAGGTATTTTGAGAATGTTTCCTTACCCAGGGGATTAATTAATTCAAAAGGTAAAAAAACCCTTTTCTTACAAGTAAGAATTCTGAGAAACTATGGAAGAAATGAAAGTGAAGTATTAGAGATGAGATAAAATAAACTCAGACACTTACATGAAGTGCTGGAGCCATGGTGTTGGGCAGAACACCGAATAAAGAGAAGGATGCTTGGGAAGAGAAGTGTGAGGAGGTCCTTAGGAGCCATCCAGTAAAAACCATGGGCCTGCAGTTGTTAGCAAGCTGGAAGCAGCAGAGAAGGGTAACCAGGCAAATACATGTGTAACTGGGAGGTTGGCAATGCTTGGTGCTGGAGACCAGAGCCAGACCCACGCAGTACCTGGAGAACGATCTTACGAATAACCACTGAACTCTGCAGGAACTGTACACGCGACACTCGGTGCATCTACTTAGATAATGAGAGGTCTGGAGAGAAAGTGTTCAGTAATGCTAGTTATTTCCTGCCCCCTCCACCGTGCACACTGTCCTCGTTTCGCTTCCTACAGTTAATGTTTTATGTCCTTTAAGTGATCCGTGTAACAGAAGATACTTTAAGCCATTGTCTGTGAGCTTGTTCTTCAGTGACAATGGCCAGAACACTCTCCTTGGCTTCAGGTGGGGAAAAATTAATGGAAATTTGAGGGTAGAGCTGCAGTATGAGTAGAAATGGCTGGTGGTTTCTGAAGACTTAGGGAACTGGACTTTTGTGCGTTTTCATGTTTCCTTTCAGGCAAACTCAAAATAGCTGTGCCTCTGACGGCTTTGGCAGCTGCAAGGCTTGCTCCTGTCCATGGTCTCCCAGGCCACCCACGTGGACGGGTGGACTGCTGGTTTCCTTCTGGAGTGGGCAGGGCCTGACACATCATCCTCCCCCTTCTCTCACCCTCTCCTCCTCCTGGTGGCCTTTTGGGGAATGTGCCCTCTGGGGAAGAGGGTCATCTTGACAGCAGTCTCCACTGCCCAGGAGCTCTATATGGGGACAGTGTGGAGCAACAGTCTTGAGTGTGGCCAATCAGTATTACATCTATTCTTTCCTGGCCAGTCCCCAGAAAATTCTCCAGGTTACTAAGGAGAGGAGGTATCCAGTCATCTAAAACTGAGTCAAATGAAAGAGCTGTAAGAAAAAACACTGGTTCTCCCCGACTGGGGAAGAGAACACCCAAAGCTGGCGTGTCCAGGCATGACACTGAGTGCAGACATTAGAAATGAAACGAAAGTGTCACAGGTCTGCACTGGGGTGGCAGCAGGAGCTTCAGCTTCAGCCGTGATGGGTGAGGTCCACTGCATGGCCACGAGCCCTGGGCCACCCAGGAGAAGCAGCATGGGTAGGGACAGTGAAGACAGGAGCCTGACACCCACCTGCCCAGAAGCACCCCAGGGCGCCGAGAGGTAGGTCCTTGTCTGAGGGGCTCATGAGGATTTCACACCTGCGGCAGAAGTCAGAGACTCTTGTGACTGGGACCCACATTTCATGATTTTGGTTTTTCAGTCTGGCCTGTGGGAATGGATGCTATTTCTGGCCTTGTTGAATGCTGATCCCCCTAATACTTGAAGGTGCCTCCCATGCAAGCTTCCGGTGGTTTACACACACACACACACACACACACACACACACACACACACACACACACACACACACACACACACACACCCCTTGCTACGTACTCATGGGGGTGGGCTACACATCTCTAGGTTTCCTTCCCCGTGCCCCTCTGTCCTCCTCCAGCCTCTGTCCTGGGGACTCAGATCACCTTGATCCCTCTGGACTCTCACTGCTGTCTCCTCTCCTCGTAGATCCAGGGCCCAGCATGGACCCCACCCCACTTCCTCCCTTGAAGCTCTCTCAAGGCAGGAAGCTCACCGTGTCTGTTTCCCATCTCTCATGGATCACTATTCTTCATGGCCAGATATCCAGGGTCTTGAAAACCATTATTTTATACATCTAATGTGTTTGTTGTTGTTTCAAAGGAGGAGGGGAAATCCAGTACCTGTTACTCCATCTTTTCCAGAAGCAGGAGAAATCATGTTTGAACTTGGACCCCGTCCACCCTAGTGCATGCTTCACTCCCACCACCCCTCCAGCCTCAGGCAGAAACAGACTGCTTCTGAGCCAGCAGACGTCAGTCCAGCAAATCTCAGTCGATGTGCCTCCTCCTCAGGCCCTTCCTGGCCTCCTGAATTTGAGTTTGGATTCTCCTGCTGTGTGCAGGAGCTCCCTGTGGCCCCCGTGGGCTGCTCCCTGACTCTCGACTACATCCCCCCTCCCTGAGCTCTGGGGCTCACCACTTCTTCCAACGCTCAGCCAAGACCGGTCCTACAGATGACTAAGGGGATGAATGAGTGAAGGAACCCCGCTCCTTGGTCAGCTAAGCCCCGGCAGACTGTGCGGGAGGCAGCTTAGGGAGGGAAATGATCTAAGTCTGGCCTGGTAATTCTGGCAGAAGTTCCCTCTGGAACCCCCAGTTTCTAGGCTGCTTGACCAAATATGAGAACTTGAACCTGTAAAAACAAACAGAGTGGCATTTTATAGAGAAGAAACGTAACCTTCTTAGTTGGCATATTTCAAGTGAGAAAGGCACCATCCAGTGAGGTTGGGATTGTGGTTCATAAAAGATCTGTCTTCTTGGCTGCTTTCTCATGAGGGCTGGGGAAGGGGGCTCAGACTCAGGGATGTTTGGCCTGATTCTTAGCCTCCAGGGACATATCAGGAAACGCATCGCTGATGATGACAAGGCCAGGTCTTGGGGGAGGGGACGGGGGAAGAGACCTGTGCAGAGTGGTGTGGATTTGGGAAAATAAGAGAAAGATGAGAATGATTTGTTTTTAGGCAAGGATAGTGTCATTTCATGGGTTTTCCAGGTGGCTCAGTGGTAAAGGATCACCTGCAATGCAGGAGATGCAGGGACATGGATTTGGTTCCTGGGTCGGGAAGATTCCCTGGAGGAGGGCATGGCAACTCACTTAAGTATTTTTGCCTGAAGAATCCCATGGACAGAGGAGCCTGAGGAGAGGCTGTTCGCAGAGGCGGACAGGACTGATGTTTCTCAGTATGCACGTACGCCATGCATGACGTTGTCACACAGAGGAAAGAGTATGACTTTTGTCACACACACTTGGTATAAATTTAATTCTTTCAGAATGGACTGGTTGGATCTCCTTGCAGTCCAAGGGACTCTCAAGAGTCTTCTCCAACACAGTTGGAGAACTCCAACCACAGTTGAACCACAAAAGAACTCCAACCACAGTTCGAAAGCAAATAATATAATCAATCTGATTTTAGTATTGACCATCTGGTGATGTTCATGTGTAGAGTCTTCTCTTGTGTTGTTGGAAGAGGGTGTTTGCTATGACCAGGGCATTTTCTTGGTAAAACTCTATTAGCCTTTGCCCTGCTTCATTCCGCATTCCAAGGCCAAATTTGCCTGTTACTCCAGGTGTTTCTTGACTTCCTACTTTTGCATTCCAGTCCCCTATAATGAAAAGGACATCTTTGTTAGGTGTTAGTTCTAAAAGGTCTTATAGGTCTTCATAGAACCGTTCAACTTCAGCTTCTTCAGCATTACTGGTTGGGGCATAGACTTGGATTACTGTGATATTGAATGGTTTGCCTTGGAAATGAACAGAGATCACTCTGTCATTTTTGAGATTGCATCCAAGTACTGCATTTCAGACTCTCTTGTTGACCATGATAGCTACTCCATTTCTTCTGAGGGATTCCTGCCCGCAGTAGTAGATATAATGGTCATTTGAGTTAAATTCACCCATTCCAGTCCATTTTAGTTTGCTGATTCCTAGAATGTCGACATTTACCCTTGCCATCTCTTGTTTGACCACTTCCAATTTGCCTTGATTCATGGACCTAACATTCCAGATTCCTATGCAATATTGCTCTTTACAGCATCAGACCTTGCTTCTGTCACCAGTCACATCTGCAGCTGGGTATTGTTTTTGCTTTGGCTCCATCCCTTCATTCCTTCTGGAGTTATTTCTCCACTGATCTCCAGTAGCGTGTTGGGTACCTACTGACCTGGGGAGTTCCTCTTTCAGTGTCCTATCATTTTGCCTTTTCATACTGTTCATGGGATTCTCAAGGCAAGAATACTGAAGTGGCTTGCCGTTCCCTTCTCTAGTGGACCACATTCTGTCAGCCCTCTCCTCCATGACCCGCCCATCTTGGGTTGCCCTGCGGGCATGGCTTGGTTTCACTGAGTTAGACAAGCCTGTGGTCCTAGTGTGATTAGATTGACTAGTTTTCTGTGAGTATGGTTTCAGTGTGTCTACCCTTTGATGCCCTCCTGCAACACCTACCATCTTACTTGGGTTTCTCTTACCTTGGGCTTGGGGTAGCTCTTCATGGCTGCTCCAGCAAAGCCAGCCACTGCTCCTTACCTTGGATGAAGGGTTTCTCCTCACTGCTGCCCTTCCTAACCTTCAACGTGGGATGGCTCCTCTAGGCCCTCCTGTGCCCTCGCAGCCACCGCTCCTTGGACGTGGGGTTGTTCCTCCCGGCCGCCACCCCTGACCTCGGGCGCAGGGTAGCTCCTCCCGGCTGCCCCTGGCCTCGGATGCGGGGTAGCGCCTCTCAGCCACGCTTAGTGCCCCGGTCGCAGCCTCCCGCCCTTACGGGACCTCATTTTCGCTGAAGGCAGGACCAGCCCTCTCACTAGGTCTGAACCAACCAACTTAACCTTGGTAGTGCAATTTCTTCTGGTTTAAGACATTGTACATTTGGTTAAGTATTCAGCCAAATTCAGAACGGACCCTTTCTCCTCCTCCTGTCCTCACTTCTGGGGAGAAATTAGTTCTCAGCGGGTGTTTCTGCGCCATCTCAGCTTCAGAGAAGGCAGGGTGCCCGAGACACAGACAGCTGACAACTGAGCCCTATTCACCTTGGCCATGGGCATTGCTGCTCCCAGACGGCTGGACTTCATTCCACCTCTGTCACCATGGAAACCAGCTACCGGATCCTGGGTCCAGCATCATGCAGGAGCCAAGGCCCAGTGGCAGCACCTGATTGGCCGTCCTCAGGTCACATGTCCACCCTATGGGCTGGCAGGTGGGGAGAGGGAGGAACTTCTTCCCTTCTCCTCTATCACACGGCTTTAGAGGTAAAGCTATTCTTTTTTATCTTGGGATTCCACCAAATAGGAAATGTTTGGGGGAAACCAAAATGAGAAATATTTTCTGGAGCCGGGAGGGCCTGAGCCAATGTCTGTGTTCCTTCCCACCCCCTAGTCTGTCTCAGTTCTTGCAGAGCCAGGAGAAAATCTACAATGATTCCCTGGTGACTCAGGTGGTAAAGAAACTGTCTGCAGTGTGGGAGACCTGGGTTCAATCCCTGGGTCAGGAAAATCCTCTGGAGGAGGGAATGGCACCTCACTCCAGTATTCTTGCCTGGAGAATCCCATGGACAGAGGAGCCTGGTTGGCTACAGTTCATGGGGTCACAAAGAGTTGGACACGACTGGGCGACTAACCTTCCATTTCTTTTGGAGAGGGGTGCAGACATTGGGCAGGGACTCTGAGACAATGTGCCAGCTGGAGGTCGCTGTGGGGTGGGGCACTGTGGGGTGAGTGAGGAGTGGGCTGGGAACAAGGGTGGGCCTGACTAGTGAGTCTCAGAGAATTAGCCATGTGAGAATGATGGAATCACCCGTAGAAGGACATGGGCCAGCTTTGTGCAGCCAGCGGAGAGCATGAGTTGACCAGCTTCAGACACTTGGCTATGGCGTCTGCATGGGCAGAGGCCAAAGGCGAGAGATCGCCCAGCCGACTGCCCAGCTGAGGCCTCATGTCCCATGTTCCTTCTGCCCCTTCTTGGATGCTCTGTTACCCTGACGATAAATGTCTTTTCTGATTATTTAGCCAGAATTGATTTCTTTGTTTTAAACCAAGAATCTTGACAAATATGTTACTAAACATGCGGTGCCACCAGCTTTGTTTTCCGGGGGTCCCACGATGCTTTAGAGCATCTGGGTGATCCTATTTCAGAATTTCAGCACAAAGCGGGGAAGCCTCCTGTCCTCTGCTTTCAGGTTCGCCTCCACGTAGCTCAGCTCTCTCAGTGCCTTCAAAGGCACACAGATAATGTCCCGTATATGGTGTCACCACTTCCAAATCCCCGTGATGACCCCCAGGCCCGTCTCAGCAGGGAGATGGTGCTTTATCCTGTCCCATTTCCTTCTCCACATTCACTTCCTCTGCTCTGGGACTTTAACTCCAGGCTGCATTGACAGAGCTCTGGTTCCACATCTTCCAAATCAAATACATCCTTTGAAATTCAAAGGAAAATCAGTTCTCTTTTAAACACCCAGCTCTTGGAATTGAGCTCAAAGGTGAGAATTTAACTCTTTGACTGGTCCGTTGAAGGCACTGCTGAGAAAAAGTGAAGGTTCCCTGAAAGGTGGGAAAAGATCACAGGACAAGACCCCTGGGAGCTGCCTTTTAATAACTGAAGATATTATAGCGCTACATTTTACTGTTTAAGTTAGGTCACACTTTTAATAATTATTCCTGAAGGGCTTATTAAAGTTTGAAGATTATGGTATGAAATTATTAAAGATGACTTTATAAATGGTAATGCATTTTTGAGTCCAGATATTAAACTCTATCAAAGACTCAATCCCAGATGGAGATGAGGAGACGTGTTTGTAGAGAGGTCAGCTGAAGACTCTGCCTCCAGGGAGCAAATGTGCAGGAGCCTGGAGTTTCCACTGTCGATGCTCCCTCCTTGCGACCCCAAACCAGGGAGCAGCTGCTGCCTTTGACAGGCAGCCCTGCTCACTCAGCATCCCTCCTCTCCCCTGCCCCAGGGAAAGCCTCTGGGCTTTGCAGAAGTGGATTCTACATACTCTACCAAGAGTAGTAGCAGAGCCTCTGCAGGGGGATACTGAGGACTGAGGGTCGGTGGGACCTGAGGACCCTGGAGGGAGTTCTAGGCCTGCTTCCTGGGTTCTCAACCCACAGATAGCCGAGCCCAGGATGACTCTGCGTGGAGGCAAGAAGCTCTAGGTGGTGTCCTTTTGTTCTGTTGGGGAGTGATATTTATATGGATCTATGGGCTTCCCAGGTGGCGCCGGTGGTAAAGAACCCTCCTGTCAGTGCAGGAGACACAAGAGACCTGGGAATGATACCTGGGTTGGGAAGATCCTCTGGAGGAGGGCATGGCAACCCACTCCAGTGTTCTTGCCTGGAGAACCCCATGGACAGAGGAGCCTGGCGGGTTATAGTCCACAGGGTCACAAAGAGCTGGACATGACTGAAGTGACTCAGCACACACTCGAGGGTAATCAGGAACATTGCATCTGGATAATGTGTGCTGGCTGGGACCTCAGTGACTGGGGATGGCATGACCATGGGAGGTCCTAGAGCTGGGGGTGGAGGGAGGGGCTTGGCCAGTGAGTTGGGGCTGGCGGCAGGATAGAGTCCTGATCCAGGAGATGGAAGGGGTGAGCTTTCTAATGATAGCATCTGAAGAGCTGGTTCTCACTGTGGGTGGTACTAGCCTGACCTCACCTGGATGCTACTTTCCTCCCAGCTCTAAAGGGAAGAGGCTGTGATCTCTGCAGAGTCTTTGATAAAGAGTGACTTGGCTTATGAGGACCAAAGTCTAAGCTAGACAAGGGGGACTGGGCAGGTGGGTAGGGTGTCAGCCTCCATCTGGTACCTGACATCTAGGATAGACCCTGCCTTGTAGTTAGGGTACAAGGAGGAGGTCCAAGTATTCATGGGGTTCTCAAGGCAAGAATATTGAAGTGGTTTGCCAGTCCCTTCTCCAGTGGACGATGTTTTGTCAAAACTTTCCACCATGACCCATCTCTCTTGGGTGGCCCTAAATGCATGGCTCATAGTTTCATTGAGTTAGACGAGGCTGTGGTTCACGTGACCAGATTGGTTAGTTTCTTGTGATTGTGGGTTTCAGTCTATCTGCCCTCTGGTGGAGAAGGGTAAGAGACCTATGGAAGCTTCCTGATGGGAGAGACTGACTGTGGGGGAAACTGGGTCTTGTTCTGTTGGCTGGGGCCATATTCAGTAAATCTTTAATCCAATTTTCTGTTGATGGGTGGGGCTGTGTTCCCTCCCTGTGGTTTGACCTGAGGCCAAACTATGGTGGAGGTGGTGAAGATGATGGCGACCTCCTTCAAAAGGTCCCATGCTTGCACTGCTGCACTCAGTGACCCCAGCCCTGCTGCAGGCCACTGCTGTCCCACGCCTCTGCCGGAGACTCCTGGACACTCCTAGGCAAGTCTGGGTCAGTCTCTTGTGGGGTCACTGCTCCTTTCTCCTGGGTCCTGGTGCACACAAGGTTCTCTTTGTGCCCAAGAGTTTGTTTCCTAGTCCTATGTAAGTTCTGGCGGGTTTATGGTGGGATTAATGGTGACCTGCTCCAAGAAGGCTTATGCCACAGCCAGGTCTCTTGCACCCAGAGCCCCTGCCCCTGCAGCAGTCCACTGCTGACCCTTACCTCCACAGTTCAGTTCAGTTCAGTCGCTCAGTCATGTCTGACTCTTTGTGACTCCATGAATTACAGCACGCCAGGCCTCCCTGTCCATCACCAACTCCCAGAGTTTACTCAAACTCATGTCCATCGAGTCGGTGATGCCATCAAGCCATCTCATCCTCTGTCATCCCCTTCTCCTCCTGCCCCCAATCCCTCCCAGCATCAGAGTCTTTTCCAGTGAGTCACTCTTCTCATGAGGTAGCCAAAGTATTAGAGTTTCAGCTTTAGCATCATTCCTTCCAAAGAAATCCCAGCCTGATCTCCTTCAGAATGGATTGGTTGGATCTCCTTGCAGTCCAAGGGACTCAAGAGTCTTTTCCAACACCACAGTTCAAAAGCATCAATTCTTCAGTGCTTAGCCTTCTTCACAGTCCAACTCTCACATCCATACATGACCATAGAAAAAAACCATAGCCTTGACTAGATGGACCTTTGTTGGCAAAGTAATGTCCCTACTTTTCAATATGCTATTTAGGTTGGTCATAACTTTCCTTCCAAGGAGTAAGCGTCTTTTAATTTCATGGCTGCAATCACCATCTGCAGTGATTTTGGAGCCCAAAAAGAAAGCCTGACACTGTTTCCACTCTTTGCCATCTATTTGCCATGAAGTGATGGGACCAGATGCCATGATCTTCATTTTCTGAATGTTGAGCTTTAAGCCAACTTTTTCACTCTCCTCTTTCACTTTCAGCCAGAGGCTTTTTAGTTCCTCTTTACTTTGTGCCATAAGGGTGGTGTCATCTGCATATCTAAGGTTATTGATGTTTTTCCCGGCAATCTTGATTGCAGCTTGTGCTTCGTCTAGTAAAGCGTTTCTCATGATGTACTCTGCATATAGGTTAAATAAGCAGGGTGACAATATACAGCCTTGACTTACTTCTTTTCCTATTTGGAACCAGTCTGTTGTTCCATGTCCAGTTCTAACTGTTGCTTCCTGACCTGCATATAGGTTTCTCAAGAGGCAGGTCAGGTGGTCTGGTGTGCCCATGTCCCTCAGGGTTTTCCACAGTTTATTGTGATCCACCTCCACAGGAGACACTCACAGTGTCTCAGTTCTGTCTCAGTCTCTGTGGGGTCTCTGGGTCCTGGTGCACGCAAGGTTTGTTTGAGCCCTTTGAGCATTTCTGGCGGGTATGGGGTTTGATTCTAAATGTGATTTCCTGCCCTCCTACCATCTTGCTGGGGCTTCTCCTTTGCTCTTGGATGTGGGGTCTCTCCTCACAGTTGCTCAAGCACCGTGCAGCTGCCACTCCAGCGCCTGCCATCTTGCTGGGGCTTCTCTGCCCTTGGACATGAACTTTTAGATGTTCAAGCTGGATTTAGAAAAGGCAGAGGAACCAGAGATCAAATTGCCAACATTTGTTGGATCATCAAAAAAGCAAGAGAGTTCCAGGAAAAATGCCCACTTCTGCTTTATTGACTATGTCAAAGCCTTTGCCTGTGTGGATCACAACAAACTGTGGAAAATTCTGAAAGAGATGGGAACACCAGACCACTTGACTTACCTCTTAAGAAATCTGTATGCAGGTCAGGAAGCAATACTTAGAACTGGACATGGAACAGCAAACTGGTTCCAAATCAGGAAAGGAGTATGTCAAGGCTGTATATTGTCACCCTGCTTATTTAACTTATATGCAGAGTACATCATGAGAAATGCTGGGCTGGATGAATCACAAGCTGGAATCAAGACTGCTGGAAGGAATATCAATCACCTCATATATGCAGATGACACCACCCTTATGGCAGAAAGTGAAAAGGAACTAAAGAGCCTATTGATGAAGGTGAAAGAAGAGAGTGAAAAAGTTGGCTTAAAGCTCAACATTCAGAAAAACAAAGATCATGGCATCCGGTCCCATCGCTTAATGGCAAATAGATGGGGAAACAGTGAAAACAGGGTCAGACTTTCTTTTTTGGGGCTCCAAAATTACTGCACATGGTGACTGCAGCCATGAAATTAAAAGACACTTGCTCCTTGAAAGAAAAGTTATGACCAACCTAGATAACATCTTTGAAAGCAGAGACATTACTTTGCCGACAAAGGTCCATCTAGTCAAGGCTATGGTTTTTCCAGTAGTGAGAGTTGGACTGTGAAGAAAGCTGAGCGCTGAAGAATTGATGCTTTTGAACTGTGGTGTTGGAGAAGACTCTGAGAGTCCTTTGGACTGCAAGGAGATCCAACCAGTCCATCCTAAAGGAAATCAGTCCTGAATATTCACTGGAAGGACTGATGCTGAAGCTGAAACTTTGGCCACCTGATGCAAAGAACTGACTCATTTGAAAAGAGTCTGATGCTGGGAAAGATTGAAGGCGGGAGGTGAAGGTGATGAGGTGGTTGGGTAGCATCACCAACTCAATGGACATGAGTTTGAGTAAACTCCGGGAGTTGGTGATGGACAGGGAGGCCTAGTGTGCTGCAGTCCATGGGGTTGCAAAGGGTCAGACATGACTGAGCAACTGATGTGAATTGAACTGTACTGCTTAGGAATCATTACAAGTATGAGAGCAGGAGTCAAGACCATTTCAGTGCAAAGAGGGTAATGCTTGTTAGATACCTGGTGGCTTCCCTTATGATAAAGCACTTTTTCTGTGTCCAATCTAACACTAAGGCTGGACTATGAGACTCAGAGGTCTAGGGAGTAGGAACAGGGGCTCCTGAGAGAAGGGTGCTCTTTGGGCAGGAAAGAGGAGGATGAGACGCAGGGTGTTCCATTCCCTGGTGGCGATGAGAATGGAGAGTTTGGGGAGAATCCTGCCTGGGGCCTGGGGAACACGGCCCCCCACACCTTACTCCTTGACCTGCTGGGCAATGGGCCGGAGAGGGGGCTGGGGTCTGAGTGGAGAGGAGGAGCTTGGCTTCGGAGGGAAGCCAGGAGTGCGGCTAGTTCTGGAACAATATCTGTCACTTGCTGACCCTTTGGAAAGTGCTAGTCTCCTCTCCCCCTTGCTGGGACGAGACACCCTTGTCATCCAAAATGAGAATCAGAAGAATGTCATCATGTGCTCACTCTTGAGGGAGAAGAATGCATCTTTTTCCTGAATGTCTTACAATTCTGACTTCTCACTGATGATAATGAAGTTTGCTTACGGCTCATCCAGACTCTCGGGGGCACCCCTCTTCCTCCTGCTCTCTTCTCCAAGTTGGACTAGCTCCACCAGGGCCCCCTGGGCCAGTGGCTGCTGATGCGGTCCAGAGTACAGATGGGCAGAGGGCATTGCTGAGGGAAAGCCTGGGATTCAGTCCTCTGGACGAGAAGGCTAAGATGGGATTGTTTTTGAAAGCACCCAGGACTAGTTGGAATTCAAATGCCTGAGAGGAAGCCCATAGAATCAGAAAAAGGAGGCCGCTTTGTCCTCCCTGGAGCAGCTTCCTGCTGAAAGAGGCTCTCAGTTCCGCATTACCAGCCGCCTGAAACATCAAACCCCTAGAAACCTGTTTTACTGCATCAGAAAATGATTTATTCTCTGGAGTTAATGATCCGGAACAATAGATGGGCCTTGGTCAAAAATCAATTTTTATTATTTGGAGAAAGGGTTGGATAAAGTCTCCTTTTCATTATCAGGCCCACAGATGACAATCCTAAATTACGATTGTTCAAGGACAAAGCTTCATTTGGATTGTGGTTTGGGCACATTCGCAATTTTTTCCTTTCATTAATTCTTAAAGCTGAAATCCATACTTGGTGATGACTTGTGTAACTCTCACTTGAAATAAATCAGCTAGATTTGGTTTCTACCTAGAAAAGAGGAGCCTGGCACTCTTGGATACAGTTCTGAGTGAATGGTTCTTAAGTGGGTTCATTGTTTGTGTGACGCTGCCTGGAACATACTGGGTTGGCTCTGAGGCCTCACAGCAGAGCTGCTTTGGCACGTGTATGGTGTGCATGCGTTCTCAGCCACTGTAGTTATGTCTGAACCTTTGTGACCCCATGGGCTCTAGCCCGCCAGGCTCCTCTGTCCATGGAATTCTCCAGACAAGAATACTGGAGTGGGTTGCTACGGCCTCCTCCAGGGGATCTTCCTAACCGAGGAACTGAACACGCATCTCTTGCATTGGGAGATAGTTCTTTCTTGGAACTAGCCTCAGGACCCTACAAATCACAATTCTCTGGGTCTTTGTATCTGTGGTGAGAAGTGGGAGGAGCAGGATGGCTCCTCCTCAAAGGAGGAAGGGAAGGAGCCCGGGGGAAGGAGATAGACCGCCAAGATGACCCCTCTCAGTCCTGGTACTCTGGGTCCCTCTGACTGATGAACCGCTTTCATTCTCTCTTTTCCCCAGAGCTAGAAATCCCATGGCATTTCTGACACTTTCTGCCTTATTGAGGCTCAAAGACCCCTTGGGGTCTGGCTCCTACCTTTGCTTCCCACCCCATAGACCTGACATGCACAGACCCTCAGAGCTCAGGGGCTTTGCTGCTCCTGTCTGCCTGCTTGGACTGGCTCTGCTCCTTGAATTTGAGCTTGGAGCAATCGTCACCGCTGCAAGACTCCATGCTTCCCTATTTGCCGTCCCTTGGTCCCTGCAGGGTTAGTTAGAGAGGCATCAAGTCAGCCTTCGTTTCTTCATGTCTACCTTTCTCTTTTGTCTAGAAACTTAGGTGCCGGTGCATGTAAATGGGTCCCAGGGCAGGGTACGGGCTCCTGCAGAGGAGGAGGAAACCATCTGGACTGGGAATCCCTGTCCATGCCTGAGTGGGAAGGACGCCTGCTCGGTGTGGATGGGGCATGCCTGTAGCTTTTGATCCTCAGAATCTGATTTCATGGATCTTTGAAATGTATTTAAGCTTTTTTTTTTTTTTTTGTCTCGCCTGAAACCCATGGATAAGGTTATTGCGCACAAAGAGGTTGTGCCAGGGAAGAATGCCAGCTGGAGTTTGCAGGTGACACGGGGAGAAAGCTCAAAGGATGAGCACACACGGGGAGGCTGAGCTGTCTGGGTGCTGGGCTGCAGGCGGTGAGTGCCAGGAGGCCAGGTACAAGGTGTGTGGAGACAGCAGATCAGGAATGAACCGCGGCCCTATATTCCCCATGGGGTCACCATCTCACTGTGATCTCCCTACCTCCTGGGGCCTGGTGACTTACTTTGTGGGTCACTAAGATTTCTCATTGTCCCAACTTGACCATATCCTAAGTAGTTTTCTTGAGAAGGAAATGGCACCCCACTCCAGTACTCTTGCCTGGAAGATTCCATGGATGAAGGAGCCTGGTGGCTACAGTCCATGGGCTTGTGAAGAGCTGGATACGACTGAGTGACTTCACTTTCACTTTTTCACTTTCATTGTACCTGTACTTTGAACATTGTCTCTGGGCTCTCTTGACTTCTTGGGTACCTCCTCTTTACCACCACTGGGGTTCCCATTGAGGTCTTTGCTGGCTTCTGTTTCCAGTGGGAAGTTCAGTTCAGTCACTCAGTTGTGTCCTATTCTTTGTGACCCCCATGGACCGCAGCACATCAGGATTTCCTGTCCATCACCAAGTCCTGGAGCTTGCTCAAATGTGTGTTCATAGCGTCGGTAATACCATCCAACCATCTCATCCTCTGTCATTTCCTTCTCCTCTTGCCTTCAGTCTTTCCAAGCATCGGGGTCTTTTTCCAGTGAGACAGTTCTTTGCATCAGGTGGCCAAAGTATTGGAGCTTTAGCTTCTTCCAGTGGGAAGAAATCTTGCCAATTTAGGGAACTTTTTCTATGTCTGGACCTCTTTTTAATACTTACATGCATTATCTTATTCTCCATGAAAACTCTATGAAGGGGTGAAAGTGAAAGTTGCTTAGTCATGTCTGACTCTTTGTGACCCCATGGGCAGCCATGGAATTCTCTGGGCCAGAATACTGGAGTGGGTAGCTGTTCCCTTCTCCAGGGCATCTTTCCAACCCAGGTCTCCCACATTGCAGGTGGGTTTGTTACCAGCTGAACCACCCGGGAAGCCCAAGAATACTAGAGTGGGTAGCCTATCCCTTCTCCAGTGAATCTTCCTGACCCAGGAATCGAATTGGGGTCTCCTGCATTGCAGGCAGATTCTTTACAGGCTGAGTTACCAGGAAAGTCTATGAAGGGGTAACAGAGAGAAATAATCTGCCCAGAAAACAGAGTATAGAGGTAGGTCAACTGGAAGGCAAAGTACCACCACCAGCTCCTCCTCCTGTTCCTGACTGGTGATTGTCCACCACTGTTATTTAGTGAAGCGCTGGTGACCTTCCAGTTGTAGTACTTCTAGACTGGGCGATATTGACAGCAGTTGGTTCCTTTTATGAAATGATCATATGTCTGAAAAGACGCCTGCAACAGGTGCTGGGAAGGGGATGATGAGAGATGCTAATCAACAAAGGACTTTAAGAAAATTCAGTATGACATTTTTAGGTTAGGTAATATGATTGGGGAATTGATCGTATCAGATGTTTGTGTTTAGAAATATTTTGGGTATGATCCTTGTCTTAGGAGTAGAGTTAGAATGTACTAATTCAGCTGAATCAGAAAAATAGATCTAGGTCAACAATACAATAAGCAAGACAGTCATGAAAAAGTGGAAGACACTATCTTTTTATTTTTTAAACCTTTTGTGTTTGACCACTTTAGTAATTATGCAAAAATGGATAAGAGAAATTCATATTCTCTGTGTAGTCATCACTTAGCTTTTCAGTTATCAACCATGGTCAACCTTGTTTCTTTTTCTGAATACTCTTTTTAAAAAAGAAAAATATTTATTTATTTGGCTGCACCAGGTCTTAGCTGTGGCTTACAAACCCTTAGCTGGGACATGTGGGCTCTAGTTCCGCTACCAGGGATCGAACCTGGGCCCCTTGCGTTGGGCGCATGGAGTCTTAGCCCCTGGGCAATCAGGGAAGTCCCTCTTTCTGAATACTTTTGAAGCAAATCCCTGACAAGTAATGTGGATGTTAGAAAATAACCCAAACATAATCATTACATCTAAGAATTTAATAATAATACTTTCAACATCAATATCCAGTCAATGTTTAAATGTCCCTATATTAATAGATGTGACTTTTAGTCTATTTGAATCAGGATCCAGATAAGGTCCACATCTTGAGATTAGCTGATTTCTTCTAAGCCTCTCAATTTTGTTGTTGTCTCTCTTATACAGTTTTCGCCGTCAGTTTGGGTGATGGCATCCTCGGAATCCATTACGTTGTTCCTTGTCCCTTGTACTGGCTGCAAATAGATACAGAAATGTGCCCAGACTCAGGAGAGGTTTGTTGGCAAGACTACTTCCCAGGTGCTTTTGTGACTTCCATTAGGAGGCACGGAGTGTCTGGTTGTCTATTTTCATGATTAGCAGCCATGATGATTTTGCCTTAGGACCATTAATTCATTAGAAGTAGCAGCACAGTGCCATCCTATTTTTTAGGTTTTTTTTTCATTTATAAACTGGAAAATTATCTACAAAGAAAAACCTCACTTCATTGGCTGTTGGAATACCCAGAAATCTAGGCGTATAGGAAAGAGAAATAGCCTTAATTCTTCCCCTTTACTTATAATGTCTCAAAACAGTGAGCTGATTCCAGAAGCTTATCAAAATGTGCCCAGTGTAGATTTTTCTTCTTGTGAGCATTATTATGGACTCATAGGTTGAAATATATCAAATATGTATCAGTCCATTGTAGCTTTTAGCCTTGCTGATGCCCACATTGTCCCTTCTTCGCTGGAAGATCCCCAGTCTGTTCAATGGCACTGAGTCCCGTGGGCGTGACTGATCGCTTCTTACTTTCTAGTTTAATGAGCTGTAGCATTCTCGCCTTGTTCATTTCCTGATCCAGAAGGCACACTTCCCCTTGGAACCCTGCTTCCCTTTCATGGGATTTGGAGACTGCCATCTGAATGCTTTAGAAAGCATGCCTTAGGAAGCATCATTACAAACAAAGCTAGTGGAGGTGATGGAATTCCAGTTGAGCTGTTTCAAATCCTGAAAGATAATGCTGTGAAAGTGCTGCACTCAGTATGCCAGCAAATTTGGAAAACTCAGCAGTGGCCACAGGACAGGAAAAGGTCAGTTTTCATTCCAATCCCAAAGAAAGGCAATGCCAAAGAATGCTCAAATTACCGCACAACTGCACTCATCTCACACGCTAGTAAATTCATGCTCAAAATTCTCCAAGCCAGGCTTCAGCAATATGTGAAGCATGAACTTCCAGATGTTCAAGCTGGTTTTAGAAAAGGTAGAGGAACCGGAGATCAAATTGCCAACATCTGCTATATCATCAAAAAAGCAAGAGAGCTCCAGAAAAATATCTATTTCTGCTTTATTGACTATGCCAAAGCCTTTGACTGTGTGGATCACAATAAACTGTGGAAAATTCTGAAAGGGATGGGAATACCAGACCACCTGACCTGCCTCTTGAGAAACCTATATGTAGGTCAGGAAGCAACAGTTACAACTGGACATGGACCAACAGACTGGTTCCAAACAGGAAAAGGAGTACGTCAAGGTTGTATATTGCCACCCTGCTTATTTAACTTCTATGCAGAGTACATCATGAGAAACGCTGGGCTGGAAGAAGCACAAGCTGGAATCAAGATTGCTGGGAGAAATATCAATCACCTCAGATATGC
>SJYF01000233.1:746676-756885 GCA_006410515.1 Procapra przewalskii | reverse complement strand
TGGTGTCATCTGCATATCTGAGGTGATTGATATTTCTCCTGGCAATCTTGATTCCAGCTTGTGCTTCTTCCAGTCCAGTGTTTCTCATGATGTACTCTGCATAGAAGTTAAATAAGCAGGGTGACAATATACAACCTTGATGTATTCCTTTTCCTATTTGGAACCAGTCTGTTGGTCCATGTCCAGTTCTAACTGTTGCTTCCTGACCTGCATATAGATTTCTCAAGAAGCAGGTCAGGTGGTCTGGTATTCCCATCTCTTTCACTCACACAAGTCTTAAGCTATGTCAAGAGTAGAGAGAGGTGAAGGTAAAGACAGATCAGAGTCTCAGGAACATGGCTGGGCTTGTTTTTCTGGAGAGGGGGACTAAGAAAGGATATACTAACACTGATTAGTTTCTTTCTTAGTAACCTTGGGTATTGGAGAAGGAAATGGCAACCCACTCTAGTCTGGAAAACTCCTTGGACAGAGGAGCCTAGCGGGTTACAGTCCATGGATTCACAATGAGTTGGACATGACTGAGTGACTAACAGCAGGTATTTCATGAGATAAAGGGAATGGTCTAGTGATCCTGAGTAGGACAGTGACAAGTTTGTGGTGACTTTTGAGGCGATCCACCTGGCATGACTTGCTTCTTGGTTTTCAGTGGCAGGAGAAGCAACGTTCCCTAGTGCCTCAGCTCAATGCAAGGTTACTCAGTGAACATGTGAGCAGAGGACTGGCAAGCCACAGTGATGGTTCAGAAGAGAGAGCCGATCCCAGAGTCTCGAAGATGACCATGCAAACGGCGACAGAATGTTGAACACGACATTGCAGAGAAGCGAAAGGACAGACTAGAAGTGAAGGGTGCTGGGCACTATCTTTGGAGTTCAGTTCCCTGTTGGATAGGGCTTTAGAGACCCTCTGTGACTATCTGCCGGAGACCCCTCCCTGCCCTTTGTTGCTTCTCATCATGGAATCTGTGATGGGCTATGAATGACTTAAACATGGAACTGAAACCTGGGAGGGACCAGGGAAATGGGAGAATGTGAAAAGCAAGAGGAGGCTTTTCTGCAGAGAGAACCTAGACCAAAGCAACAAGGATTGGAGGGGGCAGTTAGGAGGAGCCAGCTCTGACTGGGCACCCCTGCTCCTACAGTCCTGAGGTCAGCACCAGGAGTGGGCTCTGCAGGCAATGGCATTGATGGCTCACTTTGGGAAGAGCCAGGAATGTAAAGGGCAATGAGATGGGCTCTCAGAGCCTGCTCAGAGTTCAGGAAGAGTCAGGATCCGGGAAACCACGGTTCCACCATCTCAGTGGAAAGTTTCGCTCTCTCATTCCACTGGCAGGTCCCTCTGGAGTTGTTCTTGGCTGCGATCTTAGACTAAGAATGAGAAACTTAGCATCTGTCTAGAGGGGAGTCACAACTGTTGTCAGGGGCTCTGGCCCTGGCACTTTGGTCCTCATGCTTACTTACTGGTCTTTGGTCAGAGACTGCTGCAGGAGCCCCCCCACTGGGCTGACCTTCCGTCTCCCTTTGGGTCCAGAGGAGCCCTTTCAGGGACTTCCTGACCATGGCAGGTGTCATAAATGCTCTAGGATGCTACCTTCCCTTGATCCTCTGCTCAGTTTTGCCAGCTGAGTTTAAGATCAGAGCGTTCCTATTTGGGGACGGACCAGAGCATCAGGTGGCAAGAAATGTACTGTCTTTGCCTCCTGCCTGAGTAGTTATCCTGGTTCCCCTCTTTGAACTCTCAGATCTCCCCCAGGCCCAGGGTATACACTCACCTCCACCACTGGTCATCTGGAGGTCAGTTTGCCATCCATCTGGTGTGCTGATTCCAGACCTGGGCATACATTCAGCTCACGAATAGTCAAGGACCATAAATAGGTCACTCTGAAAGAGGATGTATAGGCTTTCATAAAGGTAGAAATATATGCTCTGACTTAAGAGCATTAACAAGAAGGATTAGCAATAAACAATGTTGGTAGTGAAGCTAAGGGAATGGACATTTTTCATTCTGCTTCTGGTCTGATTTTCTGGGCTTCAGAAAATCTTCCAGTGACCCATGACCAGGGACCTGCTCAAAGGCTTTTCTCTCCTTCCTCCCATTTCCTCTTCTCCTTCCCCCTCCTCTTGCTTTCTGTCTCTAATTGATTTAGAAACCTTTTGTTATTTCTTGGACTTTTTGGCTATGTAAACAGCCCCAAACATACATAAAGTTTAAATACCTTGGGATCCCAGAAGCACAGTTGTGAGCTTACTGGTGGGTTGAAAATTAAGAATATCCTAAAGGGAGATGAATCTCCCGGGCAAGATTTTGCTTAGGCCTTCTTCTAATGCCTTCTTGTTTTTGTGTAAAAAAGATGGGACACCTGAGAATAGTGACTGGCTGGGTCCTAGGTTTGCCCTTCTGTTCCCTGTTCTCAGACAGGAATTTCTCTGATATATTGTTTTATTTAATCTGCCCCAAATCAGCAAATGGGGTGTTTATTTAAAGCCTTTCCCCATAACTTTTTATTATGCCAACCTGTAAAATATAGGGAATTTAAGAGGATAGTATAGTGAACACTTATACATCTCTCATCTGGATTCAGCAATTGTTAACATTTTGCCGAGTTTGCTTCTTGCTCCATCTTTTTCTCCCCTCTGAACCATCTCACAGGAGACTGCAGGCATCATAAAACTTCACCTCTAAACACTTCAGCGTGCATCTCCTGAAAATAAGTAAGGTCTCCCATGGAACCACTACACTACTTTTATACCTGAGAAAGTTAACAATATCCCAATATTGTTTAAAACCCAGTCTATATACGGAATGTCTTCAGTCGTTACCAAGAATTGTTTTTTTTGGTCTTTTTTTTTTTTAATCAAAATCTAATTAAGTCTTGGACTTTGAAGGATGTGGAATCTAAGGCCTCTCCTGGAAGTGAATAAGCTGTCAGCCAGTGGACAGTGAGCCTGGGGTTCCCGGCCATGGCTGTAGAAATTCAAGTCCACACACTCCCTTGTATTAGAAATCCCCAGATCTGGTTTTCACAGGCCAGTTCCATTTCCAAAAATGATTTTAGATACCATCCCAACCATTTATCTTGGCAAATGTTAGCCTGAAAAAAAACCTAGGTGCTAATCTTCATCACTTAACATAAAGAATAACATTTTAATGCCAAGATCAAGGACACAATTTCAGAATATAGGACCATCTTGCCAGAGTCCAGTTACCATGTTGGCTGTGGAATTACAGGGCTGGAAGGGAGAAAACTATACCTGCTAGACAGCTGAGCTTGCAGAGAGGGCCTCTGAGGACCAGGAGCTGAGGGGTCGGTGGTAGGGCCCATGGAGCAGGCGCTGAGGACTCAGGGGCTTTCATATGAAGTACTGCCCCCTATCATCCCCATCCTCTGCAGGTGAAAGTGCCCTCCCCAGCCTCTCAACATTGTATTATAACAGAAAATTCCATGGACAGAGGAGTCGGGCATGCTACACAGTCCATGGGGTTGCAAAGAGTCGGACACTCTGAGTAACTGAGCATACACAAGACACACAAGCACAACACACTACACACAGTTTAGACGCTACACACACCAGAATATTTCTCCTTACCCCTTGGCCTTCCAGAGCTGATCTGTCTCAAGTGTAAATTTTGTGACATGCACATAAATAAACCGAATGTAGCAACCGTGGACCACACTCCTAAGCCCGAGACCAAGGGTCAGACAGCTGCCTGAAGCTGGCAGTCAGTGTTGCCTGAAATCCTGAGACCTAAGGATGCATGTCTACCAGGAAGAAGGCAGTTACTTTTTCTCTAATTTTTAAATTCAAGAAGGTGTCTTTTCAGAAAATTGCACAACCCTATAAATAAATAAACATCCAAATCAAGAACGAGAACGACAGCCAACAAAATATTTTGCTGAGGTAAACGCCAGAGAAAAACAACTTTTAAATATATCTTCAACCAGATTTTATAACTGTTTCCTTGTGAGTTATCTTCATCTCCTGTGAGTGTAACTAATGCTTCTGAGAAAGGTGCAGGAAAATTGAGAATCGAGAGAGACAATCTCAAATTTGTTAAAATGTTATGCAATGTTCTGTAGATACAAGTAATCTTTTCTTCGGAAGAGAAGGAAGCATATGATTTGTCTTAACAGAAAATTTGTTTTGCTTTCTTATTCTACCATGTTGAATAAGTTTAAAAAATTGGTTTGAAGAGGCTCTGTGAAATCGGCCCACCTAGATTTTGCATCCCTGGGGGCCCTGGTGAAGCCAGCCTCATCATCACCTGCTCAGCTTCTCCCTCAGCCTGACTCTCAGTGGCCGACCGCCCCAGGCCTTGTGTTCCTGTGGTGAGTTCCTTGCCCCATGGGGTCCTTTGCTCCCACATCACTGAGAGGGCTTGGTCCCCCACCTGTGTCCCATGGAGGAGAAAGGAGTTAGAGGGGACCCCGTGGAGGCGGCAAGTAATCTAAGGGTCTTGGTCCCCCTCTCCCTGGCAGGCTGGGTCTGCCCTTCAGGTGTAGGCTCCTAGGTGTGGAGCTGGGAACTGTAGTAGGCCAGGGAGAGGCTGTGGAACCTGGAGAGGGGAGGAGCTGCAGGACATCTTCTTGGGGTCCCCTGAGCTTCTAGAAGGGGCCAGCCCTGGTGCTGGTGAGGAAGCTGGGCTTCCAGCAGGCAGCTTTCTCTGAGTCCATTTCAAGGTGCAGCTACAGTCCCCAGCATCTCTTTCTTGGCTGGTTGTGCCTGACCCCACAAAGCTGACCATTTGGCTGCTTCTGGAGAAAGCTGGACGGGATAGTCATCATGCTCTGAGTGGCGTTCTTCACTAGAGGTGTTTGAGGGTGAAGAGACTGGAGTCCTGAAAACTCTTGGCTGCTTCGGGTGGTTGTGTTTGTTCAGTTGCTGAGTCATGTCTGACTCTTTGTGACACCACGGCCTGCAGCACGCCAGAGTTCCCTGTCCTTCATTTTCTCAATGAGTTTGCTCAAACTCATATCCATTGAGTTGGTGGTGCCATCCGACCATTTCATCCTCTTTTGCCCCCTTCTCATCCTGCCCTCAGTCTTTCCCAGCATCAGGGTCTTTTTCCAGTGAGTCAGCTCTTCACATCTGGTGGCCAAAGGGTGGAGCTCAAGCCTCAGCGTCAGTCCTTCCAATGAATAGTCAAGGTTGATCTCCTTTAGGATGGACTGGTTGGATCTCCTTGCAGTCCAAGGAACTCTCAAACATCTTCTCCAATTCTTCAGTGCTCAGCCTTGCTTTATGGTCCAACTCTCACATCTGTACATGATTACTGGAAAAACCATAGCTTTGAATAGACAGACCTTTGTTGGCAAAGTGACGTCTCTGCTCTTTAATACACTGTCTAGGCTTGTCATGGCTTTTCTTCCAAGGAGCAAGTGTCTTTTAATTTCATGGCTGCAGTCACCATCTGCAGTGATTTTGGAGCCCAGAAAATAAAATCTGCCACTTGTTTCCACTTTCCCCCCATCTATTTGCCACGAAGTGATGGGACTGGATGCCATGATTTTTGTTTTTTGAATGTTGAGTTTTAAGCCAGCTTTTCCACTCTCCTCTTTCACCTTCATCAAGAGGCTTTTTAGTTCCTCTTCACTTTCTGCCATTACAGTGGTGTCATCTGCTTTGGAGTAGAGAAAGAGACAATGTCACAAATGTTGGAATGGAATGTGCATCTGGCACATACTAAGTGTCCAGTAAACACTCAGTGAGGGCACAGAGGAGAGCAACTTCATCAGAGGAGACAAAAAAACCTGTGTGTTTGCAGCTGACAGCCACCCTGAGGGGCTTTGCACGCCCCACGGAGGAGACAAGATGGACACTTCGATGGGTCGTGGAGGCCGCCTTCATGGACCAACAGCGCCTCCTTGCCTCCTGCGGTCTCGGCAGCTGTGTGGGCCCTTCCAGTGGGGTCCACATGTCACGTCTGCTCTGTGCTTTGAGGTTGCTTCAGTGAAACAGCTTCAGGGCATTCAGTAGAAAAGGGTTTGAGGGACCAGGCAGGGAGGGAATTTCTGTACAAACCAGGATAACTGGCCTCATAGTTTATTGTTCCCGCAATCAGAGGAAAAAGTGAAGCTTTTTTCTTTTCCATTCTGCAAGAGCGGAAGCAAGACCTTTTATCTTAGAGAAGAAGGACATTTTTGCTTAACTATTTGCTGAACCTTCGGGATGTTATCAAAAGGAGAAATTCTGCTACAACCACATGGTCTGATCCTGTGAGTGGAGGTAGGTCTTTGTCTTGGCTGAAATGGAAACTGCTTCTTCAGAAACCTAGGGGATGGAGGGACTTGGGGTGATGGCCAAGCTTTTCAGAGAAGAAATGGGCTTCTCCCAGTGCCCCCCCAGGCTGTACAGATCCTCCCTATTCACCCAGTATACCTGGTTTAGGTCAGAGTTGGCTGAACTCCACCCACCTGGGAAAGCGACACCTTTACTTTTGCATGGAGCCTGTTTCCAGAAGATGCCTGTGCTAAATTGTGCCAGGCTGAAGCTTGGCTGAGCCCTCTTCCTGTTCTCTTAAATGAGGCCAACCAATATGCTGCTGCACTGAAATCTGGAAATCTGGATCAGATGAAAAATTTGGGTAAGATTTTTTTTTTAAGATGGAAAACTTCCCAAGCTTCAAGATGGAGCTAGTAAACTTGGCAGGTGAAGTGTGAGCACAGAGGTTCCTAACTGCAGGGGTCAGCGACTTCTGAGTGACATTTAGAAACACAGGAGGGGGATTTCCCTGGTGGTCCAGTGTCTAAGCCTCCATGCTCCCAGCACAGGAGCTCCGGCTTCAACCCCTGGTCAGGGAACTGGATCCCACATGCCTCAACCAAGAGTTTGCATGCCACTGCAGCTAAAAGATCCTGCGGGGCACTTCTAAGCCCTGGTGCAGCCAAATAAGTAAATAAACAGTAAAAACAAACCAAAACAAAACTAGGCCAGCCGCGCAGCTCCATCCTGCCCTGGAGAACTGCGTCTCCTCTGCTCCTGGGTGCATTGGGGCCTTAAGTCTCATTAACTGGCCACAGGCAACTTGCTCCCCGACAAAGGTGGTGATGCCACTTATACCCGGGCCTCAGAAAACTCAATGTGAGATGTTCGACGGTGCTAGTTACTCAACCATCCTCTAAGTGGCTGTAGGGCCCAGAGTGCTCCCTGGATGACCAGGACCTTCCATCTTCTTATGCCAAGATGCTTTGCATGCCTTACCTGAGCTGCCCAGGCATCTGCTTGTGGAGGGGTGGCTCCTAGAGAGTAACCGCCAACACATTCTCTTTTTGAAGCCTGTGGATGCCTTCGGAGGGTATGCAAAGTAGGCCATCTGTCAGTGATTGAACTTGGCTCATTGACAAAGCACCCAGTCTCCTGCCTAGTTGACTTCATCGTCTGAGGAGTTCCCAAATAACTCTTGTTCTCTTCAGCTCCACTACACTGCTCAAGCTTTTGAATAAAGCTTTATTAGGACTTTTGGGTTACAAGTAACAGAGTTTCAACTTTCAACCTTAACCAAAAAAAAAAAAAAATCACTCTTCTTCCAACTCCATGGAATGCAAAGGAAGGCTGGGGCTAAAGTCGGGTCTCAGAAATGGGACCAGAGATTGGGCAGTGCAGAGCCCAGACCGCTTTCCATTGTGGCCTCTCTCCTCTGCTTCTCCTGTCTCGTTTGCCTGCTTTCTTGCAGAATAGCTCCCTCTGCGCTCTATCCCATGACAAATGGGACCGCCACCAGCTTCTTTCAGGTTCATAATCACAGACTGGGGCCTCCAAGAAGATGGGATCAAGCTTCTGCAGTTCCCTGGGCTTCCCTGGTGGCTCAGATGGTAAAGAATCCACCCGCAATGCAGGAGACCTGGGTTCAATCCCTGGGTTGGGAAGATCCCCTGAAGAAGGACTGGCTACGCACTCTAGTATTCTTGCTTGGAGAATTCCACGGACAGAGGAGCTTGGTGGGCTACAGTCCATGAGGTTGCAAAGAGTCGAAGATGACTGAGTGACTAACACACTTCTCTGGTTCGCAGGGCCAGGTGTGGGTCTCCCTGGCCAGCTGCCAGCGATTTCTCCCACAGGGCTGGGACTGTGAAAGGTCTAAAATGTGCCCCGTTCATGGCGCTGCTCATTACTGGGCCAGGGCAGAACAAACATCTGCTCCGTGGTAGCTTTCCAGTGCGCTGCTAGGGAGATGGGCAGGCCAAGTACTGGCTGCAGCCGCGGCGGCTGCTCTGCCTTCGCCTTTCTCTCCTGCGCTGCCACGGTCGCGGCCCCTCGCCTCAGGGGCCCGCTGGCTCCGCTGGCCGAAAGGAGGAGCTTCTGGCTCCCGAGTCCTGCAGACGGGGCTGGTACTTTTTCAGCTCCCATAACCATCTTGTGTCCATTCAGAAATCTGAAACAGGCTCTGATTTTGTGTCTGCCTCTTTGCTCATGCTGTTTTCATTGCGCACAATGCTGACCTATGTCTCTCTTGTCCAGGAATACGGCTCAGGCGCAACTGCTCCCGACCAGCCTTTCCCAGATGCGGGGTCTGCTCCTCCCGCGGCTGCTCCACGGCCGGGGCGCGGATCCCTCCGCTCATGCAGCTTGTTGTCACAAGCCTGTCCCCCAGTGGAACCTGACCTCCTCCAGGCAGGGGCTGCTCAGCTTCGCCTATCGGAAAGTGAAAGTGATAGTTGCTCAGTCGTGTCCGACTTCTTGGGAGCCCATGGACTGTGTAGCCCACCAGGCTTTTCTGTCCGTGGAATTCTCCAGGCAAGAACACTGGAGTGGGTTGCCATTTCCTTCTCCCGGGGATCTTCCCTATCCAGGGATCGAACCGGCGTCTCCTGCGTCTCCTGCATTAGCGGTGCGATTCCTCACCGCAGAGCCGCCTGGAAGCGCTGATTAAATACTTGTGGAAGGAAGGAGTGAGTTGCTGGTGCCCCATGTGTGATCCTGGGTGACAGCAATGCACAGAGGGAGGGGTGGGCACAGTCCATTTTACACTCTGGGTTCTTGGATGCCTTTCTGGCCTTCTTCTCTGAGAGGGTTGCACCCTTGCCAATGCGGGGCTGGGGAGGGCATTCTCTGAGCGCCCAGGGATGAGGTCTATTGCAGGGCAGGCTCGTTTTGCCAGGCAGTGAAGCCCGGTGTCTGGTTCAGCGGGGGCTGCGGAGCTAAGCGATTTAGACTGCTTGGGAGGGAAGACTGGATTCAGGCTGCCGTCTGGGTCTCTCCAGGGAAATTCAGGCGAAGCGAGAAGGGAGAACAGGAGGGAGGGCAGCGACATCAAACCAGAGGCCCGCGCAGGGCTGCGGTGTTTTCCCAAGTGCGGAGCTCCTGCTGAGAGGCTCAGCAAGGCAGGCTCTAAGGACGGGGAACCGTGGTCCAGACCTGGGCCCTTTGAAGGGGCTCACACAGTTTGCAAGGCGAGTCAGGTTTTAAATGTCGCCCCCTCACCCCTTGTAAAGCGATGTGTGTCTATTGTGAAAGACTGCAAAATATAGAAACGTCAAAAGAAGAAGAAACAGGCACTCATGGGGCCATCAGCCGGAAATAACCGCTGTCAGCAGTAGGGGACTTCCCTGTTTGTCTTTTCCTTTATGACTTTTTTTTTTTTGCATTGTTGATCTCGTGCTATGAATACCAATGTGTCTGTTGTTATTTTTTATTTTTAATTTTACATATGACCGATTATTTCCATAGCCGTAAAAACACTTTGTAAATATGCTTTTAAGGTCTCTGTAGTATCGTATTTCTGGATGAGCCATGCTTTGCTGACCGATTTCAGGCCAGGATTTTAAAAGTATGTCCATAGGGCTGCTACCACCCTCGGGCTGTGGAGGGGTGGCAGTGGCTGGGCCGGGCTGGGTCAGGCTTGGTGCAGAGCAGAGCAGAGGATGCCTGGAGGCGAGGCCTTGGGGTCCAGGCTGCTTCTGCTCACATCCTAGTTGTGACTGAGCGTGAGACCCATCCAAAGAGCTGACACAGAGGAAAAGGGCATGATTCTAATTTCAGAAAAATGTAAGTTTGCATTCTGGTTGTCACTTCCTAATAAGAGGACTTTAGACAATTTATCTAAGCCTGATGGGTTTCAGATTTCTTGTCTGAAAAATGGGGTGATAAGTAACTGATTCAAATGATGGTACTAAAAATAGAGCAGGTAATAAGCCACATGGGATTCATAATATGTAATATTTTTGTATTAAACATAGAAAATATTTTGTTTTATTAATTATATCACCAAGTATAT
>SJYF01000233.1:690918-702867 GCA_006410515.1 Procapra przewalskii | reverse complement strand
GGCAGAAAGCAAAGAAGAACTAAAGAGCCTCTTGAAGAATGTGAAAGAGGAGAGTGCATAGGTTGGCTTGAAACTCAGTGTTCAGAAAAGTAAGATAGTTGCATTCAGTCCCATCACTTCATGACATATAGATGGGGAAATAATGGAATCAGTGACAGACTTTTTTTGGCGGGGGGAGGGGGGCTCCAAAGTCACTGCAGATGGTGACTGCAGCTATGAAATTAAAAGTCACTTGCCCCTTGGAGGAAAAGCTATAACCAACCTAGACAGCATATTAAAAGCAGAGACATTGCTTTGCCAGCAAAGGTCCATTTAGTCAAAGCTATGGTTTTTCCCATAGTCATGTATGGATGTGAGATTTGGACTATAAGGAAAGCTGAGTACCGAAGAATTGATGTTTTTGAACTGTAGTGTTGGAAAAGACTCTTGAAGAGTCCCTTGGACTGCAAGGAGATCTGACCAGTCCATCCTGAAGGAAATCAGTCCTGAATATTCATTGGAAGGACTGATGCTGAAAGTGAAGCTCCGATACTTTGGCCATCTGATGGGAAAAACTGACCCACTGGAAAAGACTCTGAAGCTGGGAAAGATTGAAGGCGTGAGGAGAAGGGGACGACAGAGGATGAGATGGTTGGATGGCATCACCAACATGGTCGACATGAGTTTGAGTAGGCTCCACGAGTTGCTGATGGAAAAGGAATCTGGCGTGCTGCAGTCCATGGGGTCACCAAGAGTCGGACACAACTGAGTGCCTGAACTGAACTGAACTTCCTTTTCTCCTTTGCTTTTTGCTTCTCTTCTTTTCACAGCTATTTTGTCTTCCTCAGACAGCCATTTTGCTCTTTTTGCATTTCTTTTTCACGGGGATAGTGTTGATTCTTGTCTCCTGTGCAGTGTCACGAACCTCTGTGCATAGTTCTTCAGGCACTCAATCAGATCTAATCCCTTGAATCTGTTTGTCACTTCCACTGTATAATCATAAGGGATTTTACTTAGGTCATACCTGAATGGTCTAGTGGTTTTCCTGAGTCCATTGGGATTAACTAATTCCCAGCAGCCCTGAGGGTTTTCCAGGTGGTGCTAGAGGTTAAGAACTCACCTGCCAATTCAAGAGACATCAGGAGACATAAGTGCCACAGGTTCAATCCCTGGGTTGGGGAGATCCTCTGGAGGAGGCATGGTGACCCGTGCAAGTATTCTTGCCTGGAGAATCCACAGAGGAGCCTGGTGGGCTACAGTCCAGGGTCAGACATGACTGAAATGATTTGGCATGCACAGCAGCCCTGAAGAATTCTGAGTTCTGAAGAAATATGGGTGTCTGTGGAGTAATTTAAACAATTCCTCTCCTTAGAGAATCGACATAACATTATATCTGCTTGTCAGGATGCAACTGTAGAAATCTGAAAAGGAATAGCTTCAAGGGGGAAGGGGGCTTATTTATCTTTCATGGAGCCAGATATCTGGGCTTGGAGGCCGGGTGTGGGGGCAGGGCGCTGCTTGTAGCCCTGACGCCTTCCCTTTCTGTTCTGCTGTCCTTCACTTTCCTCCTTCATTCTCGTGGTTTCCATTTGGTGGCAGAATCGTGGCTGCTGCCTCCCTGGCCTCCTGTTTATGTCTCTGGCAGGAACCAGAAGGAAGTCACTATGGGAAATGGGGAGTGCTGTCTATGGAAAGCCAGACTTCCCTGGATATTCTCAGATATTCCTCTCATGTTCCGTTGCCTAAGGGCACTGATGCTCAGCTGCAAAGGAGGTTGCAAAATACAATTTTCTAGCTGGTATGTTACTGCCCTGTGTGATTCAGGTAAGGGAGCAGGGGTGATGGGCGCTCAATGGCACTGGCAGTGTCTGTTGCACATGGGAATCCGTAAATGAGACATGTCTGAGTATCTCAGCCACTCCTCACTTCTATTTCCAAACTCTGTGAGGGCTTCACAGTGTCCTCGTGGCTCTGGGGGGCTTCCAAGAGCCCTGATGCTTGCCTCATGTCTTTATACCTTGAATGCAGCCTGTGTGCACTCACAGAGGAAATGAGCATTCGGGTCATACATGGTTAGATACTCTTAATCTGAAATTTAGCTCTGTGAACCTTAGGTCCAAGGCCCAGCACGTGCAGCCGTCCTCCTTGCCCCACTGGTACTGAGCCAAAATGTGCTGCGATGCGGCATGGAGGCCCCAGCCGGGCTTCTCACCATTGCCTCTTAGCTCTTATTACAGTTTTTCAGAGCCTGCTCCAGTGCTCACCCCACATGCCTCCATTGACATCCCCCACTTCCCCTCATTTTTTGTCCCAAGAAGTCCAAGGATCAGTATGGCCGGGCAGGACATTTGTTGGAGATTAGTGAATGGGGAAGCAGAGAGATTGGATCTCTAGCAAACTCAGGGAGGGGCAGAACCAGAGATGTGGGCAGGTTAAGTGTCACCATCTCATCATTTTTGTTTTGCTGAAAGAGCCTCAGCAAAATGGCAAGGAAAGGGACACAGGTCTGTCTGAGAAGGGCTGGTGGGGCTGGGCTTTCACTGGAGAGGCTGCGGATTTTTCTTTCATGGTGATAGCCACATGGCAGGGGGGCACAGCACTGGAGCATCTTGGCTTCTTCACCAAGACCTTGCCGAGCCCGTCTTAGAAGGACCCAAGCTTCTCAGCTCACCGTGGCTCTGGGTCTCTTCATGAAGTTGTGACAGTGGGGATCAGTGGGGTCAAAAGCTTTCTTATTTTCAGTCTCGCTTGCTATTTGTTCATTTCCTCCTTTTCTGGGAAGTTCTTCAACCTTCAGCCTGCCTTCCATACAGCTCCCATCTTCAGGCTCTGGGCACTTGCCAACCGAGACCTGGTGGACCTTGCTAGATGCTTAAAGAGCTTAATAAGATCTGTAAACACACCTCCAGCAGCATCACCCTTGCCCGCCTTGGAAGCTTCTTGTTTAAGTGAAAACTAAACAGCCTTTAATTATATATCACCTCTCAAGGACCATTTAAGAACCAAACTAGTATTTACAAATGGATTTGAAATTTTCTGAGTAAAGGGAATTAATTCTGTCTGTTACCTCTCAGTACTTAGAAAAACAAACGAGAGAGAAGAGAAGGCTTATTATGTGTCCAACGATACGGGCCTTGAGGCCTCTGGCCCAAATCAGCCAACTGGAAACACAAACTTTTAATGTGTTTGATCGGAGGAAACAAGAATTGCTTCAGACAGGGTTATTGTTCCTCCTGAGTAGAAACTGCCTGACTGTAAGAAGCAAGGAGGCAGACAGGAAGAGCTTCAGCCCCCCCTTCCACAGCAGGGTGCTGATGCACTGTGAGAGCCTCCTAGAGTTTAGCCGGTGCAGTCCCTGGACCATGCCAGTGTTTCTTCCACCTGCAGTGGAGTCTGGTCTTACTTAAGAGGTCAAAGCCAAAGCTCCGAGGGGTCCCAGGCCTAGGGAAGCACGGTGGCCCCTTACTCCAGTAACGCACCCTCAACCCATTCTGATGGCCAATGCCTCAGTTTCCCTGTTAGTCTAGCCATGCTTTATTTAGACAAAAACTGTACCTTGAACTTTTCACTACTTGGACTTCTGATGTTATCCCTAATCCTTCTTAACTAATGTCTCCTCAGCCCTCCAGAGCAACACTGTCCAAGAGAAATGGAATGTGAGCCATATATATGATTTCACATTTTCTAGCATCTACATTAAAAAAATACAAGAAAACAGGTAAAGTTAGTTTAATATATATTTTACTTAAACCACTGTGTCTGAATATTGTCATAATTATCATTCAGCATGTGCACGCTTAGTCGCTTAGCCTTGTCTGCCTTTTTGCAACCCTTTGGACTATATCACGGCCAGCTCCTCTGTCTGGGGGATTTTTCAGCCCAGAACACCACTGTATAATTATTCATCAGTTATTTTACCATTTTTGTTTGGTACTGTTTTTGAAATCTGGCCTTTAATTAACTAATACTTCTTAAATCAGACTAACTACATTTGAATAATGAGTCTACCCTATTGAACAGAACAGCTGCAGGGACTGGCATATACTCCAAGACTTTCAAATCCTGGCTGGGGTCCCCTTGGTTCCTGTGATGGTTAATTTTATGTGTTAATTTGACTGCTCCATAGGGTGCCCAGATATTTGGGTAAACATTATTCTGGATATGTCTTTTGGGAGTATTTACGGATGAGATTAACATCTGAATGTGGATGGGACTCATCTAACCCTTTGAAGCCCTGCAGGCATGCTCAGCTGAGTCTCTTTGTGACTCTGTGGACTGTGGCCTGGCAGGCTCCTCTGTCTATGGCACTCTCCAAGCAAGAATACTGGAGGGGGTTGTCATGGCCTCCTCCAGCGGATCTTCCTGACCCCGGGATCGAACCCTCGTCTCCCGTGCTTCCCGCCCTGCAAGTGGATTCTTTACCCTCTGAGCCACCCAGGAAGCCCCACTGAAGGCCCGAATAGGCCTTTGAGCTGGGTGTTTAGTTTTCTCTTGCCTTGGACTTAAACTTAGGCTGGAGTTTATACCACCAGCTTCTTGGTGCTCTGGGTCTGCAGCTTATTGACTGCAGATTCCAGGGCTTACAGTAAATTTCCTTGTGTGTATATCTTATTGGTTCTGCTGACTTAAAATAAAAAAAAAAGCACAACATGAGTGTCGCAAATTAAGTTTTATTTGGGGCAGAATGAGGACTCCAACCCAGGAGACAGCACCTCAGATAGCTCTGAGAAAGTGCTCCAAAGAGGTAGGGGAGAAGATCAGTATATCTGTGATTTTGGTGAATGCAGAGTACATGCCATCAAGTACAGGTTTTGCAGAAGGTTTCTGCTAGTCACGAGGAGCATCATCAGCATGAAGGATTCTAGTGTAAGGAGATACAGGAATTGGGCTCGTAAGATTGGCTCCAGAAAATATCTAACTATCTGAAGACCTGTTCTGCCGGTTTTTCGCAGAGCACAGAGTGCCTCACTTCTGCTCTCCAACCTGAACTCCTTTCAGAGGGTGTTGAAAATCGGCGGCTGCAGCAGCACTTGATTTAATCCTTGCAGAGACAGATGGCAAGTTCCCATTTGAGGTTAACAGTTCTGTGTCTCTGGAGAACCCAGGCTAATACAGTTCCCCGTAGACGAAGCACATGGAGCTGTTATGTTGATGCCCCAACATGCTGTGAAGATACCAGTTAGTATCTCCTCAATATCTCCACATATTGAGGTGTAGCGGAGGCAGCTTTCTGAGCTAAGCTGGGTCACAATCCAGGAAAAAATTAGGAGGCAATTATAGAGTGTGATCCAAGTAACCAGACAGCAGAAAGTGACATCAGAGGATGGAACCAGAAGTCCAGAAAACTGGATTTCGAGGAATTATTTTAGAATAGAGCCATACAAGTGAGAGAAAGGTGTCTGAGAAGCTAATTCTTGTGGGTGTGGCTTTGTAGTTCTCTTGAACCTGGGTATGCCTTCCTGGAGAAATGTGAAGAGATCATCCCTCGACAGTTAGCTCCGGATTCCTCCTGTCTGCCTTCCTGGCTCCAGCCTTTCCTTGCTCTCCAGTGATCTTTACATGAAGCAAATATGATGAGGCCAGTCAGTCCCTGGTTTGTAACTATTTTGCCTGTGGTGTGATGTCCAAACTCCCAGAAGTGTGTTTAAGAATCTTTATAGCCTTTGTCTTCTCAGCCATAGTGTCCTCAGTTCCTATTGAGCACATGACATTTTATGCACTTTGCTCCAGTTTTCTTTATCACATTTGTGCCCGTGTGTATGGTTTTCTCCTTGCCTGGAAGTCACTACCCTTCCCTTTTCTCAACTAAACACTTGCCTTTCTCCTCTAAGATAGAGTACAGGCATCACTCCTCCAGAAATCTCCCCTGACATTCTCTCTTCTCCTCATTCCAGGTTAGATCAGTGGCTAATATCTTGTATTCTCAAAAACACTCTCAGCTTACTCTGTAATAACACTCGTCTTACTACATCTTAATCACTTGTTTACGTGTTACCTCACACATCAGACCAAGGTTCTTAAAGGCAGTTATATGTATATATCATGATGCAAAACTGGTCTTGGCCTGGGGTGGCCTCAGAAGGTTTATGCAGTGACCAGTGAAGACCCTGGGTTGGAACCAAGCCTGCCTGCTCTGGGCTTCCTATCTGGTTCAAAGCGTGATTCCCCAGACTCCTCATGGCTGTCAGTGTTTGCAGAAGTTACACCACTGGGAAAGCAGGAAAAGGCTGTGTGTCCAGAGGTGATTATTGCAGCATTGCCTCTGATAGAAAAACAGAAGAAACAATCAAATTACAGCAAGTAAATTATAGCATGTCAGTGAGCTGGAATTTATGCAGTTTTAAAAGCCATGATTGTGAAGGCAAGCAGAACAGTCTGAAAGAGGAAAGACTCAGCACTTTTTGGGTACCGACCAAGAGAAAAACCCAACTTCATCAAACAATGCTGTGTGCATCGATTCATTCATCAGTCCAACAAATATCTATTGAATGCTTACAATGTGCAATGCCAAAAGTCTAAATTTAATAAAGATTTTAAGGGGAAATGGAGATAGAGTGGCATCACTCATCACAACGGTATTTGAGCCCTCACAAAGTTTCTCTTTTAAATGTCCTTAAAATGCAGAGTTCAGAAAGAGAAAGACAAACATTGAATATTAATGCATGTATGTGCAATCTAAGAAAATGGTACAGATGAACCTAGTTCCAGGAAAGAAATAGAGATGTGGATGTAGAGAACGAATGTGTGGACACAGGGGTGGGGAAGGGGAGGGTGGGACGAATTGGGAGATTACAACTGATATCTATCTATCTATCTATCTACAATACCATGTGTCAAGTAGATAGCTCAGCTCTCCGCTCTGTGATGACCTAGATGGGTGGGATGGAGGCCGAAAGGGAGTTGAGTGAGTGGATATATGTATGCATATGGCTGATTCACACTTTACAGCAGAAACTAACATAACATTGTTACTGTCTAACCTTACCTTTCCGCTTCTGTCATTCCCCTTCTCTTTATATCCTTTCATGTTTTGAGTGAGCAGTTTACTTGTCCTTCTCCTAGTTTCTCCAGTCTTAAGTAAGTAAGTAAGTGAAGTTGCTTAGTCGTGTCCGACTCTTTTTTTCCCACATATATGGAATTGTTAAAATATAAATTTATTTATTTTAGTTGGAGGTTAATTACTTTACAATATTGCATTGGTTTTGCCGTACACCAACATATTGGACTGTAGCCTACCAGGGTCCTCCATCCATGGGATTTTCCAGGCAAGAATACTGGCTGCTGCTCAGTCACTTCAGTCGTGTCCGACTCTGTGCGACCCCAGAGACAGCAGCGCACCAGGCTCCCCCGTCCCTGGATTCTCCAGGCAAGAACACTGGAGCAGGGTGCCATTTCCTTCTCCAATGCATGAAAGTGAAAAGTGAAAGTGAAGCTGCTCAGTCGTGTCCGACCCTCAGCGACCCCAGGGACTGGAGCCTTCCAGACTCCTCCGTCCATAGGATTTTCCAGGCAAGAGTACTGGAGTGGGGTGCCATTGCCTTCTCCGAGTGGGTTGCTATTTCCTTCTCCAGGGGATCTTCCTGACCCAGGGATCAAACCCCGCTCTCCTGCATTGTAGGCAGACGCCTTACCGTCTGAGCCACCAGGGAAGTCCATAGTCTTATATCCTCATATCCATTACCTCGGTCAGCAAACCAAAGGGGTCTTTTAGAATCTGGAAGGCAGTGAAGTGATTGTCAATAGCTAATTGTGTGTCTGTGCTGCAATGCTTTTCCAGCCTTCTCAGATGCGCACCGGGAGTGGGACGCCTGATTGGCCAGGCTGGTCACCCTGGACCCGGGTCCTCTTCAAGCTCAGCGTGGCGGAGTGCACACAACAGCCACCGGTCGCCTGTGCAGCTACTCCTGGGGGAGGCCAACCACTCCTCATGAGTTTTCAGTGCTGATTCTGCTCCTCAGGGCTCTCAGGGAACACCTGGTTGCGGTCCCCGCTCGCTGTGGGTTGTCTCTGCCTTTCAGGCCTGGGGGGTAGAGAAGGCAGAGTTAGTTGGCTTCATTTTAAGTACTGCCCATTGGTGTGTAAATAATTCATATATTTTAAATAACAAAATAAATATTTTATGGGTCTTTAAAATTCAGGAATGAGCTGCATCCTTGAAGCACACGGATTAAAAACTAGCCTTGGATTGAGGTCACCCGAACGGTGCCAGGTTGCTCCTGACTTCACAGCTCCACCCCGCTCCCCAGGAGAGGAAGAGCCAGCAACCATCCGTGGACAAGGCCGCACTGAGAGACTCCAGCACCTGGGAGTGAGGCGGAGGCAGCCCCTGCGCGACAGAGACAGACAGAGGGCCTTCCAAGGGGAGGAGGATCTGGCCTTGGGCTGGGTGCACTGTCCACCCCCCAAGGCTGACACCGAGCCAAGCCGCGAGGTCTTCTGGAGCCGAGCTTCTGCCAGGGGGAAGAGAGAGCCCAGAGTGACATTCGGCTCCCTCAGCCTTGCGGGCCACTTCGTGGGAGCCCATATTGTGGTTTTGCCATAGAGGAATCTGTAGGCTCGACCACTGGGAATCTGATAATTAAAAGCTAACCTTTAATCACAAAACGCATTGCACAGTAAAATATTGCTATTCATGGAGACACATAAGCCGGAGCGGACAGAATTCCACAGTCAGGGGTCTCAGAAATCAAGTTTAATTGCCTGGCCTTCCTCTTGTGGAACATCAAGGAGGTCGTTGCCTCTTTTCCTCTTCTCAGAAGGCTTCTGTGTTCCCTGATCAACAATCTCTTGGCTCAAACAGGGTGGAATTCTTGTTCCTGCACACCTTTGTTGCTGAGGGAAAATTTACAGTTCATTCCTGACCGTCTCAGGTATATCCGAGAAATCATGTTAATCAAATTTGGTGGGAGGCTGCTGTAGTTATAAAGCAGAACAATAAGGTTGGTGGGAGTTGCATAATTTTTTTGTTTGTCTCTATTTCCCGTGAGGATTTCAGAGATGATGTGAAGTACTTGCAGCAACATGACTAGAATATTCCCTCAAACAGCCTGCTCACTCTCATTCTATTTTAAAATATAATGCTTATTGGTTTATAGAAGTAATGTATGACCATTACATAAAATTTGGAAAATATGGAAAAGTATAAAAAGGGAAAGAAAAGGCACCCATAATTTGTCACACAGAAATAACTGCTGACATTATTAGTTGGGAGAGAGAAACGTCCTAATTTCTATGCTTAAGAATTTTTTTCTCTTCTCTTTGCTCTCTCATCAGGTCCTGCTCTGGTTCATATAAAAAAATATATTTTATTGATGTATGGTTTGTTTTAAAATGTTGTTTTAATTTCTACTGTAAAGCAAATTGATTCAGTCATATATATATATATTCTTTTTCATCTTGTTCCCATTATGGTTTATCACAGGATATAGTTGGTAGTGTGCTATATCACAGGATATAATAGGACCTTGATATTCCTCTGTTCTATATGTAATCGTTTGCATCTGGTAATCCCCAACCCCCCTTTCAGCCCTCCCCAACACCCTTACCCCTTGGCAACCACAAATCTCTTCTCTATGTCTGTGAGCCTGTTTCTGTTTCATAGATAAGTTCATTTCTGTCATATTTTAGATTCCACATAAATGTGATACTGTGTGGCATTTGTCTTTCTCTTTCTGACTTACTGGTTTGCTTGTCACCTGGCTTATGAGCAGTTTTGAACGAGGGTATCGTCTTCCTCAACTTGTATTCCCCCTCATCTGTATCATAGGTTCTAACAATGGCCAGGTTTGGAATTAATTAGAAAGGTTTCTCTTCCCTTATCATATAGAAGATAAACATTTTATAACTTGAGCTTTTGATATCACGATCCTGGAAGGATCTTAAGGCTTAAGATAACATCTGTCACTGTTGGTACCAGGCACATTTCAGGTCCGATGATTATCTTTTGTGTGGGTCTTTCTCGGGCATCATGGAATGTTTAGCAGCCTCTCTGGCATTTTCCTACTGGATGCCACTAGCATAACTCACTCTTCCCAGTTGGGACAACTGAAAATGCCTGCACACTGCCAGATGTCCCAGAGTGGGAGGGGCAGGATCATCCCTGGGCAAGAACCACTATTTTAACATGTCTTGCTGAACACCTAGGAGTTAGGACTGTCAGGGTTTCTGGACTCTTAATTGATTACATTTTAGATTTTGAAATATCAAGAAGATAAACAAGTTAATGGAATTTCTGAAATCACGAACACCAACATCTGTGTTCCTATTTTTTCTTTCTATCTAGTGCCTTTTGTGGTGGGATATGGATTTTTATGGACATATGGGAGGTCAGAATTTGGAAGTCTCATCATTCTGGGGTTGGTCAGGGACAGAGCAACATCCCTAGGTATTTATAGTCAGACGGGGAGTTAATATAGGGATCTAGGAGCTTAAATCACCCTTCGAAGAACTGGACAGAAGGATGAGGGTCATGGAGGGTGCTGTTGGATTTCAGGAAATCCAGAAAGCAGGAGTCAAGAAGGCTTTTTTTTTGAGATCAGGACGCTGCTGAAATCCCAGAGTGTTTGCTACTGATGATCTCAACAGCCTGTAGCAGAAACGTAAGCCATTTTTAGGAAGAAAACTGGAAGCTGCTGATGCATCCATGAATCTGCCATCTGCTGATGTCCATAAGCCTGACTGTAGTTGCTGTGGGGCAAAAATAAAGGCTCTTATTTCTCTTCTTCTTCCCAGATCCCATGCTAATGCCTCTCAGTAGCCACTCTAGCAAGGGAAAAGAGTCTTGGAAATTTAGTTTTGAGACTTTCAGTCCTATGGTACTAGGAAGGTGCTGGGAAGGATGGGTATTCAGCTGCCACAGTTGAAAGGATATTGTGTTGTGTAATGTGACAGAGGGTCCTTAAAAAAAAATAAATAAATAAAAAAAAATATATATAAATCTGATGCTCCTTTTTAGCATCAGATTTAGCCTTCTTCAGTGATGCTACACACACACACATATACATTATATGATATATATACATTATATGATGTATATACATATAAATGGTGTCATTAGAGTGTCCCCTTAAGATTCTTTGATGTGATTATTGGCCATGTCTTGCCCATTGTTACTGGGATGTGTGGGAGGGATGACGTTTCCTGGTGCCTATGAGACAAACATGTATTTGCATAAAAATATATGAAAAAGTAGAGTGATACTGCATATATTGTTTCATTACACTATTTATTTTAATAATATCTCATGAGGTTACCCATTAATATACATTATTTCAAAGGTTCAAGTACTACTTTTACCATAAAAATAAGTTTAAATAACTCAAAAAAAGTATTACGCCATTAACAAACTGCCCAAAGCATGATGTCTCTTTTGTCATATACATTTCAAAAGCATTATTTCAAACATTATTTTGAAACATTTATTTAGTCATGTGGATTTACATTTGTACGTGCATCTGTGTCTGAAACTTTGGTTAGCTCCTTAGGCATAGGTTTCTAGAAGTGGGTTACTCGTCTGAAACTGTGAATTAATTGCTTTACCAAATGGTTGTAGTGATTACCACCAGCGGTGTGTGAGCTTTTCCATTTTCTGACACTTTGGGAGTACTGAGCTCAAGCCACTTACCTTAAATAAAAAAGGCTTTGTCATTTCTATAGACAAATATTATTTCATTGTTATATAATGTTATGTGTCTTTGGATTCATTAGTGGGGTTGAACTATATGATTTTCCTTATTTAGGTCCTGCACATATCTTTAAAAGTATAAGATAAGCTCGACGTACAAAATGCAAAACGAATAAAAAAGACATATGGTGAAAAATGAGACTCTGTTACACACTCCGCTCTAGCCAATCAGCTTTCCTCCCAGGAGACAACCAGTTGTCTATTTTTAGTATATACACCCAAGAAACTATACATAGGTAAAAACTGAAGTATATGTATGTGTATATATATATATAGAATATGTGCAA
>SJYF01000233.1:670667-687760 GCA_006410515.1 Procapra przewalskii | reverse complement strand
GGGCTCCCTACACTGTTCAGGAGGTGTCCACTAGCTGTCTGCTTTACCAGTGGTAGTGTTGCATGTCAAGCCCAGTCCCCAGATTCGTCCTGCTCCTGCCTGCCCGTGTCCACGCTTATGTTCCCTACACATGCATCTCTTCCTACCCTGCAAATAGGTTCATCTGGACCATCAGGCTTTCTTCCCCGCATTTTGACCTGGAGCTGGAACTGACTCAGGAAGCAAAAGGAGTGCCAGGGAGTACTTAGGACCCCCTGGAGGCTGTGCCCCTGAGTGTGTGGCTCATCAGCTCTGTGTGCCTGTGGGATCCCTTTGGCAGCACTCAAGCCCTGATGGGCTGGATCCTGACCCGGGCTTTTGACAGGCAGCTGTGATGCAGGTAAGAGGTGGAGAGGATGTAGTTGAAATGGCTACCATGGAACCTGCCTTTGGCTGGCCCTATCAAGGCTTCTGCCCTGGGACCATCAGGGCAAGCAAGGTGGGGAGTGAGGCAGGATTTGGGGGGTGGGGTGGAGGTAGGAAGTGGGGGTGAGGGGTGAAGAATTGGAAGTGGGAGGTGGAAAGGGAAGGAAGTGGGCAGTGGGAGGTTGGGTACCATTTCTGCCACAGATCTAAGGAGTCTGGGCCAACCCAGTGCACCCAAGGTGGGGATGGGGGCTCCAAGTGACCCTGAAACTGGTGAGAAATCCTTGCGCGCCCTTGAGAAAGAAAGGGCCCTTGGCTCCCTTGAGAGGCATGTCAGAGCCCAAGGCAAACATCTAAGCGGGGAGCAAACAAAGCCTGGAAGACTGAAGCAAAGAATGCTTGTTCCTCCATGAGGGGCTGACTTGGGATGTGAAGCAGGAACTGAGTTAGACCACTAATTTTTAAAAAAAAATTTATTGTGGTGTGAGATGGGGAGACTCAAAAAGCCTCACACTTGAAAATTCACTTTGAAGTCAGTGCTGCACGCATTCCAGAAAGACTGTTGGGAACCAGTATATTGTTTTTACGCATATTCAGGCTGTAAAGAATAAGTACATAAATGAATAAGCAGAAATCACAGAGATGAAGGCACCTGCACGGGGAGGCCAGGGAGAGCTGTGCTCCTCTCACCTCTCCAGCCTTCTGGGTCGAAGTCCCCAGCTTGCCAGGGCTCTCACTCAGGTGCAGGCTGTCTGGATTAGGTCTTGTAACTCCATTCTTTAGCGGTGATCTTGAGCAAGTTGCTTAATCTGTGTGTCCCTCAGTTTCCTCACTTGTAAAAGAGGACAGACATAGTACCTACCGCCCAGGTGTATGTGTAAGGGTTAAATAAGTTTTCTCTATCTGTCTCTATCTATCTGTTACCTATCTACCATCTTTCAACGCTGTCAGGCATATAAGATAAGCATTTATAATTAATGTTAATTATATTCATTTTTTCCTGATTATATTTGTACAGTCACAAAATCATGCCAAATCTCACCTCCGAATGTCTTTCTCTATATCCATCACTTCTTATTAACCCACAGTAACCATCAAGTTGTCCTCACCACCTTCAGTAGCCCTGACTGAGGCCTTGACTTCCTCAGTTTACCCTGCACAACCTTCCACACCAAGCGTTTTGAAAGCTCTGCTCTAGAGGTGTCCTTATTTTATGATGCTTCGTTTGACATTCAAGACATTACCCCATCCTTTACTATGGAGATGTATATGTACACACATAGGTACTTGTGCATGCAAAAACACATACACATGTACATTTATACACATAAACACAGACATATGTTTATATAGAAAGAGTTTTGTTTGGGTTTTGCAGAAATGGTAACTTATGGTGTGTCTTCAGAGAAGGCAATGGCACCCCACTCCAGCACTCTTGCCTGGAAAATCCCATGGATGGAGGAGCCCGATAGGCTGCAGTCCATGGGCTCGAGAAGAGTTGGACACGACTGAATGACTTCACTTTCACTTTTTATTTTCACGCATTGGAGAAGGAAATGGCAACCCACTCCAGAGTTCTTGCCTGGAGAATCCTAGGGACAGAGGAGCCTGGTGGGCTGCCGTCTATGGAGTCGCACAGAGTCGGACACGACTGAAGCAGCTTAGCAGCAGCAGCAGCAGCAGGATGTGTCTCATGTAGCGTTTCCATCTTTGTCTTTCTTGTTCTGTTTATCAGTAGGCTCATTTATCTTCCCAGTGTCTTCCTGATACACACATTCCTGTCTCTGTAACAGCATCCATCCCACTCTGCATGAAGTCTGTGTGTCGGGGAAGATGCCTAAATCCTCTGCCCCAGGAGGATTGGCTTTGATTTGTCTATAGAGTAATTTGGGCTTTTCAGGTGGCTCAGTGGTAAAGAATTTGCCTGCTAGTGCAGGAGATGCAGGAAACATAGGTTCAATCCCTGGGTTGGGAAGATCCCTTGGAGAAGGAAATGGCAGACCACTCCAGTATTCTTGCCTGGAGAATCCCATGGACATTGGAGCCTGGTGGGCTACAATCCCTGGGGTCACAAAGAGTCTGAACACAAGTTAGCGACTAAAGAATCTGGTCATTTTGGTGTCGTTCTCCTAGCGGAGAGCTGTGCAACTGGTAAAAATAGAATGAGCTAGCTCCTTAATGACGTGAAAAGTTAAGGGGAAACACATTAGCACACATATGATAAGTTACTACTGTTGGTGCCCGACATGAGCCAAGAGGCCTGAGGCTGATGAGTGGAATGTGGGGGACTTTCAGGAAAGGCTTCTTTGTTCTTAAAAAGAAACACAAGGAAGAAACAGACCCCTTCCTGCCTCTGGAGTCTGTTGTGTCTGATTGCAGTGCTTGGGGTTGCTGAAGTTGCTGTGGTGATGAGAGGTCTTCCTGAAGGCTCCGCCAGGCATGGACGAGACGAAGCCAGGGCCACCACAGAATAAGGGAGGGGGCCTTGTCTTGTGGGCTGGGCTGCTGTCTTGTGAGAACACACTCCTTAGTCTTGAGGTGGCTCGGTGGTTTTCTGTCACTTGCGGCTGATGCATCAGCTAAGCAAAGCCTAGTTGGTGCATCTTGATTATCACAGCTTTATCTGTACAAGGGTCTCTCCAGACTGAGGGAAGGCAGAGAGGACCTCTGTGACTTATGACAGTCACTGGTGCTGAGTGGGGAGGAGTTCTCAGACTGCTTGTCACACCGGAACCTCTCGTTACCTCCTTTTGCACCTTTTTCGTGTTGTCATAGGAATTTAATGGCAGATTGAGAGACTCTGAATCATAGACAGTCTGGTGGCGTTTTAACCTACAGTTCCCACCATATCTTGGCATGTGTGAATAAATGAAACCAATTCATTTCCCAGGTCGAGCCTCGTTGCCTGTGAGGGGTCTTTCTTTTCTGTCCCCAGGTGAATTAAGCTTCTCTTTGTCTACACTATTTTCTTCTTTAGGACACCTAAATATTTGGATGTGGAGCATTGTTTATCAGACCAAACACTGTAATAAACTTCTTATATACACATCTCATTTAATCCCCATGACAACCAGTTCAGCAGGTGTCATTATTGACATTTTGCAGTTGAGGAAATTGAAGCCTGGAAAGGTTAAGTGACTTTCCCCAAATTACACAGCTAGGAAATGGCAGAGATGCTGTTTGAGACTCCAGAGCTTCACTCTTAATCGTCGTCTGCCAAACAGTCAAGCACACACACACACACGGGTCCCCTCGAGCTTCTTGAGGGTGAGGACTGCATCTGACTCCCTTTCTGTTGCTTGCTCCAGCCACAGTCTTTAGCTTTGGTGCACAGGAGACACATGAATTTGGAATGGGCCAGCAGGAGAGGGAGGGCTGAGCCTTTATGCCACTGTGTGCATCAGGATTGGGTATGGGCTGTGCTGGGTAGGAGTAGGACCTGGGCAGCACTCCCAGCAGTGGGGAGTAGCCCTTCGTTCATGGAGGGATCCTGTGGCACCTCCCAACCTCCATCACACCACCATGAACTGTTTTTGTAGAATACCCTCCCGTGCACAGGTCACTGGGGTTTCCCAGGTGGCTCAGTGGTGAAAGAATCCACCTGCCAATGCAGGAGATGCCGGTTTGATCCCTGGGTCAGGAGGATTCCCCTGGAAGAGAAAATGGCAACCCACTCCAGTATTCTTGCCTGGAGAAGTCTATGGACAGAGGAGCCTGGCAGGCTGCAGTCCATGGGGTCACAAAGAATCAGACAAGACTGAGTGATGAGCATGGACGCATGCCCAGGTCACTACTTTTGGCATTTCTGAGCTGCCGTCTGTGCCTCTCAGATGGAGATTTAGATTCAATGCAGCAAGGGTCTTCACCCGACATCCAGGAGGATGAGCCTCAAACAGTGGAAGCCTGTAAGAACTTCTGACTTGCTCAGGGTTTGTGTGGTGCCTGATTTGGGTGCTTCTTGGCTTTCTAACCTCTCTTGCCTGTGAGGCTGTTTCCTTCTGCTTCGGGTGTGAAGCTTGGTCTGACTGTCAGGCTCTGCAGAGGCTGATGGGTTGGAGCAGCACCTCACTGTCACACGCCAGCAAGCCTGCTCACTGTTGGCCCCCTCAGAGCCCTGAGAGGAAGGCACCTCCTCACTCCCTAGGCCAGCGGTTGGTGGTCACGGAACATGCGACTTGAGCACAGCAGAAGCCTGAAACTCCCTGCGAGCAGAATGCTGGAGTTGCCTTGAATTCCTCAGGCAGTCTTAGCTCTGGATCTTGCAAGGTACCACATACCAGATAGGCTCTGCCCTTCTGTTGAATATACTCATAGGGAGAGGCAGGGTTAGGGGCCAGAGGTGTTGAATGAGTCCATTCTTCTCTGAAATACAATCTCTGCCTTTTGCTCATAGGAATTTGTGTCACTCTAGAGAAAACATGTCTAACTTCAGATTCCTGCCATCTGGATCAGGACCAGTAGGCCTGATCCAAGCCATGGGGATGAGGCAAGCAGTCGTGTTTTAAGAGTTAAAGCCAAATGCCTTCTCCGGCTGGGGCCCAAGGGCTAGTTTATAAAAGAAAGAAAAGCACATACTGAAATCCAAGCCACAGTCCCTGAGGGCATCAGGGAGTTAGGAGGTAGCCAGGTGGGCCCCCAGGGCTGTGACGCAGACCCCGAGAGGAACCAGGTCAGCGTGGAAATAGGTAGGAAGCATGGAACCAGGATGTGCAGCTCTAGCTGCTGGCCTCAGCTCTCCTCAGGGGCCCGTCTGGAATGCTGGCGGCCGTGGGGCCATTAGTCTGCAGTGGGGTCCTCTGGAGGGCAGGCAGCCCTGCTCTCTGCCTTTGGAAGTAACTCTCATAATTGCGGCATCATCATGAGAGGACTTGGCTGAGTTTCTACTCTGTGCCAATTACTGGTACAGATTTGAGGTGATTAAGACTCAGATGTCCTCTGCTCTTTATCAACCCCAACGTGGAGATTAAATACAAAAAAAAAAAGCTCATTTATTTGAGGGAGTCTACAGAATATTTTTTATATAGAGAATCTCAAACATACAAGGAAATACAGGAAACAACATGAATGAAATTCCATGTATACATCTCCCTTTATTTATTTATTGAAGTATAATGGATTTATATTTTGTTAGTTTTAAGTGTACAACAGAGGGAATCAGTATTTTTAACTGAACTGATACCCCATTTAAAGTCATTAAAAAGTAATGGCTATATTTCCCTGTTCATTTCAGTTCAGTTGCTCAGTTATGTCCAACTCTTTGCAACTCCCTGGACTGCACCATTCTGGGCTTCCCTGTCCTTCACCAACTCCTGGAGTTTACTCAAACTCATGTCCATTAAGTTGGTGATGCCATCCAACCATCTCATCCTCTGTCATCCCCTTCTCCCGCCTTCAATCTTTCCCAGCCTCAGGGTCTTTTCCAATGAGTCAGTTCTTCCCATCAGGTGGCCAAAGTATTGGAGCTTCAGCTTCAGTATCTGTCCTTCCAATGAATAGTCAGGATTGATTTCCTTTAGGATTGATTGGTTTGATCTCCTTGCAGTCCAAGGGACTCTCAAGAGTCTTCTCCAGTACCACAGTTCAAAAGTTTGAATATTTCCATGCTCAGCTTTCTTTATGGTCCAACTCTCACATCTAAACGTGACTACTAGAAAGATCATAGCTTTAACTAGACAGACCTTTGTCGGCAATGTAACATCTCTGCTTTTTAATAATATGCTGTCTAGGTTGGTCAGAACTTTTCTTCCAAGAAGTAAGCATCTTTTAATTTCATGGCTGCAGTCACCATCTGCAGTGATTTTGGAGCCCCCCAAAATAGAGTCAGACACTGTTTCCATGGTTTCTCTATTTGTCATGAAGTGATGGGGTGGGGTGCCAGGATCTTAGTTTTCTGAGTGCTGAACTTTAAGCCAACCTTTTCACTCTCCTTTTCACCTTCATCAATAGGCTCTTTTTTCCTTTTTACTTTTTGCCATAAAGGTGGTGTCATCTGCATATCTGAGGTGATTGATATTTCTCCCGGCAATCTTAATTCCAGCTTGTGCTTCATCCAGTCCAGCATTTCACATGATGTACTCTGCATATAAGTTAAATAAGCAGGGTGGCAATATACGGCCTTGACATACTCCTTTCCTGATTTAGAACCAGTACGTTGTTCCATGTCTGGTTCTAGCTGTTGCTTCTTGACCTGCATACAGATTTCTCAGGAAGCAGGTAAGGTCTGATATTCCCATCTCTTTGAGAATTTTCCACAGTTTATTGTGATCCACACAGTCAAAGGCCTTAGCATAGTCAATGAAGCAGAAGTAGATATTTTTCTGAAATTCTCTTGCTTTTTGTATGATCAGATGGATGTGCTGAACAATACATCTTTGTAGCTCATTTATTTTATATGTAGCAGTTTGTATCTCTTAGTCCCGTAATCCTATTTTGCCTCTCCACCCTACCATTCCTCACTGATAACCAGTACTATAACACTAGGTAACACTTTTTTTTAATGAGTCTGTTTCTGTTTTGTTATATATATTTGCTTATTTTTCTTAGGTTCCTCACTGTAAGTAATAACATAGAGTATTTATCCTTCTCTAACTTTTTCAAGAAGCATATTACTCTCTAGGTCCATCCGTGTTGTTGCAAATGGCAGAATTTCACACATATCAAATTTTTAATATTTATCAACATGATGCCCAAGGGTTGTTACCTATCGTCCCCCATAAAGTCCCCTTGTGCATATCGTAGCCTCGAACCATTGCATCTCTAGTCTAGTGTATCTCTAAATGACAGCGACTTTAAAAAACATAACCACAGTCCCAACAACTAACAGTAATCCTTAGTGTACTTAGCTAGCATTCACATTTTCTTGATTTTTCTATTAATGAGTGTGTTTCTTGAACAGTTGGTCTGTTTGAACCATTATCCAAGCAAGATCTACCAGCTGTATTTTACTACGTGCTGGGTGCCACAGCAGAGTTAATGACATTCAGGCATGGCTCATTGGAAAGGTTCCCGGATTCGCCTCCAGTGCAGTTCACTGGGTTAGGAACTCTGGCTTTGGAATTCCATCTGTGGGGACATAAGCAAGTGGACTTCTTCCAATCTCAGCTCCTCATCTGCATGGCTCACAAGGAGGCTGTAGATATTAAATGGATTAATCCACATCCGATGCTTAGAATGTGGACTGGCCTATAGTACATACTCAATAAAGTCTGAATTATAACACTGATAAAAAATGAAGCTGCCATTCAATTTAGAGATTTAAACATGCAGTCTTGTGCAGGGTAAAGAAGAGGAGACCTGTATTTTCAGGCAGTGATAGTAAAGAGCTCTGTGCTGTGCTTAGTCGCTCAGTTACGCCCGGCTCTTTGTGACCTCATGGACTATAGCCCACCAGGCCCCTCTGTCCATGGGAATTCTCCAGGCAAGAATACTGGAGTGGATTGCCTTGGCCTCTTCCAGGGGATCTTCCCAACTTAGGGACTGAATCCAGGTCTCCTGAATTGCAGGCAGATTCTTTACCAGCTGAGCTACCAGATAAGTCCCAATGTAACGGTAAAAATTGGAAATTTGATATATTTGACCAATAGTGAGAAGACACAAGAGTTAAAGGTATAATAGTCAGAGATATTAGAGCATAGTTTGTGGCCAGAGTGTGTGTGTGTTCAGTCACTTCAGTTGTGTCCAACTCTTTGCAACCTCATGAACTGTCCTCTACCAGGCTCCTCTGTTCATGGGATTGCCTAAGAATACTGAACTGGGTTGCCCTTTCCTCCTCCGGGGGATCTTCCCCACCCAGAGATGGAACCCACAATTCCTGTGGCTTCTGCATTGATAGGTGGATTCTTTACCACTGAGCCCCCTGGGAAGCCAGTTTGTGGCCAGACCATACATCAAAAGTCTTGTTTACAGAGCCACAGAGACGGAGCTTAATCTTATAGGCATGGAGGTGAAGGGTAGGCAAAGGCTCGCCGGAAGTGAGGGTATTGGATTCCTCCTTCCTGGAGAAGGGTGGCCAGGCATGAAGTCTCAGCAAGAGCTTTGCAGTAGACAGTGATGCCCTAAACCAGTAAGTAGCTGATGGAGTAGAAGTGTTGCTGAGGCAGTGTGGAAGGATGTGATAAAGATTAAATGTTGGCAGTTAAGGAGAGAGGGATAATTTAAGAACCACTCCAGAATTTCTGGCTCAGCTGGTAGCTAGGAGCGGATACTGCTGAATGAGATTACACATATAGGAGTCTGAGCAAGTCTCGGTGATGAGGATCGTGAATTCTGCCTGGGATGTGCGCAGCAAGAGCTGCCTGCAGGACACGGACACTCAGGGAAGGCTCTGCTCTTGCTCCTGCATCTTTAAATGCCTGAGGAATCACTTACAAGGAAAGTTGAGTGTAGCTTGTGCCGGTTGCATCTCCTCTGTCTGCTCTAAACCTTGCCAGGAAGTCTGACAGCTATTTGCACTAAGTGGATTCCAGGAGGGATTGGTGACCTTTTCAAAGGCCACATAATAAATACAGCGTTGATGGCAAGTGAATGAAATCCAGAGTGATTTATTTAAAAGGTATCTGGTCACTAGAGGATAATGATTTTGACAGACAAAGGACTGTGCAGCCTACCAAGCCACAATTCTTGGACATCCATACCCTTTGATAATCTGAAGACCTTGACCAAGCAGCCATCATTTTATTTCACTGTCTTGAATTTTCCCATTTCCCATCCTGAGCTCAGACCAAAATGGCCTAATATGAAGAAAATATTTTGCTTGGGATAAGTCTAATCTGTAAAGCAAATGTCCAAATGTAAAACTGTAATGTTAGGAGGAGAAGGTGCTCACCGTCATGGAAGGCTGACTGATCATTTAAACTGGGGTATTTATAAAGAAGGTTGGTGGTGGGGGAGAGGATGGATTATATGGATGTAGAAGATGGTCTTTATTGTGAAACCAATAGCCATTTCCCTTTCTTCTTGATGTAGGAACATTATTTTGTTAGTTGTTGGCCTTCCAATTAAAATTGGTTTAGGAGTTGATTTAAAATGTGAGTTCAGATTCCTTGACATGCCTCCCATTGACTTGTAGAGTTTATGTTCCTTCCTTTGTTTACTGGGGGAGTTGTGACTGATTCAACTAGCAGAACATGGAGGCAGTGATAGCATGTGGCTTCTGAGATCATGCAGCATCCATTAGATTCTCTTGTAGCATCTTATCTGAATGTCTCTTCTTGGGATTTCTCCACCATGCTGTAAGGAAGCCCAAGTCACAAGGAGAGAATATGTGTGGGTGCGTTGGTCAACACTCCCAGCCGAACCCAAGCTTTGGGACTTCCCAGCACAGATGTCAGACATATGAGTGACAGGTGAGCCCGCAGGTCTTCAGATCATCCCCTGCCAAGACAGTCCTCCAAGATAAGGCACCATATGTCATGGAGCAGTGCCCCATCACACTTCCTGATCCACATCGTCTGAGAGTAAAATACAGCTGTCTTTGTACTACGTCACTATGTTTTGGGGTGGTGTATCATGCAAAATAGAAAATAGAACAGCCTATAACCAATTCTGAACAAAAGGATACAAGTGGTAATTCACTGGGGATCTGGAGGGAAAGTTTCTTCACTGGTAAGATTAGAGAATGGTTTGAAGAAAACTGCCCCTTCCCACTCTTCATGATGTTGGGAGGGCTGGATGCTTGAAAGGCTACAGCCATATTGAGGGCAAGAGGGCAAAGCCAGGGGAAGTCTTTCATAGCCCTGACAATGTTTACCTGGGGACTTCCTTCTTTGGGATTTCTTATTATGAATGAGAGTAAATGACCTTTACACTTCAGCTACTTGTACTTAGTTTTCCTGTTACTCACTGGTTGAATGGTGAACCTTTAAAGATCCTTCTGGGTCTATTGCATTTTTGCTCTCTCTCTTTGCTGTTTTTGCAAGATGCTATTTTTTTTTCCCAGCTCAACCTATTAAGATTCTTCTTTGTGAAGACTTCTGTAATCATCTTTTATAACAAGTGATCTATACTATCATGGTACCCGTCATCCAATTCATGTAATTGCTTCTGTACACTTTTTCTCTCCTACTAATTGATACCAATTCAATATTGAATCATCTAATGTGCCATGTTTCTTCATTTATTCAAGTTACTCTATATTTTATGCCTCTCATTATGTATTGGAGTTTACTTTGTATAGATCATTTATACTTAGTATTTTTTTTGGGGGGGATTTTGTACACATGCATTTTTAATTTTGTGTGTGTGTGGTTGCTATTTTCTCTCATGGGTACCTTTCTACCAAGACATGGAGTTTTTTTTTTTTTTTTAATACCATTCACAAAATACCAAGAACACGGCATCTGATTCCATCATTTCATAGCAAACAGATGGGGAAAAATGTGAACACTGGCATATATTATTTTCTTGGGCTCCAAAATCACTGCAGATAGTGACTGCAGGCATGAAATTAAAAGACATTTTCTCCTTGGAAGAAAAGCTATGAAAAATCTAGAGAGAATATTAAAAAGCAGAGATATTACTTTGCTGACAAACGTCCATATAGTCAAAGCTGTGGTTTTTCCAATAGTTATGAATGGATGTGAGAGAGTTGTGAATGGACTATAAAGAAGGCTGAGCACCAAAGAATTGATGCTTTCCAACTGTGGTGCCGAAGAAGACTCTTGAGCGTCCCTTGGATAACAAGGAGATCAAACCAGTGAATCCTAAAGGAAATCAACCCTGAATATTCATTGGAAGGACTGATGCTGAAGCTGAAGCTCCAACACTTTGGCCACGTGATGTGAAGAACAGACTCACTGGAAAGACCCTAATGCTGGGAAAGATTGAGGCAGGAGGAGAAGGGGGTGATAGAGGATGAGATAGTTGGATGGCATCATCAACTCAGTGGACATGAGTTTGAGCAAACTGCAGGAGATAGTGAAGGACAGGGAAGCCTGGAGTATGGCAGTCCATGGGGTTGCAAAGAGTCAGATGCAACTTAGCAACTAAACAACAGCAATAAGTAACTGTTATGTGTTGGAGTTATATCTTCCGTATTTCCTGATACATATGAATAAATACTTGCTAACATTTTGAGCATTTACCATGCCAAGATTAGGCATATCTTCATAGCTTTAGATGAATCAACTCCTTAGTCCACACAGCGCTGTATCATGGCACTTTTTTGGGTTGGCCAAAAAGTTTGTCCAAGTTGGTCCATAAAATGTTATGAACTTCTTGGCTGGGATAATGATTCATTTTACACTTAAGAAAACTGAGAAATTTTTTGAATAAGCTGGTGAGAGTCTCATCACCAATAAACAACAGAGCTGATGTTCAAATTTAGAGGTCGGACTCTCAAGTTCATATTCCTAGCCAATGAACCCTAATGCCTAAATGGACATGAGGTATTAACATCTTTTAACAATTTTTCTCCTGGGAGCTGTGGAGACTCCTGATAGGTTAAAAGGGGGCAATAATATGCTTGGTTGTTAAATAGAGGCTGGCCTAAAAGATGGCAAGAGTGAAACTGGGTAAGGTAGTTTTTTGGGGAGTCCAGGCTAGAATCTGGCATTGGCTGTAGAGATGGTTAGCTGTAGTTAGACTTTAGGTATAATGTTGTTCAGGTAGAAAATGAAAACTTTGGTGATGGCTTAGAGGTAATGGACAAGAGAGAAAGTTGTATCATGGACTACAATTCTGGCTTTTGCTCCCACAACCTGTGATTGGTGCTATATGCTAAGTTGTGACATAGGCTGAGGAAGAAGATGCATCTGTTTAGCAACTTTGGGAAAGTATTTATTATGTGCTTACTCTTCTTAAGAAATTTGATTAGACATTGAGCAAGCAGTTGAGAACAATGCCAAGCAGCACTTTCCTCTCATGAAACTTGCATTCTTCCGTTTACTCTGTGGAGAGTGGTTTTGGTAGGAGTAGGGACAGCTGAATGTGGGAAGAACAGTTATGAACATTTTGCAAAGTGGCAGTTCAGTGTGTCATTGGTAGAAGTGGAGGAACATGGATAAATCTGAGAGCCATTTAGTTTGTAAAACTGAAATGAATTGCGAGGGAAAAAACAAGTGTCAAGAATATCTAGAGTTTTCTACGGGAACAGGTCGATGGATGTTGGCGCCATAGGGATGCTGGAGGAAGAGAAGCAGGTATGAGGGGAAAATTCTGTGCAATACTGTGCGAAGAAACCAAGAGATGATTGTTTATTGGCGTCTGACCTCAGGAGAGAGTTTCAGGCTATGATTGTAAATGGAGGTACACAAAGAGAAGGCACTTAAAATTCAAGGAGTAGATGAGGTTCTTTATAGAAGGAGTAGAAAAGAAGAAGATAAGAAAATTTCACAAAAAATCTAACATTTAAAAACTGGAACTGATGGTTAAATTATGTTGTGTGCATTTCACCTCAGTTATTTAAAAAGACTTTAAAAAAATAGAACAATGAGAAAGAGTCAGCAAAGGATACTGAAAGGAATGACTGGAGAGATAAGAGTAAGGAGCCCTGGAAGTCAAGGGAAGAAGGCATTTTCATATGGAGGCGGTGCCCAGCTGTACCTGATATTAAAGAAATCTATAAAGAAATGTCCAAAGAACTTGTTCATTGTATTTATTTTATTATTTGTCTTTTATGTCTTATTCATGGAGCAGTGTTGTCCACTAATATTTGGTACTCAGAAAATCCCATGGACAGAGGAGCCAGGTGGGCTATATAGTCCCTGACATTGCAAGAGTTGGACATGACCTAGTCACTAAACCACCGACCACCACCAATAATTACTTGCTGAAAGAATGAAATGAAAATATCAGAGACTTTTTAGCTGCCTAGTGGACACAGAACACAGGTAAGGATGAGTTTAATACTAAATAGAAGGTAAGGAAATGGAACTAGACTTTGCAGCCAAACTTTTGAAGAAATCTGACTTGAAAATAGAGGAATGAAGCATTACTGGAAGGGAGTCCAACCTGGGTGTATTAGCTGAGGTTCAAGCTGTTTTTAAGTTAGGAAAAATTTGGCTGAATGCAGCTAGAAACAGTTTGATAGAGCTGAAATTAGAGAAGAGAGAGAAAGCTGGGGTGAGGTTCTTGAGAGAGCAGTAAGGGGTGCCTCCAGGACACACATGGAGATTGACATTTTCCAGGAAGATAGGCTGTCTTTGCACTGTAACGGGGAAGAAGAAGAATGTGGGTATACTGACAGATGTGGAGGGAGTTTCAGTCTGCTTTCAGTCTGCTACTTTCTAGGATACATAAGCCAGGATCATAAGCAGAGAGGGTTGGGAGGAGAAGAAGTCATAGTTTTCAGGACAATGAGAGTGTGCATTCCTCAAGAAGTGTAAAAAGTCCTGTTCAACAAGACTGAGGGCTCCTGAGAAGTTATTGAACACTTATTTATCATAATACCAGTCTGTGGAGATTGCATATTTACTAGTCTATGCTAATTACTGATTTAACAAATATTTATTGAGTGCCTACTTTGTGTCACTGTGATAGAATCTAGAAAGGATAGAATATAACCCAAATGAAGACATTGTTTTAATGACATTTAATGATAAGTGGAGGAGACATATTCATGAAACAATCACATAGATAGATACACAGTTCAACTGTGTTGAGTGCCTTAAAGAAGAGGAGCCAGACATTTTACAATGATAGACTGGGAGTCTAAATCCACCCCTCCATAACATCAGCAAAAACACTAACAAAATGGTAAAAATCAGCTTTGGCAGAACTCTAGAAATTAATAAAAGGCTAGAAAGATCTAAGGAATATTATTAAAAAAAAAAGGACTGACTCCCAGCAGGAATGCTGCTGCTAAGTCGCTTTAGTCATGTCTGACTCCCAGTGAGCCCATGGACTGCAGCCCACCAGGCTCCCCCATCCATGGGATTTTCCAGGCAAGAGCACTGGAGTGGGGTGCCATCGCCCCACTAGGAATAGGAATAGTAAAGTCTATATGGCATGTTACCTTGGGCTGTTCCCAACCCCTTCTCCCAGATCCATGGTGGCCTTGAAAATGAAAAGCTTAGTAACCATAGTAGCTATGAAAAGCAGCAACACTTGACGGCCACTGAAAAGAACAGACTGAACTGGAGTCCCTCAAAAAACCCATCCCCAGAGAACTGCCACTACTTGACCTTTCAGTTTCCTGAAAAAGACTCATTTATGAGAGTGCTATTATTTGACCCCATTTAGAGCTTTCTCAATGGGAAAACTGTATCTCTAGGGCTTTTGTCAAAAACAGTCAGCATCCATTTTAAATATTGCATCTGCCTGAGGTAGAGATACCAGTTGGAACAAATAAGAAGCTGGCCAAAACACTTAAAAAGAGAAAATCTGGGCAGTGAGATGGTCATGGAGGATTTTAAAAAGCTGTGACATGTTTCTGAGGATCTAGAAGCCACAATTATAGGTAGGGCTATGCACACGCCTAAAAAACACCCAAATGGCCTAATGTCTTGGCCTTGGCAGATCCTGAGGCTCTGCACAAGTAGGAAGTGATGGCTAAGCTAAACCTGTAAATAAATTACTGTAGTGCTGAAGGCACGCAACATGCAACAGAACTTGGCAAATCTGAAAGACTTATTGCCTTGAAGCATTTCAGGAAATATCTGTCAATCACTAGCTGACCATAAAAATAACCAAGCTGAGATTTCAGTGACTGCACACCACAAGAAATACCCAGAAAACACACTGAACAAAGAAAAGGCATAGCAACAACAAAATTTCCACAAATATTATAAGATGTGCAAAAATGAGAAAAAATATGGTTTAGACATAGGAAAAAATGACCAATACAAATTGTTCCTGAGTGGACACAGCTATTAGATTTACCAGGCAAACACTTTACATCAGCTATTATGAGTATGCTCAAAGAATTAAAGGAAATCATGTCTAAAAAAATTAAAATGAAGATGAGAATTATTTCTTACCAAATAAAGAGTATCAATAAAGTGATAGAAATAATGTAAAAGAACCAAATAGAAATTTGGGAGTTGAAAAATATAATAGTTGAAATTTTTAAAAAGTCCCAATAGGAGTTCAAAAACCAATTTTAGCATGTAGAAGAAAGGTTCAGCAAACATGAATATGATCAATTAAGAGATCCAGTTTGTAAAACAGAAAAAAGGAGAAAAAAGAACAGATTCTCAGAGACTCATGGTTATCATAAAGTACACCAACATATACAAACAGAAATCCCAGAAGGAGAGGGGAGAGAAGAAGAGGTAGAAAGGATATTTAGATAATGGGCCGGTTCTCTCCAAATTAATGAAAAACATGTCTAAACATCCAGCATTTTCAACAGACTCCAGGTTAAACACAAATAGTTCCAAACCCAGACATTTAATAATCACATTATCAAAAGCCAAAGACAAATCAATAAGGTTGAAGAATCACAGTCAATATACAAAACTCAATAGTTTTCATATACAATAGCTATGAACAATCTGAAAATGAAATTAAAATAATTCTATTTATAATAACAGAAAAAAAAATAAAATCACTTAGTACATACTATATACTAAGAATACTTAGGGATACATTTAACAAAAGAATTGCAAGACTTGTACACTGAAAATTTCAAAATATTATTGAAGGAAATTAAGTCCCAAAATCAGAGGAAAAGATGTTTCACATTCATGGATCAGATGGCAACACTCCCAAACTGAACTGTAGATTTGATATATACCTATTGAAATTCTAGCTGCATTTATTTTTGGTTGCAGAAATTGATAAGCTGATCTTAATTCATATGGAAATGCAGAAAACTCAGAATAGCCAAAACAGTCTTGGGAAGAAAAAAAGAACTGAGTGGGAGTACTCAAATTTCCTGACTTTACAACTTTTAAAAAGCTACAGTAACCAAGACAATGAGGTACTGATGAAAGGGTGCATATCTGGATCAAATGAGTAGAATTCAGAGTCCAGAAATAAATGCTTACATTTATGGTCAGTTGATATTTGACAAAGTTCAGTTCAGTTCAGTCACTCAGTCGTGACTGTTTGCGACCCCATGAACCACAGCACACCAGGCCTCCCTGTCCATCACCAACTGCCAGAGTCTACCCAAACCCATGTGCATTGAGTTGGTGATGCCATCCAACCATCTCATCCTCTGTCGTCCCCTTCTCCTCCTGCCCTCAATCCCTCCCAGCATCAGGGTCTTTTCAAATGGGTGAGCTCTATGCATCAGGTGGCCAAAGTATTGGAGTTTCAGCTTCAACATCAGGCCTTTCAATGGACACCCAGACTGATCTCCTTTAGGATGGACTGGTTGGATCTCCTTGCAGTCCAAGGGACTCTCAAAGGTGCCAGGACAATTGGATATTCAAATTAAATTGCACATAAAAGAACTAAGTTGAATTCCTATAATACAAAACAACTTTAGTATACACCTAAACGTAGGAACGAGGGGTATCTCCTCACTGGCCACCCCTCCTGACCTTGAACGTGGAGTAGCTCCTCTCGGCCCTCCTGTGCCCGCGCAGCCACCACTTCTTGGACGTGGGGTAGCTCCTCTCGGCCACACTTCTGTGCGGTCTGTTGCAGCGGTGTGCTTCATCATGGGAACATCATGAGAAACGCTGGGTTGGAAGAAGCACAAGCTAGAGTCAAGATTGCAGGGAGAAATATCAATAACCTCAGATATGCAGATGACACCATCCTTATGGCAGAAAGTGAAGAGGAGCTAAAAAGCCTCTTGA
>SJYF01000233.1:631231-643914 GCA_006410515.1 Procapra przewalskii | reverse complement strand
TAATTTTAAAAATAGTTTCTTTCTCTTGAATAGATTTTCAATTGTCTTTTTTATTTGTATTGTAGTATTTCCTGTGGTTTTTCTACTTTTTAGCAGATCATTACCACTCCATCTCCTAATGGGACCATAGTTTTAGCAATGGGGAAACACTGAGAGCGTATATTTCTCTCTGTTGTGTTTATATATCATAGACTATGATATACAAGTTTATAGCATTTAGCTTTTTCTCCAGAATAGACTGTTGAAGCATTCGTAATTTCCATCTTGCTATTTAGACTAACGCTTAGTTTCCATAGCTTTACACGTATTAGTGTGTGTCCTGAGAATAAAATATATAAAATTTCTTCTTTTTAAAGTGCATAAGAATATTCTTAGTACCTTATTGTTGTCTTTCTTTTTGTATAGCATCTCTGGATCAATAAGAGAAGTTATATTTTTGCAGCTCTGGGGGAGTGAGTTGGTATCAGTTAATAACATCTAGAATACTATCTATCTATTTCTATACTTCCCAGGCTGGGTGGTGGTCACCTTCAGGGAAGGTGCCAATGGCTTCTTTATTTTTGTACTCCCAGGATACAGAAGAGACAGGCAGAATATAGATACAAGAATCACTTGCATTCTTTTCCATTGTGCTCATTTCTTGACATCCTGTGTCTCAAGTATGTTTTCTATTTTACTAACTGATTTTTTCCTGCAATGTCAATTCTATTATTAACTACTTCCAATACTGATTTAAATTGTTCCATAGCGATATTCAAGTTCATCCTGTTCCTTTTCTGAAGATGCCATGGAAATATCTCATTATGATTTTAAGCTTTTTTTTCCTGTTTGCTCAAATGTTCTCAGCGGTCAGCTTTCCTGAGAGGCTGTTTTGTAATTTTGCTTTTCTTGCACCTCTAATGGAAAATACTGACTCATCCAAGTCCTGGATTTGGGGTTGGGTAATTATTAAAGGAACATTCTTCATCCTCAGATCCACTCAGGGGTGAGTGATGCTAATTCCTCTGTGCTTTTGAAGTTTATAGTCTCAGCTGATGAAAAAGTTGTAAAAGAGGAGAGAACATCAGTCAGAGCAATACCTGGTCATCTACACAAGGCATTTTGTTGCCAAACTCAGTCAGGCTTGCTTGAGCCTTGAAGGTAGCATTGTAGAAGGATCTGTAAGAATATCATAGGCGCAACCAAGAAACTATACATTGACCCACAGGAGACTAGGGTCAGGAGCTGGCAGAACATCTGGAACCAGAGTTATTCTATTAACATCTTTTCAACATATCATGTTCCCGAATATGGATTATGATTCATAACAAGAAGTTCATTTTAGTTTGGAGTGAGGATCAGAAAAGCACCCCTCATTCTGTAACCATTTTGGCAGAGTCCTAGTCCAGTAATAGGAGTAGGACTGGGCTCAGGCCAGTTCGTACATTTTCACCTTAAATCTCTCAGAGAGATGAAACAGTCTGTCACTGGGTCATGGCCTGATGTGTGAGCTCACATGGTAAGAGTTCTCATAATGCACTGGCCGATCAGTTGTAGGTAGAGGATAAGCCCTGAGTTGGTTCCAAAAGCTTAGGCCACAGCCAGTCTCTTCACTTGACACAATACGCCTTAAGAGGTAGGGTCCTGAGCTTGGTTTGGCTACTGGTGCCAACTCTTGAAAGTGAAGTCATTCAGTTGTGTCTGACTCTTTGCAACCCATGCACTGCAGCCTGTACCAGGCTTCTCCGTCCATGAGATTTTCCAGGCAAGAATACTGGAGTGGGTTGCCGTTTCCTCCTCCAGGGATCTTCCCAACCCAGGGATCTAACCCGGGTCTCCCACGTTGCAGGCAGACGCTTTACCCTCTGAGCCACCAGAGAAGATGGATGTGCCAGCTCTTAATTCTCTCCAAATTTTGTAAGAAGAGGAAATATGCTCAACATTCTTGTCAAACATTTTGGATGTTAATATGGACTTTTCCCCCTTTGACAGAAAATGTCATGGGTATTTTAAGAGGAAATGAGGAAAAAGAGACTTATATGGATTCTTTTACAATGATTTCTTTCCAGAATGACAGTATGTTTTCATCTTAACCTCCTTACCTATTATTTTTATCTGAGAATCCTTTCTGTGTCGGGTCTGGTGCCTTCCTAGAAGTTTCTAGGTGCATAGTTTTCAGATAAAGTTTTCATATTCTTTGACAATTCTGCCCATCATTATCTTTGATCCTGTTTTTAAGTCAACTGTCTCATATTCTTCCCTAGACTTACAAAATCCCCTCTGTCCTTTTCTGTGACTCAGCCATTCTCTTGTGCAAAATCAGAAGACTTGAGTCTTGAATCAGCGTCTCCTTTCTTGAGACTGCATATTTCTTTCTCTTACAAAATTATCATCTTTAAGAAGATGTGGAAAATTAAAATATACCCGTTATCTTCCCATGCTACCTTTCCCCCTGAGGTCTCTAGAATCTCCAGATGTGCAATCTATATTCTTTTGATGTTATTTGTTCCCAGGTGATCTTGGTAAAATTCATGATCCTTGTGCTGGGAATATAGCGTTGAACTCCCCATCATGTATCAGACTTTATGTTTCAAGAGGAGAGCATATCGATCAGAGCAATACCTGGTCATCTACACCATGTATTTTGGTTACTGTGTCACCAAACTTCGCCAGGCTAGGTTGAGCCTTGAAGATAAAGTTCTATAAGGATCTATAAGAATATCAGAGGAGCAACCAGGAATAAGAAATTATACATAGACCCACCAAAGAACCCTTGGAGAAGGAAATGACTACCCACTCCACTATTTTTGCCTGGGAAATCCCATGGACAGAGGAACCTGGTAGGCTATAGTCATGTGGTCACAAAAGAGTCAGATATGACTTAGTGACTAAACAATAACAAACAACTCCACAGGAGGCTGGAGTCGGGGACTGGCATTGCTGGGAGCCAGAGTTACTCTGCTTTTCAGGGCGCACAGTCTCGTCTCTGTACCCTTTGTCATCCACAGCTTCTCTTTGGTGCATACAATTAAGGCCAGATATGGCCACCTCCAGCTTAGGGTCTCATCATTTGCCAGGTCAAGTGTACAGCAGAGATTGGCTGATGTCTCCCAAACCCAAACTGGAAAATTCACTGGTCCAGACTGGCTTCAGTCTGCTCTGTCATGTAGCACTGCAAAAGTGGATTTCTATGAGTGTGGTCATTCTCAGAAAAAAGGAGTGGTTTACAGGCTGGAAAAACGGCATAAAAGGGGCCTGCCGCCGTATCCCCCAGAGGACTTCTCTGACCCCCACGCTGGCTTGGACATGACAAGTGTCTTCTCGTCAGTGTGTTCACCTCACTCCTTCTTCAGGTCTGGGATGCTTCTGTTTCTTCACGATTCTTGGTGCTCATCCTCAAGAGCAGAATCCTGAATACCGCTCTAGAATACTGCTTTAGAATAATCTAAACTGGGCCATAGATTCATCATTCTTTAACCCTTCTCTTTCTGTTGCAGTGTCCTCATCTATAAAAAGTGTGTGTGTGTGTGTGTGTGTGTGTGTGTGCGCGCGCGCACGTGTGCGTGCACTCTGTCTTGTCCTGCTCCGTGCGACCCCATGGACTGCAGTCCGCCAGGCTCCTCTGTCCATGGAATTCCTCAGGCAAGAATACTGGGGTGGGTTGCCATTTCCTTCTCCAGGGGATTTTCCCGACCCAGGGATCAAACCACATCTCTTGCGTCTCCTGCAGGCAGATTCCTGACCACTAGCGCCACCTGGGAAGCCCCGTCTACAAAAATTAGACATAGTGACCCTCTACTTAGGAAAGGAAATGAGATCCTATATATAGAAATACCTAGAATAGTGCTTGGCATGTAATATGCTCTCAGACAGATCCGAGGCACAGTTTCTGGTATTCTTGCTCTGGTCACTGATTTGTCTATTGTTCTTAGGAATACTTTTCTTCTATACGGTGTCCTTCCCTTAGTGCTTTTGATGACAGCACGCTGTCCTTGCCAAGCCCCCTGTCTGTGGCTTGCAGAATTCTGCTTCTTGAAAATGAGAACAGCCTTTGACCATTTCCAGTCTACTGGAAACTTGCCATTTTACGTTCATTTCTCAAAGATCGTTGACAGAAGCTTGTCAATTCCAGTTGAAAATTCTCTTTGTACCTTGAGCTCTAATGTGCCAGCCAAGAGACTTGAAAACATTTAAGAGAACATGGGTGCCTTTACAATCTTCTAATGAATCTGAGGCTTTAACTCTCTCCTGGTGGCTTAATCCTATTCCTCTGAGTCTAAATACCATGCTCTCAGAGCAGAGAGAAGCAAATGAAATGTAAAGGGACTCACTTTCCTTTATTCATCCACATTCCACAGTTGTTCCTGAGTTTCTCCCTTCCATCGACATTTCCCGGTTGTCAGAGGAACTGAGGAAGGCTGGTTGAGAGTCTCAGCATTTTTTCATGCTGGCCTGTTTTCCATGTTTCTGTTCATCAGCTTTGATCATGTTCCTCCTTCCCATCTTTTGAGTGTGCTCTTTTACAATCTAAACTAGTTACTGCTCAGTGGGCAGACCCAATGCTTTCTTTAGATAACAGTTTGATTAGTTGACTGCAGAAATGATTAACTTATTCCAAATCCATTGCCTGGGGGAGTCTGAGGCAGCTGTAGCTGTATCGTACTCATCGTTACCCATTGCATTTTACTTATTTAAAATAGCAGTTGCTTAGGGGCAGGGGCCAAGTCCCATCCTTTTTTTTTTTTTGCCTAGAATGGAGCCTGGCACCTAAGGACAACAGTAGCTTCCATCTAGTGTCCCAGGCCCTTTAAATATATTATCTTATCCAACCATCACAGTAATCACATGGAAGAAATTCTGTTGCATCTCCATCTTTATGGATGAGACAGCTGCATTGTGGAGAGGTTAGTTAATAGACCCAATATCCCTTCTATAAAGTGGTGGGAGCAAGTGAGTGAGTGAAGTCGCTCAGTGTGTCCGACTGTTTGTGACCCCGTGGACTGTAGCCCACCAGGCTCCTCCATCCATGGGATTCTCCAGGCAAGAATGCTGGAGTGGGTTGCCATTTCCTTCTCCAGGGGAATCTTCCCAACCCAGGGATCAAACCCGGGTCTTCTGCATTGCCGGCAGACGCTTTAATCTCTGAGCCACCAGGGAAGCTGGCTCAGAGGTTAAAGCATCTGCCTCCAATGTGGGAGACCCGGGTTCGATCCCTGGGTTGGGAAGATCCCCTGGAGAAGGAAATGGCAACCCACTCCAGCATTCTTGCCTGGAGAACCTCATGGTCAGAGGAGCCTGGTGGGCTACAGTCCACGGGGTCTCAAAGAGTCAGACACAACTGAGCAACTTCACGTTGGAAGTGATCAGCAGCTTTAAAGTGGTGGGACAGGGGTTCTTTTAAATGCCATTGGCCAAACACCAGGGTCAGGCCCTTAGCCGTCACTCTGCTCTCTCTTTCCTGGTGGATAATCCAAGCATGAGTACTGGACTGAATCCTCCACTTCTTTTTCACCAGGGTCATTTACAAATACAAAGTGGAATCAAAATTTTGAGAATTATCTTCCCTCCCGAAATATTATGACTTACAATCCTGCCTACCCTTTCTCTTAAATTTCTTAAAATCTTCCTTCTAAAATCTAATACCTATCTTCAACTTTACCCAATTGATTCCTCTTTTTTTTGAGGAATTTTCTCATAAGTTTCTGTAATTTCAGCTTCATTAGCCATTCCTTCTTGGTGGTCAGGAGAAAGTCTAAGACCGTTGTGATCACTTCCTTGGCCACTTCTCTCTACAATTCGGCAGCTTTTGAGCATGACTGCTTTTTACATCTGATTGTTCCCAGCTTGAGTTCCTTCCTGTTTGCACGTGGTGATGGCACGTGGGCATATTTCCCACAGTATTTTCATTTCTGTTAATACATTGTGTGTTTGTTCAACAGATGTTGAAAGCAGTAAATATTATTACCCGAGTCAAGTATTTCTTCGAGGAAACTATGACTGCTGTTGTTGTTTAAAAATCATAGCTTGTCTCTTCTATAGGAATTTGTTCCATCGGCTTATTTAGGCATTTCTTTCTTGCTCCTAGACTGATAACCATTCAAAACACTTACCTCCCCACCGTGCCCTTGAATTTTTAGGCTGAATTTTTCCCCTGTTGGAGGACTGCAAACAAGAATCCCAAAGACCTGTAAACGAAAACAAATCAAAGGTTCACAGAGGATCCGTCGCTAGCTCAGAGCTGCGGCTACAGCGGGGGATCTTCCTCCTTCCAGGTGGAGATGGAGGCCTACAGGGTGTCTGGCCGCTAGGTGGCAGTGCAAATGGTTATCACGGCTTATCTTTCATTACGTTTTTCTAGACTTTGATGTAGAGAAATGGTATAAAGACCCGCGAACAGCAGGTTTTAAGAAGTTTTGTGTTAGACTTTCAGGTTTGTGGGTTTGGGAAAAATACCCTCAAAGACAAACCGAAGTTGTCATATCTGTGCTCTAACTTCAGCAACAGGCGTAGTAAGGAACCGCAACTGTGTTCTGGAAAAAAGGTCTGAGCCATGTCCTGGTGTGTGTGTGTGCACGTGACAAGACTCTCTGCTCACTTTAGCTATTTCTCTCCTCCTTTCAGTTTAAAGTCTTCTTTCTGAGACCAGCTGGCCTTTGGATACAGCTTTGGGAATTATCACCGTGGCTAAGATCTCACACTTTTGTTGTCTTCAATATTGCTTCTTAAATCCAATTAATTTATACAGTTCTTATGTCCTTTCTCTTTTCCAAATCAAGATGTCCCTGGGAAGGTGAGTGAAATTTCCAGCCAGGCTTCTAGACAGCTGCCTTCCTGTGGAATACCCTACCAACCCTGGGGTCCTTGTTTTTCCTGGTTCTTTTCTTGAAGCGCTGGCTGTTTCTGAGGGGAGCTTTACCAGCATTATGCCTTTCTAGGCGTTGTGTGTGGTTCTCAGTTCCTCCTCTTAGATCTCTAGTTCAGCTCATGTTCTCTCTGCTGGATCGTTGTCAGTGTTGAGTTTTAGAGGCCATGGAACTAGTCCCTAAAGGAGCTGGGATTTCAGGACAGGTGGGCCTCACATCCAGGGCAGCCGTCTGTGTGACTCTGTGCAGCCTTCGTCCTGGAGGGTCTCACCATTGCTCTGCAGAGCTCTGCTTTCTCTCTAGACAGCTTCTCCCTCTGTGGAGGGTTTCTCTGAACGCACAGCTCCCTCTGGGCTGAACTTTGGAGTCCATTCCTATTGGAAGCAGGAGTTCAAGAGATTCTTTTTTAAAGATGCAGGCTTGAGTCCTGCACACTGCCAGGGACAAAGCACATTTCCATCCTTGTTGGTTTTTTATGAGGTTTTCTTGAGACACATTAGCACTTTGTCTGAAAGGGAGAACTGCTGTGGGGTGGTCCCACCCCAACACCTGCAGGCGAAATATAGCTGCGGGGCTCAGAGGCAGAGAAGATCAAGGTCGCCCCTCAGGGTCCCCTGGTTTACCTACTATATTTGTCCCTAGAGATGAGACGTTTAGGGAAAGAAGCTGGTTTAAAGAGGATGCCACTGTGAAAATATGAAGAAAAATTGGCTATTTTCAGCTCTGCTATGCTTTAAAGCTTGGAAAATCAGGAGCCACAGAGAAGATTAACCCAGTCTGTTTCCTGCCGCGCTTCCTCTGGGACAGACGCTCTGAAGGCCTTGCTGCCTGACTTTCAATAAGGGTGTCGCCATCATCGAGTTGAACCAGGCTCTGACTCGGAGGTGGAATTGCTTTGTAGGGATATATTCTGAGAGACTCTGTGGCAGATCAGTTGGTTTAGACACGGCCAAGGGGGAGAATATGGTTTTGTTGGGTGATAAAATGCGATTGTAGCTATCACGGAAAGTAGGAAAGGAGAGAATTTCTGAGGAGAGTTTTTAGCATGGTGTCAAGAACTCTAAATTTACAGTCTTGAGGTGGCTAACTGGATCAGGCCTAGGAGTCAGGTCATGCCAGGGTTAAGCTCTGAATAAAGCTTGAGGACACATGGTTTGGCCGAGTAGTCCTGGGCAGGCTCATCACATTTCACATATGGGAAGAAGGAGAGAATTAAAAATTTATATCCCATACAAACAGTACTTGATATTTTGATTATGTTTTTTTATTTAATTTTAAACCCTTTGAGAATATTACCAGAAGTAGGACTCCTTTCAGAGGGTTACTGCTCACCACTCAAAAGATAATAAAGAGGCAAGGTTGGTGGAAAGTATGCTTTATTTTGGATGCTGGCAACTGGTGGGGAGGGGTGGACTCCTGTTCAAAGGCCAGTTCGCTCTCTCACTCTCACCGATGATCAGTGGGCAAGCACTTGTACAGGTGAATGGAGGGCTTACATGCACAGTCAACTCTGAGAGTCATCTTGAATTTGGTTAGTGGCGCTCTGACCAGTGTCATCTTGATTATTTTAAGTATAATGAGTCTTCCGTTCCAGGGTCCACTTGTTCCCATTTCCTTGAGGCCAGTTCTCAGAATTGTGGAAGCTTATGTCATGGCTCAGAGAAGGCGATGGCACCCCACTCCAGTACTCTTGCCTGGCAAATCCCATGGACAGAGGAGCCTGGAAGGCTGCAGTCCATGGGGTCGTGAAGAATCAGACATGACTGAGCGACTTCCCTTTCACGTTTCACTTTCATGCATTGGAGAAGGAAATGGCAACCCACTCCAGTATTCTTGCCTGGAGAATCCCAGGGACGGGGGAGTCTGGTGGGCTGCCGTCTCTGGGGTTGCACAGAGTCGGACACGACTGAAGTGACTTAGCAGCGGCAGCATGTTGTGGCTACAGTCTGGTCATGCAGTTAACTTCTTCCATCTAGTGGGGGTCTCAGTATCTATAAGACAGTTCACAGAATATGGCTCAGAATATTGTCTCTAGCCCTTGAAGAGGACTTTCAAAGGTCCTTGACTTTGTTTAATCACTAAGCTCTTATTATTTAGTCTTGTTGGATTGCTTTTCTTTGCTTCTGCATTTTCTTACTTCTCTAATTAAGCGTATTCTTTGGCTAGAGATTTTCCATGGAAAAAAGGCAGGCAGAGGACAAGGAGGGGAAGGACCACAAGATCCTGCTCCGTTTTAAGAATGAATACTATTATTGTCATCCCCATCTTATAAATTTTTAGTAACTTGGTTAAGGTCACGGCTGACCGGGGTGGCACCTGGGTCTGACACTGTGGCTCAGGATTGGGAGATGAGAGGTCAGTGCTTGTTGCCTTATGCATAGACTTATCAAGTGGTGGCCCTAGATATAGCACTTGCTTTGTCTCACACACACACAGCAAGTGATGGCCTGGAAACATCTACAGGAAGTACGAGCACTGGGACCCAGGTGGGTTTCTGGGAACAAATTTCCATTTTCCCTCATTCCTTTAATTGGTAAGGTTACTGGAGAAAACAAGCGGTAAGGAATGACCTTAGTAATTGTTGCCAGAGGTCAGTGTTCATGGACTGATTACCAGTAGAATATGGCTGTGGCTGTCCAAGCTCCAGAGCTGTGTCCTCACTGCATTTGACCCTTGGCCCCTTGCCGGAGCTCTGCGTAGGTTCTCAGCTTTGCACTCTATGTGATGCTCAGGTCCCAGATGCGTTGCTGGATGACGGGCTCTGAGCCACAACTTGCCCAACATTCATAACTCTTGGGAAAGTGCAGGTGTTGCTCACTCTGCTGTGTCTGATTTTCTGCGACCCCATGGACTATAGCCCACCAGGCTCCTCTGACAATCAAATTCTTCAAGCAAGAATACAGAAGTGGGTTGCCATTCCCTTCTCCTGGGGCTCCTCCTGACCCAGGGATTGAACCCACATTTCTGCATTGCAGGTGGCTTCTTTACCACCTGAGCCACCAGGGAAGTGCAATATGTAACTTTTATAGAGCACCTCAGATTTTGGAGCCCACTCTCTTCTAGTCTCTCTGGATGGCTTGAGTTTCACGTTCTTCTTTAAACCTGACAGTTGCCTTGGCCGGGTGACTATTTGGTCCAGAGTAAAGTGAATAAGTCAGAACATCCCCACGTGGGATCCAGAGATGGGGACAAAGAAGGCACGGCCTTTGCTGTGTGGTAGGGAGGATGCTGCTGAAGTGGAGGAGTCAGTAGCCATTTTGGGTGACTGTCACTGGGTAGCAGATCAGCCCTAAATATAGTGGCTCAAAGCAATAGTTGATTTAGCTCAAGAATTTTCAGCTTGAATGGAGCTCAGTGAGGGAGGCCCGTGGCTGTGGACCCACCATCGGTTGGAGCAGCTCTACCGAGGGTGGGGTTTCCATTCCCAAGACGGCTTACTCAAATGCCTGGCAGGTTGCTGCTGGCTGGGAGCTCAGCTGGGCTGGGGCCAGTGGCTTCGGTTCCTTTCCGTATGGGCCTCTTGATGGGTCCCCACTGGCAGCTGGGTCCCTTCATAGTGTGGCGGGGGTGTTCCCGGCCCAGAGGCGCAGAACAGCTCCAAGGCCAGCCCCTCACGCTGCATCACTTTCTCCCCATTCTGCCTGTGGAGCCAGTCACAGAGGCCCGCCGTGTTCAGAGAGAGGGAACACAGGCCTCAGTTCCTGATGGAAGAGGCCTCAGCATCACATCATGAGGCAAGCAGGTGGGATGGAAGGCTTCACTGTGGCCATTTTGGGAAAGTGCAAGCTGCCAACGAGGCTGTCGGAGGGAATACAAAGAAGGCGGATTACCCCATGTCTTCCCTGACCTTGCTTTCAGAATCTGTACTCTAACAGTCTTGAATAGACTGTTGCTCCTATGAGGGGATTAGCTGATGCTGGGGAAGCTCAAAGAAAAGTAGTGTGTTCTGTCTTAGGAATATTGAAATTCATGGTGGTAGAGAGAGTGCGGGTACTGGCTTGGGCTTCCCTGCTAGCTCAGCTGGCAAAGAATTCACCTGCATGAGACCTGGGTTCGATCCCTGGGTTGGGCAGATCTCCTGGAGAAGGGAATGGCTACCCACTCTGGTATGCTGGCCTGGAGAATTCCATGGACTACAGTCCATGGGGTCCCAAATAGTTGGACACGACTGAGTGGCTTACTTTTTTCTCTTCTCCATGATTGGCTTATTCTTGCCCGGTTACAGCTTTGGTGCTATTATGGCATTTGCCTTCACTCAGGGCTGGCCTGAGAGAATGGGTCTTTTATTGTTGGAGACATGGCAGAGGAACGCCTATAGGATGTGTGCAGAGCATCACCTGTGTGTGCATATATGTGTGTGTGAATGTGTGTGTCTTCTAGTGAGCGAGCACTCACTCAGGCTAAGAGATGATGGCAACTGTTAGCCCGTAGAGCCAGTTCAACAGTGTGGGCAGATTTCGACATTGTTCAGTTGCTGAAGTTAGAGGCTAGGGTCTCAGAGCCCACATGGCACAGATGATGTGTTGGGCAAAGCTTTCCTTGGGTTGCCTCATGCTTATGAGCCTGATGAAATGTATCCCCCCCAGAAAGAGGCTGTAGGGAACCTGTTTCCCCTTTGCCTCATTGATCCTCCTCTGTGGCTCTTCATTGACTGTGTAATTTTAAGAAGCCATAGTTCCAGTAACACAGGTGAAGTCTCATACTTTCAAAATTGTTAACTACTTGTGGCTTAGTTGCTAAGTCATGTCAGAATCTTTTGTGACCCCATGAACTGTAGCCTTGCCATGATCCTCTGTCCATGGGATTTTCCCAGGCAAGAATACTGGAGGGGGTTGCATTTCCTTTTCCAAGGGATCTTCCTGACCCAGGGAATGAACCCACATCTCCTGCATTACAGGTAGATGCTTTACCACTGAGCAAGCTTGGGCGCCCCGCTGTTAACTATATACTTCTGCAAACATTAATGGGTGTCTCACGTGTAGGAGAAAAAGGATATGGAGAAGAATACTGGGTTAGAGAAACACACTGCCAGGAAAATGATAAATGTCGAGCGAATCAGTGATTATATGCTCTATTTGTTTAAGAAGCTGGTACCTCTCTTAAATTGTTACTGTGGCTCAGTGGGGAAAATCGGCTTTCAGGGATATTAAATGTGTCTGTACATGTGAGAGCTTGCACCTGTTCAGGATAAATATGTGTGTATGCAGGGTAAATTTCCCTTTAAATGTATGATTTTCTTTCTGAGCCTTAACTACCTGAGAGAATATGATTCTGTGCTTTTTCAAGGCTGCAGTATTTCTATCAATGAACCAATGAAATTAGAAAATTCAAGCATCATCTGAATATAAAATATTTGTGTAAATTGTATCTTCCTCAGGATTAGCTGTTAAATTACCAGATTTACATTTTATTTAATTATATGTGTCAGCCAGTCAGACAACATGCATTTATAGACAGCTTACCCTGTCTCAGGTGCTGCTTTAGATGCTGAGCAGATAGTGCAAAAATAACTGAATCTCTGCCTTCAAGGATCCATAGACTAATTTGGTGATGAAATAATTGTGCAAATAAATACACATATATGTTTATATGGGCTTCCCTTGTGGCTAAGTCAGTAAAGAATCTGCCTGCAGTGTGAGAGGCCTGGGTTCACTTTCTGGGTTGGGAAGATCCCCTGAAGAAGGGAAAGGCTACCCATTCGAGTATTCTGGCCTGGAGAATTCCATGGACTATATAGTCCATGCAGTCACAAAGAGTTGGACATGGCTGAAATTAAAAGACGCTTACTCCTTGGAAGAAAAGTTATGACCAACCTAGATAGCATATTCAAAAGCAGAGACA
>SJYF01000233.1:581819-598838 GCA_006410515.1 Procapra przewalskii | reverse complement strand
CTTCCAAAGAAATCCCAGGGCTGATCTCCTTCAGAATGGACTGGTTGGCTCTCCTTGCAGTCCAAGGGACTCTCAAGAGTCTTCTCCAACACCACAGTTCAAAAGCATCAGTTGTTCTAGTCAAGCCCTCAGCAATTTGGATGATGCCTACCTGGACTGGTGAGGGTGACCTGCTCTACTCAATCTATCATTTAGGTGTTAATCTCTTCCCGAAGCACTTCATAGACACACCCAGTGATAATGTTTTACCAGATATCTGGTATCCCTTAGCCCAATGAAGTTGACACATAAAATTAACCATCACAGGCCCAGAAAGCCATGGTATGCCTGTGAAGCTTTATTGAAGCCCTGGTCCCATAAAACAGCCAAGTGGCCATGCCTCCCTCTGCATCCTAGGGGATCTTCTCAGCTAGAGTCCAGGCTTACAATTTATCATGCAACCAATTTTATGGATTCTCTCTGTGTCCCAGGAACTGCTCTGGGTGCTATATACAGTGGGCAACAAAAATAGAGGCCCCTGTTATCATGGAGCTTGTAACGGTTGGCAAGGCATGAAATGAGCAAGCAACCAAATAGATGAATGAGTAAATGAATAAAATCTAAAAGGCGGTGTGCTTATCAGCAACTTAGAGTGGGGACTTAGAGTGGGAGGATGCTTTAGAGTGGGTGGTCAAGGAAGGCGTTTTTGAGGCAATGAGACTTGGGCTGACACTTGAATGACCTTGTTGATCAGCCATATGATAAAAAAGGGAACTAGCGTCTGTTACGACAGCAGTCCCTAACCTTTCTGGCACCAGAGACTAGTTTCGTGGAAGACAGTTTTCCCCTGGGTGGTGGGCGATCATGGCAGGATGATTCAAGAACATTACTTTTATTGTGTACTTTATTTCTGCGGGGCTATCCTGGTGGCTCAGACAGTAAAGAATCTGCCTGCAATGCAGGAGACCCAGGTTCAATCCCTGGGTTGGGAAGATCCCCCGGAGGAGGAAGTGGAAATCCATTCCACTATTCCTGCCTGGAGAATCCCATGGACAGAGGAGCCTGACAGGTTACCATCCATGGGATTGCAAAGAGTTGGACATGACTGAGCAGCTAGCACTTATTCCTATTGTTATTATATCAGCTCCACCTCAGATCATCAGGCATTAGATCCCAGAGGCTGGTGACCCCTGAATGATGACATTACCAGGATCTTTGGGGGGAAATGTCATTTAACTCACAAGGTATAAGGTAGTATCTTATACAGGGATTAAATCACTTGCCTGAGGTCTGAGGCTTGTAAGGGTCAAAACCAATTTGTGGTCATGTGGATATAAGTCCAAAACTTGTGCCCTTTCCACAAAACCACATCACATGGGAAAGAGAACTTACAAGCCAGGGGCTGAGCAGTTTCAGTCCCTGGTAGTTTGGAACTGGTGAGGGAGGGCAAAACCAAAGACAAGAATTAGTTCCTCCCTTTTTCTTTTGTGAAGCTGTCCATGATTAAAATCGGAGTGCCTCTTGGAGGGGAAGGCTGGTTCAGTGGATAGAGAAACATAATTTATTGGTTCAGTAAATCTCATATGACCCCCGCCCCTGACATCCCGAGTCAGTCATCTTTTGCTGAGGAATTGTGACTTGTTTCTTTTTATCTTCTTGGCCATCAGTAAATAGAAGCCTCTGTCCTAGGTGAAGACTCAAGTTGGAGCAAGGCTGGACCCTCATGAAGCTCATTCCAACCTGTTCTGGCGGTATTGTGACTTGTGGGAGATCTTTAGGCTGATTCCAGGGTTCTCCTGGGTTAGAAGCATGTGATTCTGGAAGAAATAACCATTTCAGAGACTGTCAATGAAGCTCTCAAGCCCTCGTCTCTTTGCTAAGTGCTCTGTATCTTTATTGATGTGTTCTAATGCCAAATGTAGATGTGACCAACATATGAGATGGGCATCCCTGAGTTTTTCTGTTCCTGGGACCAGCAGAGTCCAGTGGAAGCTTTGACAGCTTAATTATGGTCTTATTCAGTCACCCACAACTAATGCATCTTCCTGGCAAAGCAGATGTCTTCCCTAAGGAGAACAACAGGGCAGATTGCTGTCACAAGAGTCTGCCAAAATCTGCTCTAAATTGTCCCTGAACCAGTGATAACAAATCAAATTGCTACAAACAGACATCAATTTGCAGAAATGTGAGCTGGCCAAGGGATGGTTTTGACTCAGGGAGTAAAGGTGAATTTGTGACAAATATCAGATCTGCAGAGAAGGGAAGGGACTTAAGATTGTCTCGTGGGATAACGATAGAGTCAAGCCCCAAAGATACTGATTTTGCTCCATTCTCTGAATTACCAGGAGTTCATCTTTGGTCTCTGCAAGCCATAGTTTGTATCTTGGGCCATGTGCTCCAGTGGACTGGACAAGTTTGCCGTATTGGGCTCCTGGGCTGTTTGAGAGACTAAACCTGTAAGGTATAGTTCAGGCCGAGGCAGAAAAGGAAAGACGACCTCAACAGAATTAGGTTACCTTTATTCAGGCAAGGAGGGGCGACATTGGCCTAAGACCAGGCTAAGGGCGGAGAGGGATCAGGGAGGCTCCATGTTTATAGGGAGGTTTGTTTAAGCGATAAGGGAAGTGTTAATCAGGCGGGATGTTTTGGGTATTCTTTAGCTGAGATGGCATCTGTAGTTGGGCAGGGGGTGATGAGTCTTCTGGGAAGGTGTAGGGGGTGGAAGGTTTCCGGACAGGGGCTGATAAGTCCCAGACAGATGCAACCGGCCTGGAGCATCAGGGCAGGACCTAAAGTTCTGTTTTGTTTTCTCTGAAGTTAGATGATTCAGCAAGGGCCTTTGAAACTGTTGTTTTTTTTTCTAGGCCCAAAAGACTCCTTCAAGACCTTTGTGTTTTACTGTGAGTAAGACTGAAGCCTGGGAGACAGTGAGGAAATTGTGATGCTGTTTCCATCTAGGATTTGCAGTGGAGACTGAAACTAAAAATCCCCTTGGAAAGAATGATTGGAATCAGGCCAGCATGATTTGGTCTCACTCTTAGTTCAGTGTTTATTACATTACTCAGACCCTGTTCTGAGCAGTGGAGCTGAAAAACAGTAACCACAGCTTTCCAGATGCTAAAAGTTTAGTTAGCTAGATGTGGAGAGACACTCTACCTTAGTGGCAGGTAATAAACCAGCAGTTCATAAGCTCTTCCTTGGACTAAATTCCTGGGATGGGACCTTTCAAGGGTCAGGAAGAGGAGGGGGAGGAAATAAAAGTCCTCTCTTCTTTTTTTTTTCCTTTACTTCTTCAGGCCTTATGCCTTCTTTTCTTTCTTTCCTTCCTTAACAAAGCCTGTTGTTTCATTTAAAATGTCTTTATTTTGTTAAATTTAGAAAACAAAAAGTAAAGAGGAGAAAAATGATACCTGCAATTTTACTATCCAGAGACAATACAAAATGACATTTGAGCCAATTTTCTTTCAGTTTTTTTACTCTGCCTAGATACTTTTTCATAACTATGATATTATGCATTTTATTTCACATTATGAATTACTAATTCTTTATAAACAACTTTAAAGCTGGTAAAGAATCCACCTGCAATGCAGGAGACCCCAGTTCAATTGCTGGGTTGGAAAATCCACGGGAGAAGGGAGAGGCTACCCATTCCAGTATTCTTGGACTTCCCTGGTGGCTCAGCTGGCAAAGAATCTGCCTGCAATGTGGGAGACCTGGGTTAAGTTCTTGGCTTGGGAAGATCCCCTGGAGAAGGGAATGGCTACCCACTCCAATATTCTGGCCTGGAGAATTCCATGTACTTTATAGTCCATGGGGTCCCAAAGAGTCAGCCACAGCTGAATGACTTTCACTTACACTCACTTTTTCACTTTAATGGCCACATAATATTCAAACAGATAGAAATGATATAAATTACTTAGCAACTTTTCTATTGTTGAATATTTAGATTTTTCAATATTCATTATTATAAATAAGACTATGAAAAACATCCCTGTAAATTAACGCTTTTCTGCATTTAAAAAGACTTCCTGATGCAGTACTAGAATTGTGATTACCAGCACTAGCACTATGGTAATTACTAATTTATATGTATATGCATAAAATATATATATATATACTGAATAGTCTTGATATAGCAAAAGGTATGGGATATGTGTATGTATGTGCATGCATGTATGTATAACTAAATTATTTCCTGAGTCATGTCTATACTCTCAAATCCATTTTCTAAATTTTGTATACTATATTTAATAACCACAGCAAGCTGTGCTAATTATATGAAATCTGATTTTTATATCGACAAATAAGTGAAAGGTTTTTCAAGTACCTCCTGACAGTAAAATACACCTGATTGCTGAATGTGTTTGTGAGTCGCCAGCTTGCCAGAGCAGCCTGTCTCCTGGGGAACTGGTGCTGAAGCAAGAAACTCCTCCTAATATCTTAGGGGCCCTGGCCTGTCACCCCCAGATGTCAAGAACCTGCTTATTAGAAGCTGAACATGGTGGCTTTAACATCGGACACAGACACCATCTATATTAATCCCTGGTCTTGCAGAACTTACATGGGATACCAGTTTAAAGAACACAGAAATTGCTCCCAGTTCCATGGTAAGATAAAAGACATCAATGTAAAGCTTATAAATAAGAAGCCAAAGTAGCAACTTTGAGGAGTTTAAGTTCTGGTGCTTCGTTGCTTAGTCGTGTCCGACTCTTTGTGACCCCATGGATTGTAGCCCACCAGGTTACTCTGTTCATGGGATTTTTCAGTCAAGAATACCAGGGTAAATTGCCATTTCCTCCTCCAGGAGATCTTCCTGACCCAGAGATTGAACCTGCATCTCCTATGTCTGCTGTATGGCAGACAGATTCTTTACCCACTGAGCCATTAGGGAAGCAATAAGGAAATTCTGTCAAAAAATGATATGTAAAAATATTTCTAGCTATACTAATTATATGTTAACAAACATTTCATTGCATTATTATTACAGAAGTATATCTACATATATATATTTATTTATTTTTCTTATTTCCCTAAGCACACAACTTAAAGCTTAATTTTTCTATTAAATTATGTTTTCTTATCAGGACTGTTGTAAGTACTTCTAGCTGAGAATGCATTTACTAGTATTTAGGAAACTCTTCTGAGTTTAATTCTTAGCACGACAGTAGCAATAATAAAAAAAGCTAATACTTGTTACTTGCTATGTGTCAGGTACTATGTTGGGTGTTTGACATACATTCTCCCATTTAATCATCATGGCGAGTCAGTGGCATTGGTATGGCACTCATTTTATAGATGAGGAGACTGAGATCTAGAGACAGGAAATGACTTGTCCAAGTTTACACAATGAGTAAATGAGCACATCCTGGGGGTGGCAGATATTCTCAGTGTGAGAGAAGACGGAATAAATTTATAGGTCAATCCCCGAGTCATCTTGCTTTGGAAACTAAGGGGTCTTGCCCAGATGATGCTTACTGTCCCTGCTTCATGTCCCATTTTAAACGACTCAGGCCTGATCCCTGAGTGAGGCGCCAGAATTTGTACCTACAGTGCTAGCCTTTTATTGGCTAGACTCAGCCAGTGCCCACCTCGACTCAATGGACATGAGTTTGAGAATACTCCAGGAGCTGGTGAAGGACAGAAAAGCCTGGTGTGCTGTAGTCCATGGGGTTGCAAAGAGTCGTACATGACCTAGTGACTGAACAACACCTAGGACTGGTGTGGCCCACAGTCGAGACTTGGAGAAAAAAGAAATGACTTGGCTCATGGTGAACCAGAAATTCAATATCACCAAGGAAGAAGTGGGGTCAGTGGAACTTCTCCTAAAAATTAAAAAAAATAAGTAACTACATAGATATAATTGTCTTACATGTTAAAAGTGAATTTATAGTGGTAAAATAATAAGACAAAGATTCTTTTTAGGTATAGGAAGAGTGACCCTCAGTTGTCTCTCCCGCTCTCATAGCTAGTAGCGGATTATGTTCTCTGCAAACACGAACGCAAGAAGCATGGTGAGCTGCGCCATTCCTGAGCCCTGGCACAGGACCCACACTCAGTGCAGGAAAGTTCTAGGAGATACTGAGGTTGGTGTCCATACCTGTTGAAGGAAGGACCTCAGAAGACGGACCTGCATAAATAGTCTGCCAGTCTTGTTACATGGGTGTTTTACGATGCAAGCCCAGTATGCTATTGAATGTTGCATGTCCCATTTAAAAAAAATTAATTTTTTTTCTTGGCCAGGCCAAGCATGCGGGATCTTATTTCTCCAACTGGGGACTGAACCCACTCCTCTTGCTGTGAAAGCAGAGTCTTAACCACTGAACTGCCAGGAAAGTCGCTGCATGTCCTATTTTAAACAACTTAATTTCGGTCTTTGATTTCACAAGACTTAGATTTTCTACCAGGAATCCAGCCCAACCAATACTTTCAAATGCCTCATCATCAGGGAATATGGAATTTTAGTTTAAAAAGTTAAGAGTCAGTTACAGGATTTGATGGGGGAAAAAAGTATGCAGTTATACACTAACTCAGAAGCAATGATGAGGATGTATCATGATAAGACTTAAAGTAGATAGCTAAGCCATACTTAGAGGAAATTTTACAGCCCTAAACACCATCATTTTTAAAAACTGAAAGCTAAAAGTGAAAATCTTATGCATTTAAAAATTTCAAAGAATAAGATAAAAGGAAATGGGAGAAAGCATTAAGATATTATTGGAAATGGATGAAGTAGAAAATAAATAGGAATTTCTTGAAGCACATTTGTATAGGTGAAACACAGTTTTGTGTTGGGGCTTTTTTGTCCTCTGCAATCCTAGAGTACCCTACGCAGACCATGCTGTAACTTTTAGATGCAACCCCTGAGGGGCACAAAGAGAGACTCACTTCAGTCAGATACACATGCCACTCCTGAAAGGGACTTCTGTCAGTGTCTAAGCCTGACTCCCTACTGAGCTTGTTAGTAATTAATAAAAATAATAATAGTACTGACAGCAATTACTGTTGTTACTAAGCACTTAACTAGATTCCAGGAACCTTGCTACTCTTCTTAACACTAGAGAATGAAGCTTAGATTAGGATATTTCATTCATTCAACAAGTATTCTTTGAGTATTTGCTTTTTGCTATACAGTCTTCTTAGTGCTGAAGAGACGGTAATAAACCAAACAGATAAACTCTGCCTAACTGGATTTTCATTCTAGTTGCAGCTGCCCAAACTCACCCATAGTGGCATGCTGAGATTAGTCCATGGTTGCAGTCACTTTGCTGAGAAAGGCATCTTCCATCTGCCCCCTTGAACTGGAGGCAGCAGAGGAAGGAGCCAAGTCTTAGCACAACTGAGGACCGATCACATGACCTTACGATCCTCATCTGCATGGCCTTGGGGGCAGGATATCCCCACCTATTCCCGTCTAGCGGTTGATACCTCAGGGAGGTGTGGTGCAGTGAATGCTGTGTAGAAAAGCTCAGCAAATCCCAGATAGTGATATTACTATTCCTTTTTAAGAAAATGATCTGTGCCTTATCTCTTTCAACTCACCATACACCTTACTTAAGCTGAAGGCACAGCACGTCTGTGTAGTAGGGAATATATCCTTGCCCCCAGAGAGACTGGGGAGGAGGGAGTAGTTCCAAGAGGGAGTTATTGCCCTCTTGGAACATCATGTCTGATAGAAGTGTTTTTGTTCTCCTAGGGGCCCTGGACCATGCCAAGTAGTCTAACAATGTGATGTAGGGTGGGGGCTGCCTACACTAGATACTCTTAGGATGCGGACTGCCAAGACAGAAAGACCAGCTGTGTGATAGAGCGTGGGGTCTTTGGGTCATGAAATCAACCTCCAGAGGGACTGAGATTAACCTTGTGGGCAATCAATTGATCATGTCCGCACAGTGAGTCCCAGTAAGAACTCTGAACACTGAGGCCTGGGTCCGTTTGCCTGGTTGACAATACTCCGTGCATGTGGTCACGCATCATCACAGGAGGGGCAGTACCATGCTTCCTTGGGGAGAGGACAACTAGAAACTCTGTGTTTGGTTCTTCTCCTGAACGCTGTCCTCTGTGCTTCATTCCTTAGTTGTTTTTGATCAGTGTCTCTCCCTTTAGTAAAGGGCAACAGCAGCTATCTGTGAGTCCTTTGGGAAAATGCTCAACCCTGAAGGCGGTTTTGAGAGCCCCTCACACTTGTACCTGCTGTCAGAAGAAAGGGTGGTCCTGTGGACTGTTCCCTCAAACTTCAAAGTTGTGTAATTGCAAAACACCAAAATCAAACCTCTCCAGGTCTCATCTGGGAAGATGTTAGATTGAGAGGAACTGTCCAGAATCCCTAAGAGATACATACACAACTCACACCAGCAGGGGGAAAAGTGAAGCAAGTTTAAAATAATAACAAAATGGCCCTTCTTCATGTCAAAGTCAAAGGCTATTGGACCATAACGCTCCAGCAGAGGCCAAGAAGGCTGAACGGTCTTCGGCTTGAATGGAAATAGTAGGTCACAGAGAGAGATTCCAAAACCATCGTTCCCAAACCAGAAGGCTCAGAAAGGTGCCTTGTGGGGTCTGTAGCTATCACAACTTCCCTTACGCCCTTAGAACGCTTTTCCACATTGATTTGATTATTTATTTACATTCCCCATCACTCTAAAGCGATTTGAAGTAAGTTTTATATATGCATACACACACACACACACACACACACACACACATATAAGTTCCAATTTCCACACTTTCTAAAAGTGAGGAAATGAGGTAGGTAGAAGGGAAAGGGAGGAGGGAGTAGATAGGAAAGGAGAAAAGAGGAGCTTGGTTAAGATTACTACTGCAAGTGTATGCTGTAAAAATTCTTCACATGTATCCATTATATTGTTCAAAACCTCTGTGTCTTTGTTTATTCTGTTGTTCTTGGCTTAATGTATCTTTGACGTTTGGTGGCACTGAAAGCATATTCTACTGTAATAGTTTCCGTCAGTTTTCTCATGCATTCTTACTGGTCTTTGCCCTACACTTCGATCAGTTCAGTTCTGTTCAGTCGCTCAGTCGTGTCCGACTCTTTGCGACCCCATGAATCACAGCACACCAGGCCTCCCTGTCCATCACCAACTCCCGGAGTTCACCCAAACTCATGTGCATCGAGTCGGTGATGCCATCCAACCATCTCATCCTCTGTCGTCCCCATCTCCTTCTGTCCTCAATCTTTCCCAGCATCAGGGTCTTTTCAAATGAGTCAGCTCTTTGCATCAGGTGGCCAAAGTACTGGATACTATGTAATTAATTCATTCCCAGAGTTCACGATTGTTAGGATCTTCATTTTAGGTTACACCATCTGTCTGTGTAAAGTAACCTTTTCCCTACTTAATGCATTTTGCCTTGAATTCTTCTTAGATATTAAAATGCCTGCCTCTGGGTTTTTTTCATTTGTTAGCAGCTACTATGACCTTGAGTAACCTTTTAATTCTAAGTTTTTAGTGTCATTTGGTTTTGGCTGTATCTCACAGAAGCAGCATATATTTATATTTTCTTTTCATTCAATCTGGGAGATTTTTATTTTGAGAGGAGAGGAGAGTTGCATTTTTTTTTCCAGGGTTGATGTTTGATGTTTTCTCAGACCCATATTGAGCTTGCCAGGTAGCGCTGGTGGTAACAACCTGCCTGCGAATACAGGAAACGTAAGAGATGCGGGTTTGATCCCTGGGTTGGATGATCTTCTGGAGGAGGGCATGGCGACCCACTCTAGTATTCTTGCCTGGAGAATCCCATGGACAGAGGAGCCTCGTGGGCTACAATCCCTGAGGTCACACAGAGTTGGACACGACTGAAGCAGTGAGTGGGAGAGAGGTGAGCAGCGCCTGCGGTGCAAGAGCAGCTAGCGGCAGAGAGGTGATACCCCACATCCACCATCAGGAGCTGCAGCTGTGAGGGTATACCCCATGTTCAAAGTAAGGAGCAGCCGTGAAGAGATACCCCACGTCCAAGGTAAGAGAAACCCAAGTAAGACAGTAGGGGCTGAGAGAAGGTAAAGATGAACTCCCCAGGTTGGTAGGTGCCCAATATGCTACTGGAGATCAGTGGAGAAATAACTTAAGAAAGAATGAAGGGATGGAGCCAAAGCAAAAACAACATCCAGCTGTGGATGTGACTGATGATAGAAGCTAGGTCCGATGCTGTAAAGAGCAATATTGCACAGGAACCTGGAATGTTAGGTCCATGAATCAAGGCAAATTGGAACTGGCCAAACAGGAGATGGCAAGAGTGAATGTTGACATTCTAGGAATCAGCAAACTAAACTGGACTGGAATGGGTGAATTTAACTCAGATATCCGTTTTATCTACTACTGAGGGCAGGAATCCCTTAAAAGAAATGGAGTAGCCCTCATAGTCAACAAAAGAGTCTGAAATGCAGTACTTAGATGCAGTCTCAAAGACAACAGAATGATCTCTGTTCATTTCCAAGACAAACCATTCAACATCACACTAATCCAAGGCTATGCCCCAACCAGTAACAGTGAAGAAGCTGAACGGTTCTATGAAGACCTCCAAGACCTTTTAGAACTAACACCCCCAAAAGGTGTCCTTTTCATTATAGGGGACTGGAATGCAAAAGTAGGAAGTCAGGAAACACCTGGAGTAACAGGCAAATTTGGCCTTGGAGTACAGAATGAAGCAGGACAAAGGCTAATAGAGTTTTGCCAAGAGAATGCACTGATCATTGCAAACACCCTCTTCCAACAACACAAGAGAAGACTACATGTGGACATCACCAGATGGCCAACAACGAAATCAGACTGATTATATTCTTTGCAGCCAAAGATGGAGAAGCTCTATACAGTCAGCAAAAAAAGAAAAAGAAAAAAAAAGACCAGGAGCTGACTGTGGCTCAGATCATGAACTCCTTATTGCCAAATTCTGACTTAAATTGAAGAAAGTGGGGAAAACCATTAAACCATTCAAGTATGACCTAAATCAAATCCCTTATGATTATACAGTGGAAGTGAAAAATAGATTTAAGGGACTAGATCTGATAGAGTGCCTGGTGAACTATGGACAGAGGTTCGTGACATTGTACAGGAGACAGTAATCAAGACCATCCCCATGGAAAAGAAATGCCAAAAAGCATAAGGCTGTCTAAGGAGGCCTTACAAATAGCTGTGAATAGAAGAGAAGCAAAAAGCAAAGGAGAAAAGGAAAGGTATAAGCATCTGAATGCAGAGTTCCAAAGAATAGCAAGGAGAGATAAGAAAGCCTTCCTCAGCGATCAATGCAAAGAAATAGAGGAAAAGGACAGAATGGGAAACACTAGAGATCTCTTCAAGAAAATTAGAGATACCAAGGGAATATTTCATGCATAGATAGGCACAATAAAGGGCAGAAATGGTATGGACCTAACAGAAGCAGAAGATATTAAGAAGAGGTGGCAAGAATACACAGAGGAACTGTACAGAAAAGATCTTCATGACCCAGTTAATCATGATGGTGTGATCACTCACCTAGAGCTAGACATCCTGGAATATGAAGTCAAGTGGGCCTTAGAAAGCATCACTACAAACAAAGCTTGTGGAGATGATGGAATTCCAGTTGAGCTATTTCAAATTCTGAAAGATGATGCTGTGAAAGTGCTGCACTCAATATGTCAGCAAATTTGGAAAACTCAGCAGTGGCCACAGACTGGAAAAGGTCAGTTTTCATTCCAATCCAAAAGACAGGCAATGCCAAAGAATGCTCTAACTACCGCACAATTGCATGCATCTCACACACTAGTAAAGTAATGCTCAAAATTTCCCAAGTCAGGCTTCAGCAATACATGAACCATGAACTTCCAGATGTTCAAGGTGGTTTTAGAAAAGGCATACGAACCAGAGATCAAATTGCCAACATCTAGTGAATCAACAAAAAAGCAAGAGAGTTCCAGAAAAACATCTACTTCTGCTTTATTGACTATGCCAAAACCTTTGACTGTGTGGATCACAATAAACTGTGGAAAATTCTGAAAGAGATGGGAATACCAGACCACCTGACTGGCCTCTTGAGAAACCTGTATGCAGGTCAAGAATTAACAGTTAGAATTGGACATGGAACAACAGGAAACATGGTTCCAAATAGGAAAAGGAGTACATCAAGGTTGTATATTTTCACCTTGCTTATTAATAACTTAGATGCAGAGTACATCATGAGAAATGCTGGGCTGGAAGAAACACAAGCTGGAATCAAGATTGCTGGGCGAAATATCAATCACCTCAGATATGCAGATGACACCATCCTTATGGCAGAAAGTGAAGAGGAACTAAAAAGCCTCTTGATGAAAGTGAAAGAGGAGAGTGAAAAAGTTGGCTTANNNAGATTATGGCATCTGGTCCCATCACTTAATGGGAAATAGATGGGGAAACAAGGGAAACAGTGTCAGACTTAATTTTGGGGGGCTCCAAAATCACTGCAGATTTTGATGGCAGCCATGAAATTAAAAGACGCTTGCTCCTTGGAAAGAAGGTTATGACCAACCTAGATAGTATATTCAAAAGCAGAGACATTACTTTGCCAACAAAAGTCCCTCTAGTCAAGGCTATGGTTTTTCCTGTGGTCATGTATGGATGCAAGAGTTGGACTATAAAGAAAGCTGAGTGCCGAAGAATTGATGCTTTTAGACAGTGGTGTTGGAGAAGACTCTTTGAGAGTCCCTTGGACTGCAAGGGGATCCAACCTTCCATCCTAAAGGAGATCAGTCCTTGGTGTTCATTGGAAGGTCTGATGTTGTAGCTGAAACTCCAATACTTTGTCCACCTAATGCAAAGAGCTGACTCATTTGAAAAGAGCCTGATGCTGGGAGAGATTGAGGGCAGGAGAGAAGGGAACAACAGAGGATGAGATGGCTGATGGTATCACTGACTCAATTGACATGAGTTTGGGTGGTCTCCAGGAGTTGGTGTTGGACAGGGTGGCCTGGTGGTGTTGCAGCTCATGGGGTCACCAAGAGTTGGACACGACTGAGCAACCGAACTGAACTGAAGCAACTTAGCATGTATATACCCATGGCATATCTAAGACAGAATTCTGAATTTCTTCCATGTGTTTCCCCAAGTCTCTATCACCAACTCCAAACTAATGTTCCCCTCATCTTCCTCACCTCCATAGACTGCATTACCCATACAGCAAGTAGAGAGGTCTTAGATTGGCTTTGTAGGAGCAGATCAGACCAGCAGGCTGCAGAGCCCCGTCTCCTCCTGATGGCCAAAATAGTAAGAAGGTGTTTCCTTGGCAGGTGGCCTGTGTTCATTACAGCTGCTCTGTATGTTTTCTTGTTTTACCCTGTTTTCTCGGTGTCTGTTGGTAACCCCTGGAGTTGCCTCTGCTCTGCTTAACTTCCCTTTCTAAACTTACCACACTTATCTTAGAGAGTATCCCTCAACACATCAACTAGTTTCTTTAGAGAGAATATAATAATATAATATAATATAATATAATATAATATAATATGTGCTATTTGCTCAGTAGTGTCTGACTCTTTGCAACCCAATGGACTGTAAGCCCACAGACTCCTCTGACCATAGAATTTTTCAGGCAAGAATACTGGAGTGGGTTGCCATTTCCTTCTCTAGGGGATCTTCCCAGCTTAGGGGTCAAACCCGGATCTCCTGCATTGCAAGGAGATTGTTTACCATCTAAGCCACCAGGAAAGCCCATAATAAAATAAAATAAAATAAAATAATATGTATTTTTATTTTTGCATAAGGTTAAAGGCCTCTGCTTCCAGAAGCTGTTTTTGCATGCGGAGAGTAGGAGAGAATTATGTTTTCAGGTGTTCAATACCTAGGGTTTCAATCAGTTACCTTGATAACACTCTGGTTTACCAACCAATGGAGTTTCTGGAGAAGCTCTTGATCCCGCTAGCTCATTGCCAAACATTTTCCAGAAAGAGCTCAAGGGGTTATTTTCAGACAACTCTATTTCTCCACAGATTGTAATTCCTAAGGACCTCCAAAGTTTGGTCAATAAGAAAAATATCTACATTTGTATACAACCTTGAGAATCTATAAATCTGATTTTAATGCAAGCTGTGTCTGTCATAGATTATCATACAGTTATTGCTATATTTCTTAAAAAATATTTTATTTTGAAATAGTTTTAGACTTACAGAAAAGTTGCAAAGATAATAAAAGGCAAAAGATGTATATGATCTGAAAAAAAATCAGAGTATTAAAAGTTGAAAAGAGAGTGTAGAGGATGCCTGTGTGCCTCTGGAGGAAGAATAATGCCCCTTCTCTGTGTATAATTTATAGTTAATCTTCTGTATCTGTGGCTACTCTGCACCCATGGATTCAACCAACCATTGTCTGTGTAGTAACCAGAGGCAGTATTTGCTATGAAAAATATACACGTATAAGTGGACCTGTGCCATTCAAGGACATGTTGTTCAAGGGTCAACTGTACTGATTTTCCCTTTTCTTACTCTATTCTTTAGAATAGCTGCAATTTTATTTTACAGTTGTAATTAGTGACTGTATGTAAGAATTTCAGGAGCTGACAAGGCTGATTTTGAACCCCAGATATGCCACAACCTAGTTGTAAAGCACTGAATAAATTATTTCATCTCCATGTGTCTCTGGCCCTCATCTGTACAGTGGGAGAGTGCTCTCTCCTATGGCTGACCTGGGGATTGTAGGAGATAGCACATCTATTTACCTAGCAGATATTTCTTGGGCATCTATAATTTGGTGAGAAATACATTGAGTGAAAAGGATAACAGTGGTTATCCTGTCAGTGATTAGCATCAGATACAGACTTTACTGATGGGCAGTTCATCATATGACAGGGAAGATGAATCCCTGAACTAGAAGTCGCGGTAAAGCATGACCGCCTGTTCCAGCTGGGGAAGTACACGGTGCTGTGAGAATGCATAATCTGGGGACCTAGCGGAGACATCAGGAAGGTCACTCAGCACAGTGTCTGGCGTGTGCAGAGACCCTGAGGGATGGAAGGATGTAGCCGCCCTGCCTCTTCCCAAGCTGGCCCCCTCTCTCCTCTCTCAGTCCCTCAAACAAACAGGTTAGGATGACGCCGTGTTGTTTTTCCTTTTGTGAGCCTCAGCAGTCTTTCGAGCGCCAGTGTACGTGGTCACTCTCTGGCAGGTGCTCCAAGTATAGCTGCTTTCCAAGCATACATGACACTGGTGTGCTTTCTTGCTTGGAGCTTGTCACAAGCCTGGGGTTTGCAGCAGAACTTTGGGGAAATGTGATTTTAGCACACTGGTCTCTTCACCACACATAGGATGCCCAGGATGAAATTCACCTCAACATCCGAGTCTTTAGTATGTTCAGATTCTCACAGGCTTTTCACAGGGTTATCTTGGTCACCTGCATTCCAGATCATTTCTCCTCTGAAAGAGATTAACCTCTCCAAGAACTGAGTTCAAGGAAGATTTTTCAATTAAAAAAAATAAAAAATGAACCTGTGCATCTTATCATCAAGAGTCAGCAATGAATCAGTCATAGGTATATACGTCATCCTCTCTTGAACCTGCCTCCCACCTCCTACCCCATCCTACCCTCTAGGGTGTCTCAGAGCATCAGTCTGAGCTCCCTGTGTCATACAGCAAATTCTCACTGACTGTTTTACATATGGTAGTGCATATGTTTCTGAGAAGGCAATGGCACCCCACTCCAGTACTCTTGCCTGGAAAATCCCATGGATGGAGGAGCCTCATGGGCTGCAGTCCATGGGATTGTGAAGAGTTGGACACAACTGAGTGACTTCACTTTCACTTTTCACTTTCATGCATTGGAGAAGGAAATGACAACCCACTCCTGTGTTCTTGCCTGGAGAATCCCAGGGACGGGAGAGCCTGCTGGGCTGCTGTCTATGGGGTCACACAGAGTCAGACATAACTGAAGCGACTTAGCAGCAGCAGCAGCAATGCATATGTTTCAATGCTACCTGGCAGAAACCAACACAACATTGTAAAGCAATTAAAAGTAAAAGTAAATATATTTTAAAAAAGAAAGCTGATAAAAAAAGAGTCAACAATGATTAATATTTTGCCATGTTTGCTTTATGTATTTCTTTTTTTTTTGCAGAAATATTTTAAACTGAATATGAAATACCATAGTACTTCAGTCGTATTTTCTCTGGTATACATCCCTAAAAACCACAAACCTTTTTTACATAATGATAGACCATTATCCCACCTAGTAAAAACAACAATAATTTGGTTGGTGTTGTCTAAAAAGAGAGATGTGTTTGGCAAGGCCCAGCAACCCCAGTTTTAAAATAGGGTACAGCGCGGGCCTCCTCTCAGGAAATGGCTGGTTTTTTCTCGCATATCTTCTGCCTGTGGAAAATCACACTTCAAAGCCTGATAATACCTCAGCATCCCCTCCATCTATCCCAGCTTTGGGAGGAAGGCGTTGTCTGGTAATAGTAATAGTTGTGGCCAAACTGAAGTGGTTTGGGATGGTTTATCGAGCCACAGGAAAGACAGAGGTCACACAAGGCAAGGACATTTTATACACTGAATAGGACCAGAGGCTCAGAAGAAGAAAGAGGCTGTTCTTATTCCCACAGGCTTTTGTTATTCTTTAGGGAGAGACCAAACATTTAATTGACCTAAATGCAATTCAGTAATACAAAATTAAGATGACCATGTTGTGATTGAATATAAACCAGCTGATTACATTGCTTTCTGAGACATTGTGTTGTATGAGGTAGATAAAATGGCCAGCACAATATTTGGTGGGCTGAATAGAATCACTTATTTTTGACCTTTGTGTAACTTTGGGATACCTGGAAATCGCTTCTGTTTTTACCCAAACTACTGGAACAAATGTGGTGTTTTTCAACTGATCATCCTATGGATCCATTCAGTGGTCCTCAACCTTTTGGGCACCAGAGATTGATTTCATGGAAGACAATTTTCCCCTGGATAAGGGGTGGGAGGGTGGTTTCTGGATGATTCAAGTGCATTACACTTATTGTGCACTTTTTTTTTCTTTTGTGCACTTTTTTTTCCTAATTTAATGCTGCCACTGATCTGCTGGAAGGTACCAGTCCACAACCCAG
>SJYF01000233.1:564717-578196 GCA_006410515.1 Procapra przewalskii | reverse complement strand
TTATTTTTGTGTATGGTGTTAGAAAGTGATCTAGTTTCATTCTTTTACAAGTGGTTGACCAGTTTTCCCAGCACCACTTGTTAAAGAGATTGTCTTTATCCATTGTATATTCTTGCCTCCTTTGTCAAAGATAGGAGTCCCTAAAGACTCCACCAGAAAATTACTAGAGCTAATCAATGAATATAGTAAAGTTGCAGGATATACTAATGAGAAAATAGAGAAATTAAAGAAACAATTCCATTCACTATTGCAACAAAAAGAATAAAATACTTAGGAATATATCTACCTAAAGAAACTAAAGACCTCCATATATAGAAAACTATAAAATTCTGGTGAAGAAATCAAAGAGGACACTAATAGATGGAGAAATATACCATGTTCATGGATCAGAAGAATCAATATAGTGAAAATGAGTATACTACCCAAAACAATCTATAGATTCAATGCAATCCCTATCAGGCTGCCAATGGTATTTTTCACAGAGCTAGAACAAATAATTTCACAATTTGTATGGAAATACAAAAAGCCTTGAATAGTCAAAGCAAGCTTGAGAAAGAAGAATGGAACTGGAGGAATCAACCTGCCTGACTTCAGGCTCTACTACAAAGCCACAGTCATCAAGAACAGTATGGTACTGGCACAAAGACAGAAATATAGATCAATGGAACAAAATAGAAAGCCCAGAGATAAATCCATGCACCTAAGGAGATATTTCTGAAAGCTCAGACTAGGGCCTGTTGCCCCTGACTTTCCAAAGGATGCACATTTTTTTTTAATTCCTGAAAAAATTCCCTACTGAGAATGTTTGGGGCTTTGGTCATTTTTTTTTTTTTTAATCATGTTGTACATGCTTTACAATGTTGAGTTAGTTTCTGTTGTATAACAAAGTTATTCGGTTCAGTTCAGTCACTCAGTCGTGTCCAACTCTGCGACCCCATGAATTGCAGCACGCCAGGCCTCCCTGTCCATCACCAACTCCCAGAGTTCACCCAGACTCATGTTCATTAAGTCGGTGATACCATCCAGCCATCTCATCCTCTGTCGTCCCTTTCTCCTCCTGCCCCCAATCCCTCCCAGCATCAGAGTCTTTTAAGTTATATGTAAATATATATATATCCCCTCCCTCTTGAATGTCCCTCCCACCACCCCACATCCCATCCCATCTAGGGCATCACAGAGTCCTGGGCTGAACTTCCTGTGCTATATACAGCTTCCTGCTAGCTACCTCCCAATTCATTTCAACCCCCCACCCCCACCCCCTGTCCATGCCCACATGTCCATTCTCTATATCTGCGTCTCTATTCGTGCCCCGCAAATAGGTTCATCTGTACCATTTTTCTAGATTCCACATATATGCATTGATACTTATATTTATTTTCTCTTTTTGACTTACTTCACTCTGTATGACAGTCTTTAGGTCCATTCATGTCTCTAGAAATGACAATTTCAGTTCTTTTTATGGCTAATATTCCACTGTATATACAGATATATATTCCATATATTATCTGTACCAAGTCTTCTTTATCCATTCACCTGTCATTGGACATTTACGTTGCTTCCACATCCTGGCTATTTAAATAGTGCTGCAGTGAACATTGGGCCCTGGTCTTTACTCATCTAAAACTCATTACAACTGAGTAAAGTTCCTGCCTGCTGCCATGTCTTCTCTTCTGCTACTCTTGTGGCCTCCTGTGTAGACTGTGGGGTGGGCAGAGCCCAGAAGTCTTGCCAACACCCACCTCTCCAGCCTGGGAACTATGAGGCCTCAGTGCTGAAAAGCCTAGGCAGAGCCATCTCACCAGTTCCTGCTGTTTCCTTCCTGGCAATTCGGTTTGTGTATTTAATAACTGGACTTCCCTGGTGGCTCAGTGGTAAAGAATCTCCCTGCCAATGAAGGAGACTCAGGAAACATGAGTATGAAGGGGACTCAGGAAATATGAGTTTGATTCCCTGGATTAGGAGGATCCCCTGGAGAAGGAAATGGCAACCAACTCAAATATCGTTGCTTGGAGAATCCTATGGATAGAGGAACCTGGTGGGCTACAGTCCATGGGGTCATAAAGAGTCAGACATGATTGAGCAGCTGAGCGTGCACACACACACACACATTTAATAACCCCTCACTAAGACTTGGGGCTTCCCTGGTGACTTAGATGGGTAAAGAATGCCTGCAATGCAGGAGACCCAGGTTCAATCCCTGGGTTTGGAAGATCCCCTGGAGAAGGGAATGGTAACCCACTCCAGTATTCTCGCCTGGAAAATTCCATGGACAGAGGAGTCTGGCAGGATACAGTCCATGGGGTTACAAAGAGTTGGACACGACTGACCAAGTAACACTTTCACTTTCCCAAAGACTGTAGGATTTCAGGGTTGAACAGTATAGTGGGTTGTACCCCATGGTGATCCTTTGTTTTCCTTTCAGGAACACTGGGCCGCACTGACCATGAGACCTCTTTCTAGAAGGTTGAAAGAGAATTGGTGCTTTTGTGACCTACTGACTATTCTGGTCCCAACCTCCTCATCCGCTTTGGGACCAGCCATAGCTCTGAGCCAAGGAGCACCCCTGGCAGGAATTTTCCGAGGGAGCCTTTAGTTATGAGCTGTTTTACTCCTTCAGGGTCCCGAGCTTTCCAGCCCCACCGGTGGTGTCTCTAGCTTTTATTCTGTATCTAGGTGGTTAATAGTGTACTTACTGATGGAGGAAATCTGTGACTCCATTCCCTCCATAACCTTTCAGTTGTATAGCCAGCCTCGCAGTCCCTGCATTGAAAATGTCTGCCCCGCTTGCCTGCCGCTTAGAGGAGTGCCGGATGTAGAAATAAGAAACGGTTTGCAAAATAGAAGATAACAAGCTTTTCTCTGAGTGTTTCCTTAAAACATTTTCCAATTTATCTATCACTTTTTAGCCTGTTCATATTTCTCCTTATTGTGTCAGTTTTTATATTTTATCCTTTTGAGGATTTTTTTCCCCCAGTGGCATCATTTTCCAAATGTACAGGATATTCACTTATAATTTAAAACAGTCTCTTGTGTATAGCTGGCTACATCTCCATCCTCCTTCCACATTTTGTTGATTTATGCCTTTCCTCTTTGTCTTTATTAGTTCCAACATGGGTTTGTCTCTTTTATTACTATTTCCAGAGAACCCAGATTTTAGATTTATTAATTTTACTATTTTTCTATTCACTTATGTCTACTTTTGTTTATGTTATTATCCCATGTTATTTTCCTCTTTTTTCCCTAAGATTTTTAAATGCTTAGCGTCATTATTTTTGCTTTTATGGTGTAACAGAATCATCTAATGTGCTAATTTTACAAATGAGGTCAGCTGTGCCAGTCTCCTATAAGTTTTGCTATTTTAAACATCATTTTAATTATCTTCTAACTTTACAGTTATTGTGTTCTGGATTCCTTTCCTCTTTGTGTGCTCCAGTAGGAAAGCTAGAAGTGTGATTTTAATCATAAGGTTGGATAGGTTAGAAACCCAATTCCTATACTAACCAACATGTGACCTTCCTCAGAGACGTGTGGCGAAGACTATGTAGCTAATACATATAAAAGGTTTTGCTTAAACTATTCTGTAAGTGTTCATAGCCAAGTTCCTGTGGGCACACTTAAGGGTCTGAACATGCATGGTGGTGGGCATATTGCTTGTGGCTTAGGGGTCTCAGCAGGGGTATTGAGTCGACCTTACACACGTGACTCTGATCTGCTCTCTTGCACTCACTGCTGCCGTCCTGGTTCTTTTCTTTGGGTTTCCTGTTTGTTCAGATGCCTTCCTTGAGGAATACACCCTTCCCCTACTTACGGAACTTCCTTTCTTTATATGATATAAATTACTCATCCCATAAGGCAGCACACATCTTACTGTTTTTCTTTTATTTAACCTTTTTGTTGAATGGCCACATTTTCTTTATTCTTAGTAAAAATTGCAGCATAATTGTTCTTGTTTTTAGCAATCTAAGTGATTATTTAAGACAAAAAGAAGCATTCTTGTGTAATCATCCAGGTGTGGTGAAATGCAACCATTTTATGGAATATGAGAACTTCTTGCTTTCTGGCTTGTTTTCCTGGCCCCACTTCTCCTTTTCTATTCGTTATCAATTTAGTCCAGGACTTAAACTGTTCAATATTTGCATGAGAATTGTTTTAAAGTTAGTATAGTATATTAACTGAAATATAGGATGGCATTCTTGCTTTGTTTAGTCGCTCAGTCGTGTCCGACTCTTTTGCACCCCATGGACTGTAGCCTGCCAGGCTCCTCTGTCCATGGGATTTTCCAGGCAAGAGTACTAGAGTGGGTTGCCACTCCCTTCTCCAGGGGATCTTCCTGGACACAGGGATCAAATCTGGGTCTCCTGCATTGCAGGCAGATTCTTTACCAGCTGAGCCACTAGAAGCATAGTAGAGTATACTTATTAGCAAAGAGCCTTACCCTCTGTTTCTTTCATTTTGATTTTATTCTCTGTTGGATAGTTTCTCTACCTACTTATCAAATAGTCTCCAAGGCAACAATGCTTTCATTCAGCCCTTAGTCTTCTGGATAATGCTTCTTCTTTCAGTCAGATGGTTAATTGGCTGATATAGTTCTGAGGTTTGATATGGAAGGTTGTTTGTCTGCAAGCTTTACTTACCAACGACAGCTTGACTGAGGCAGTGTCGGTCTTGGGTCACATTTTCCCCTTTATGTTTTCTGAAAATGAAATAAGATCTGTCATAAATGTTTGTGTCCCACACTACTGCCTTACTGATTAAAAATGTTGCATCCCTATCATTGGAAATCCCTTCTGAGAATCCCTTTATGCAGCCCAAGACCCGTGGCATCAGCAGATAGGAGTGTTATCTTTCCATAGGAATGGAGGTGAGTAGTGGGCTCTCACTATGGTTTCTTGTCAGGTTCTCTGATGTTGTACAGGTGTTTATTGTAATTGTAACATGGGATGAGAGCCTATAGGATCTACTTCAAGCTCTTCTACTTAGAAATGATGATTGCTTGCGTTTTGTTTTTCTGTCAAAGAACGCATACATTTTGACTTCTTGTTCTAATAACAGTTTCATGATTGGAGGTCATCTGTGGCTCAAGCTGGAATGACCCTTCAGAGTTGTCCTGCTTCACATAATCCTGTTTTAGGGCAGTAGTTCTCAGGTTTGAAACATCTGCTTCCCAGTCCCCCTCCCTGAGTAGGATCCTTGGGTCCCTGGATTATGCCAACAGAGACTCATGTGCAAAGCCTTGATAATTCTGTTCTCATCTCCTCCTGTCACCAGGGATTCTCACCAATTTGGAGGCACCATGTCCAGTCTCCAGGAAGTGATGCAGGATAGCTCTGAAGGCTCTTTCCAGCCTCAGAGATCCCTAAGGGGCTGTTGAGTCCTTTGTCAAGCCCATGTCATGGTCCAGTTCTCCTTTTTGCTCAGTCTTGTTTTCTCCCCTTTTATACGTGTTGATCCCATGTGCACTCCCTAAATACACTTTCTGCAAAATCATTCCTTCTCAGAGTCAGCTTCCCGGAGGTCCCATTTTGTAATACTTGGCCACTTCCCTCAAGCTCCGCAGCCTCCTGCTTGGTGTGAACAGGCTCTGCCCTGAGGGTGCCTCAGGGCCTTTGCATGGGCTCTGCCACCGCATTGCTCTTCCTTTGCAGGTTCTAATGGCTTGTTTCTTCATTTCAAGCCTCTGGTCAGATGTCACCTCATAGAAAAGGCCACTGTGACCTCCCTATGACAAAATGACACCCTTTCCTCATTCTCTTACTTTATTTTTCATTGTTCTTTTATGACCAACTGTCTTCCTCTGTCTTCCCCTACCAGTGTGTATGTTCCATGAGAATATTTTATTACTCCTTCCCTAGTGTCTGGCACATAGTAAAAACCAATAGATATTTGTTGAAAGAATGAAGAGATGAGTGAATTCTATCTGCTTTCCTGCTCTAAGCCTGCAAGTACTTTCTCTTCCCCTGTCTCCTCCTGTTTGGTTGCAGTTGGATGGCTAGAATTTCCAGCTAGAAAGAGCGCATTTTGAAGTGTGCTCTTCACTAGCTGATTTGGTTGGCAGCAGTGGGGTAAAGATGGGACTCTTGGAAGATGCCTGGAAAAAGTCCACTTTTCCCCAGTTTGGGCTGGAGGTACTCTTCTGGCTTTCTTTTCCTTCTTCTTTTTAAACTTGTTCTCTGCTCGTTTTGAGCTGTCATATTTCAAAGCATTGGACACTGACCTCTACGTCTACAACCCTTTTGCCTTTAACCTCATCATTGTCTGTTACCTGTGAATTATGAGGGGAGGTAATTTGCTGAGCTGTAGGTCACAGTGATCAGCAGCCCTAGGCTTGACCATAATGGCAGACATTGTCATGTCTGAGGATCAGTTAGTTACTGGTGAGTCCCCTCAATTCACTCAGTCACTGACTTCATACTTCCATACTTCTCTTATGTCTAAATTCCTCTTTTATTAAAAAATGCATGAAGACAAAGCCGTTGCGACACAATATTTCAATTAAGAGAAATGAAAATGATTAAGCCTTAAACCCACGCTTGTCCTCTGCTTAACAAACACTTCTTCTCCCCGCACAGGAATATGAGACCTGAGCCTTCCTTACTCATTGTGAGCAGGTTACAGTTTGAAGGAAGCCATTCACTTATGCATCTCATTTTCAGAAGATCTTGATTGTGAAAGGCTGTTTGTGGAGTCCATCAGAGATGGCCACGTAAATGAGCAGTGACTGATTCAATTAATTGATAAGAATCTATTAGCACGGATCCAAACCATCTTGTCTGAACATAGAGCGTCATGTCCCAGAAGCTGTCAGGGCGGCTGTCATTTCCTCTTGGTTAAACAGAGGAGCCTGTGAGTGGCACAGCCCAGAAGGTGGCGCCATGCACATTTAAAGAATAATTGATTTTTTTAAGTGCCAGTGGACCTGGTGGATAGCAGTTTATGAGAAATTTCTCTAATTGGACGATTTGAAGAGCAGAACCCACCCTTTCTGTGTCCAGCAGACCTTCCCCCTTGAGGATGTCAGGGAGTTCACACTCCGCATTTTTTCTCTACTCTCGAGTACTGTGCAGAGAATATGGGAGTGCGAGTTGGAGGACTTACTTTGAGATCCCAGCTTTGCCATTTACAGGCTGTGTGGCCCTGAGCATGGTGCATAACCTTGATTTTTCTCAATATAATTTAGGATTAATAAGAACTCTGTCATCAGGCTCTGAGGATTAAGTGAAATAATGTGTGTTAAGTAGGTTACATATGGTCAGGCTGCATACCTGTCTTAGAAAAAGGCATCACTCTGGAGTGATACAGCCCCACAGATTGGCATGGTGAGTGGAGAGTGGGCTGGGCTGCAGCCCCCACCAGCCACTTCCTGGGCCAAGTGCCCTTGTGGTAACCCTGCCTCCTCTCTCTTCATCCCACTTTTCCTGCAAACTTGTGAACCTGGAGTTTATTGATGTGGCTACGCTCATCTTAGATGATTAAAAGTGGTAAGTAATACCTCACAGAAGAGAGGAAGGGTGCAATGTTATTTCTTTGGAGAGAGATGGAGAGAGAACCAGGACAATTTAAACCTCCTAGCTTTAAAATATACAATCAGTATGTTACAGAGCCAGACTGGAATAAACAAAAAGGCATGTAATTCGAACAAAGAATTCTTGGAGCTCTGAAGTGGAAGCTTAGCCTGCAAAGCAGAAAATTTTACCCACTTGGAAAATTGGATTTGTTAACCTTTTGGATGTTGAAATTCCTGGATAACTTAACAGAGTGTCTGGAATGTGGGTTTCTGTGAACGATGACTTGAGCTGGAGCTAGAGTGCCGTCCTAGCAGTGGGGACACGTTTCTATGGAAACCCTGAAGCTGGAAGTTCCTCCATGTCTCGGAAAGGCTGTCAGTTAGATCCATGCTCTTGGGGAGTCTAATGAAAACAGACACTTGTCATTTTTCCAGCAGCCATCTAACATAATACACATTTAAAATATGTTCATGGGAAGAAAAGCCTACAGTTAAGTTTAGCTGTTTATTTTAAGAGAATTCCCTTGTGTGGCTTTGACCAGGCAGGTTTTTTTTCTCTCCCTCTACATTAAAGGGAAAAAAGGGAAGCCCTCCAGTGTTGAGCAGAAATACAATTAGGAGAACCACTTCTGGTGGTTCACTCCAGGCTGTTGGAGGGGAGCCTCAGTCCTACAACCCTTATTTACATCACAGTGAGGATGGGTGGCCCACCCCTTCATATTTACCTCTCTCATACTGGGTCCCCAGAGCTTTCGTTATTGTGAGCCCACGCTGATTGACCTACGGGCACTTTTCTTTTAATGGGGCAACTCTGAAAAGAAACCTTCATTAGACATCAGTCTCTTCAAATGTCAGATGCCAAGGAATAAGGAATCATAGTTTTTGCTTAGACTGACTTGCCGTTTGAAGCCAACTGCTGGGATCTGACTCTCCCTGAGAACACAAATCAATAGGCAGCACAGAAATTGGAGTTAGAAGAGCTGGTTGAAGGTGCTCTCTTACTATCTGCTTTCAATAGAATGTATGTGTGTATGTTTTTGCTTAATCTTACCTAAACATGCTAATTTTCAGTTGCAATTTGCAAAAGAAACACTCCTACTTCTTATCATGAGATGGTTAATAATATGATAAGAACACGTTTTTTCAAATTGGGCTGGGAACTGAAGACCTGTGGTTATGAAAAATGTCAGGCACAAACACGGAGCTGAAAGCACATATTCAATCAAACCTATCTTTTCCTAGCCCATTAGGCAATCAAATGACAATGCAAAATTCAATTCTCCACACTGAGAACTAAAGACTGGTGACTCTTTGACTTCTGAGTTGAGGGCATCCTACTCTTCTTTCGCGTGTCGAATCACAAGTAGGTCAACAAACCCGTGCTATTAGTTTTCCGGTTAAGTCTGGCTCGTAAGAATGTAGCACACTTTTCAACATTTGGTTTTCAGTGATATTTGGAAATTGCATTTTATGCTCCAGATCTGATTGCATCTGATAATTATCACGTCTCTGCTTGTGGCAAAGAAGCTAAAAATGTTGATATGAAAAGACATAGATACTGCTTGGCCTCACGATTGAATCGGGGTGGGGGGGCAGTAATTATACATATCCCCAAACTATACATATTATGTGGCTCTAGATAAAAATTATGCTTAAGAAACTCTCATGGTATACTTACAGTAATGATGCTAATTAGTACAATAAAAACAGGAAACAGCAAGTCCAAGTTGCATATCTGTCCCCATAGCTTTCTCCTCTAATATCAAATACTTCAGATGGATGGTTGGCAGAGTAATTACCCACATCAAATATACTCAAGTAGAAAGTGTTGCCCAATGGTTAGAATATAAGACTTACAGTGAACTCTACCACTAATTGACTGTATGAACTTGGCAAAGTCCCTCACCTCATCTGGTTCTCAGTTTTAACACCTGTAAGAGAATTGATCTAATTGAGCACAAGTTTCCTGTTTCAGTTCTGTAAGTGCAAAGCCTGCCCTGTGGCCTTTGTGAGCGGAGCAAATATCTATTTCTTAGATGGGCTAGGGAGGCCCCATTCCCACAGAACCAAGAGTTGCGTTACATCTTCCTAGACTAGCCATGAGGACATATGAGGACTAGAGCCTTTGTTCTGCTTTTGCAAAGCATGGGCAACAGTCAAAGCCTCTGTATCAAACAGCCAGAGCCGCCCCGGCAGTGTACTCGCCGCCACGCTCGTCTCACTGCTCTTGCGTGAGAAGATGAGACGTTGTTCTGAATGGGCCTTTTGGTTGCTAGTTTTAGGATCTCAAAGTTGTGTCTTCATGATCATCGCTTAGAGTCTCTCAAATTTTGTGACCTACTACTTGCTATGGCAGTACAAAATGAGAGCCTGGGAAAGAATCAAGGGCTGGCCACCTTCCTCCTAAGCTCTATTAGTGACAATCATTTTATAGAGAAAATTGCTCCCTTCTGGGAAGTGACTCCTCTGACTTGATGCTGTCTGCCAGTGGAAGGTGAAATTACAACAATTACAAACTTAATCTTGGCAGTGACCCCTGAATTGACCCTTAGAAGGAACCCAGATTATGTCTGAATCTGTTATCTCTGGAAGGAGACAAGCTGTCTTCAGAATTGCTTTTGGGGCCCCATCATGTCATTGTGAAATTGGAGTTAGTCATCTTGGCAACATTTTTCAGATTTGGTGCAGATAAGCTTGAACACATCCAGTTTCCTGGTTTCCAATGTTATTTAGAGAATTGGATGTCTTAAAGCACTTATTTTTCCTTAACTCAGTTCTCATCATAATCCATCAACATCACAGTATGTTTATTCTCCATTTCATTTTTATATGATCCTGTTTAGTTGCAAGTAACCCAAGTGATATTTTTCTTTACTATGGTCCTGTTTCCTCTTTGCTTTTTGCTAAAGTAAAAATTCACCCATCCTCTAGGCAACAATTTTCATAACCCTGATTTTATTCCTTGATTTTTTCCTTCTGCCCCATGCAAATGACATTCACAATATCTTTAAATCAGAGATTTGAACTGCCTCTCTCAGATTATTATGGCTGATACTGTTGTAATCAACCGCACTCTGTGGTATCCTTGTGCTATTTCATGAAAGTGAAAGGAAGTTTGGAATTGAGAGTGAGTCATACTTCCAGGCCCTAGGGAACACAGCCCCATCGTGGCTCCAGTGTGGTGACTCAAGCAAACACATCCTAGGATGTGTGAAAGGCGTCATTCTTGGCGGTATGGCCATCTCCCGTTAATTTTCCAGGTGAAATTGGCATGCCCTATTGTCAAGGAGCTGGTGGCCCTGAGGGAGTTATTGTAGTAGGGATGCAGGCTTGCTTCAAGGGGGCATTTCTGCCCCTGTTTCCTGAGTTGGTTGTCTCTGTATTGGAAACCTCACTAATCATAGGCCAGGATAGGAAGGCAGCATTTACTCTATCCATTCAAAGTCATTTAAGGAACGCACATTCCTCCTGTACAACGGTTTTCCCTTAGGAAAACAGTTTATCCTAGGGAAATAGGATAAAGGATCAGTTGTTCAGTTCTATTTGACAAAATATTCATTGAGAATCTGATGCACTGGGAGTGGTAAGATGACGAGATAAGGACTTTCATGCTCGTGAGGTACCACTTAAGTGGATTGGCTATGGGACATGTTGAACTTAATAACATGGTCAGGGGGGCAAGAGGATTATGAGAATAAACCAGCTCTGGAATTTTCCTCTCTAACAGGTGGCCAGCATTGTAATGTACTGTGTAAAGGGAGTTCTAATACCTTGTATTTAGTATCTGAATAAATGTGACTGTAGGCCAGGCTCATCCCTAAAGTTGCTCGGAAGGAGTACAGCAATCCACCTTATCTGTGTGGGCACAATCCAAGACCCCCAGTGAATGCTTGAAATCACAGACCGTGCTGACTCTTTGATATACTGTATTTTCCCCATACATACTTGATACAGTTTATTTTATAAATTAGGTATAGTAAGAGATTAGCAACAATAACTAATTATAATACAAAACAATGATAACAATACACTATACAAAAATTATGTTTTTGTGGTCTCTCTCTCTCTCAAAATATCTTATTGTCCAAACTTACTGCTTTTTTCATCTGATCCAAGCACTTACCATGCGCTGTGGCTGCAACTTTTGCAGTTTGAGATGCAATGCAAACCTAGCACAAATGTACTTTTCCTTCTTCACTGGTTCAGGATAGAAGATTTGTTCTTACTGTAGATCTCAGCAAACTCAGCATGTGAATCTTTTTCTTTTCTCTTACTACGTCAAGAACTTTCCTCTTTTCAGCGAAAGGAAGGACTGCACAGCTCCTCTTTGGCATATCTGAATTGCCAGCATCTCTGCTCTTGTACTTTGCAGCCATTATGAACTGCAACCAGGGTGACTTGAACACAAGCACTATAACACAGCGGCAGCCGACCTGATCACTGAGCTGGGGCTAACAGATGGGGGACACTGGACAGAGGGGTGACTCCCACTTCAGGCAGGGCGAAGTGGGGCAGATAGCATGAGGTTTTATCCTGCTGTTCAGAACAGGGCACAATTTAAAATTTCTGAATTCTTTTTTCTGGAATTTTTCACTTAACATTTTGGGACTGCTGTTGATTGCATGTGATTGAAACCACAGACAGTGAAACCTTAGAGAAGAGGGGGCTGCTGTTCCTGGGGCTACGTGATGCTTTGTCTGTGCAGGTTTGGCCCTTACTTCTGGTTAGGGACAGCGAGTCAGCCAATGGCAAATCTGATCCTCTAGGTGCTCAGGGAGCAAAGACTTGAGCCACTATGATTCCCCCACCTCTCTCACACAGACGGCATCTGTGTTGTCAGAAAACGCCGTTGGCTCCACCTTCAGAACTGAAGTGACTTGGCGGCGGCAGCCGCAGCAGCACGTAAGCGGCAGCGTGCAGTATTTACCACATCTTCTTTATCTGCTCATCTGTTGATGGGCACTTAGTTTGCTTCAGTTTCTTGGCAATTGTAGATAATGCTGCTCTGAACATTGCAGCAGCTGCTGCTGCTGCTGCTGTTAAGTCGCTTCAGTCGTGCCCGACTCTGTGTGACCCCAGAGACGGCAGCCCACCAGGCTCCCCCGTCCCTGGGATTCTCCAGGCAAGAACCCTGGAGTGGGTTGCCATTTCCTTCTCCAATGCATGACAGTGAAAAGTGAAAGTCAAGTCGCTCAGTGTCCGACCCCCAGCGACCCCATGGACTGCAGCCCACTAGGCTCCTCCGTCCATGGGATTTTCGAGGCGAGAGACTGGAGTGGGGCCATTGCAGAGCATATGCATATTTTCAAGTTAGTGTTGCTGGCTATTTTTAATAATGTGTATCCAGGAGTGGAATTGCTGGGTCATATGGTAGTTCTATTTTTAGCTTTTTGAGCAATCTCTGTACTTTTTTTTTCCTTTCTTTTTTTCTTTTTTTATAGTGGCTGCACCAGTTTGCACTCCTATCAACAGTGTATGAGGTTTCCCTTTATTCCACATCCTCACCAGCACTTACTGTGTTCTCTTTGATGATAGCCATTCTGGCAGATGTAGGGTGGTTTTTAAAAAATTATTTCAGTTCAGTTCAGTTGCTCAGTTGTGTCCGACTCTTTGTGATCCAATGAATTGCAGCACGCCAGGCCTCCCTGTCCATCACCAACTCCCGGACTTCACTCAAACTCATGTCCATCGAGTTGGTGATGCCATCCAGCCATCTTATCCTCTGTCGTCCCCTTCTCCTCCTGACCCCAATCCCTCCCAGCATCAGAGTCTTTTCCAATGAGTCAACTCTTCGCATGAGGTGGCCAAAGTACTGGAGTTTCAGCTTTAGCATCATTTCTTCCAAAGAACACCCAGGACTGATCTCTTTTAGAATGGACTGACTGGATCTCCTTGCAGTCCAAGGGACTCTCAAGAGTCTTCTCCAACACCACAGTTCAAAACCATCAATTCTTCGGCACTCAGCTTTCTTCACA
>SJYF01000233.1:533195-543841 GCA_006410515.1 Procapra przewalskii | reverse complement strand
AGGAGGAGAAGGGGATGGCAGAGGATGAGATGGCTGGATGGCATCACTGACTTGATGGATGTGAATCTGAGCGAACTCCAGGATTTGGTGAAGGACAGGGAGGCCTGGCGTGCTGCAATTCACGGGGTTCCAGAGTTAGACACGACTGAGCAACTGAACTGAACTGAACTGAACTGATAATGAGTGATGTTGAGCATCTTTTCATGTGTTTGTTAGCCATGTGTATGTCTTCTTTGGAGTAAATGTCTATTTAGGTCTTTGGCCCATTTTTTTTGATTGGGTCGCTTATTTTTCTGGGATTGAGCTGCCTGTATGTTTTTGAGATTAATACTTAGTCAGTTGCTTCATTTGCTATTATTTGCTATTATTTTCTCCCATTCTGAAGGCTGTCTTTTCACCTAGCTTCATTTGCTTCATTATGCAGAAGCCTTAAAGTTTAATCAGGTCCCATTTTTTTATGTTTGCTTTTATTTCCATTACTCTGGGAGCTGGGTCATAGAGGATCCTGCTGTGATTTATGTCAGAGAGTGTTTTGCTTATGTTTTCCTCTTGGCGTTTTATAGTTTCTGGTCTTACGTTTAGATCTTTAATCCATTTTGAGTTTATTTTTGTGTATGGTGTTAGAAAGTGTTCTAGTTTCATTCTTTTACAAGTGGTTGACCAGTTTTCCCAGCACCGCTTGTTAAAGAGATTGTCCTCTATTGTATATTCTTGCCTCCTTTGTCAAAGATATGGTGTCCATAGGTGCGTGGATTTATCCCTAGGCTTTCTATTTTGTTCCATTGATCTATATTTCTGTCTTTGTGCCAGTACCATACTGTCTTGATGACTATACCTTGGTAGTATACCTGAAGTGAGGCAGGTTGGTTCCTCCAGTTCCATTTATCTTTCTCAAGATTGCTTGGGCTATTTGAGGTTTTTTGTATTTCCATACTAATTGTGAAATTATTTGTTCTAGTTGTCTGAAAAATACCGTTGGTATCTTGATAGGGATTGAATTAAATCTATAGATTGCTTTGGGTAGTATACTCATTTTCACTATATTGATTCTTCTGATCCATGAACATGGTATATTTCTACATCTATTTGTGTCATCTTTGATTTCTTTCATCAGCATTTTATAGTTTTCTATATATAGGTCTTTTGTTTCTTTAGGTAGATTTATTCCTAAGTATTTTATTCTTTTCATTGCAATGGTGAATGGAATTGTTTCCTCAATTTCTCTTTCTGTTTTCTCACTGTTAGTGTGTAAGAATGCAAGGGATTTCTGTGTGTTAATTTTATATTCTGCAAATTTACTGTATTCATTGATTAGCTCTAATAATTTTCTGGTGGAGTCTTTAGGGTTTTCTATGTAGAGGATCATGTCATCTGCAAACAGTGAGAGTTTTACTTCTTCTTTTCCAATCTGGATGCCTTTTATTTCTTTTTCTTCTGATTGCTGTGGCTAAAACTTCCAAAACTATGTTGAATAGTAGTGGTGAGAATGGGCACCCTTGTCTTGTTCCTGACTTTGAGGAAAATGCTTTCAATTTTTCACCATTGAGGATAATGTTTGCTGTGGGTTTGTCATGTGTAGCTTTTATTATGTTGAGGTATGTTCCTTCTATGCCTGCTTTCTCAAGGGTTTTTATCATAAATGGATGTTGAATTTTGTCAAAGGCTTTCTCTGCATCTATTGAGATAATCATATGGTTTTTATCTTTCAATCTGTTACTGTGTTGTAGTACATTGATTGATTTGTGGATATTAAAGAATCCTTACATCCCTGGGATAAAGCCCACTTGGTCATGATGTATGATCTTTTTAATATGTTGTTGGATTCTGTTTGCTAGGATTTTGTTAAGGATTTTTGCATATATGTTCATCAGTGATATTGGCCTGTAGTTTTCTTTTTTTGTGTCATCTTTGTCTGGTTTTGGTATTAGGGTGATGGTGGCCTCATAGAATGAGTTTGGAAGTTTACATTCCTCTGCAATTTTCTGGAAGAGTTTAAGTAGGATAGGTGTTAGCTCTTCTCTAAATTCTTGGTAGAATTCAGCTGTGAAGCTGTCTGGTCCTGGGCTTTCATTTGCTGGAAGATTTCTGACTACAGTTTCAATTTCCATGCTTGTGATGGGTCTGTTAAGATTTTCTATTTCTTCCTGGTTCAGTTTTGGAAAGTTATACTTTTTAAATAATTTGTCCATTTCTTCCACGTTGTCCATTTTATTGGCATATAGTTGCTGATAGTAATCTCTTATGATCCTTTGCATTTCTGTGTTGTCTGTTGTGATTTCTTCATTTTCATTTCTAATTTTGTTGATTTGATTCTTCTTCCTTTGTTTCTTGATGAGTCTGGCTAATGGTTTGTATATTTTATTTATCTTCTCAAAGAACCAGCTTTTAGCTTTGTGGATTTTTGCAATGGTCTCTTTTGTATTTATTTCTGCCCTAATTTTTATGATTTCTTTCCTTATACTAGGCCTGGAGTTCTTCATTTCTTCCTTTTCTATATGACATTTCAGCCCAAAACAATGAATTTCACCTTTAGGTGTACAGTTATTTATTTGGCCTTTTTCTTATTTCTTGAGATAAGCTTGTATTGCTATGAAACTTCCCCTTAGCATTGCTTTTACTGAGTCCCATAGCTTTTGGGCTGTTGTGTTTTCATTTTTGTTCATTTCTATGCATATTTTGATTTTTTTTTGCTTTCTTTTGTGATTTTTTGGTTATTCAGAAGTGTGTCATTTAGCCTCCATATGTTGGAATTTTTAATAGTTTTGTCCTGTAGTTGACATCTAATCTTACGGCATTGTGATCAGAAAAGTTGCTTTCAATTTTTTGGGAATGATTTCAATTTTTTGGAATTTACCAAGGCTAGATTTATGGCCCAGGATGTGATCTATCCTGGAGAAGGTTCCATGTGCACTTGAGAAAAAGGTGAAATTCATTGTTTTGGGCTGAAATGTCATATAGATATCAATTAGGTCTAACTGGTCGATTGTATCATTTAAAGTTTGTGTTTCCTTGCTAATTTTCTGTTTAGTTGATCTATCCATAGGTGTAACTGGGGCATTAAAGTCTCCCACTTTTATTGTGTTATTGTTAATTTCCCCTATCATCACTTCAGTTCAGTTCAGTCGCTCAGTTGTGTCTGACTCTTTGCGACCCCATGAATTACAGCACGCCAGGCCTTCCTGTCCATCACCAACTCCCGGAGTTCACTCAAAATCACAGCCATCGAGTCAGTGATGCCATCCAGCCATCTCAACTTCTGTCATCCCCTTCCTCCTGCCCTCAATCCCTCCCAGCATCAGAGTCTTTTCCAGTGAGTCAACTCTTTGCATGAGGTGGCCAAAGAACTGGAGTTTCAGCTTTAGCATCATTCCTTCCAAAGTAATCCCAGGGTTGATCTCCTTCAGAATGGACTGGTTGGATCTCCTTGCAGTCCAAGGGACTCTCAAGAGTCTTCTCCAACACCATGGTTCAAAAGCATCAGTTCTTCGGCACTCAGCCTTCTTCACAGTCCAACTCTCACATCCATACATGACCACTGGAAAAACCATAGCCTTGACTAGATGGGCCTTTGTACTTGTTACCATTTTCCTTACATATTGTGGCACTCCTATGTTGGGTGCATATATTCCTAATTGTTATATCTTCTTCTTGGATTGATCCTTTGATCATTATGTAGTGTCCTTCTTTGTCTCTTTTCACAGGCTTTATTTCAAAGTCTATTTTATCTTATTTGAGGATTGCTACTTCTGCTTTCTTTTGGTCTCCATTTGTGTGAAATATCTTTTTCTAGCCCTTCACTTTCAGTCTGTATGTGTCCCTTGTTGTGAGGTGGGTCTCTTGTAGACAGCATATATAGGGGTCTTATTTTTGTATCCATTCAGCCAGTCTGTCTTACATTTAAGGTAATTCTTGATAAATATGATCCCATTGCCATTTACTTTGTTGTTTTAGGTTCAAGTTTATACACCTTTTCTGTGTTTCCTGTCTAGAGAAGATCCTTTAGCGTTTGTTGTTGGAGAGCTGGTTTGGCGGAGCTGAATTCTCTCAGCTTTTGTTTGTCTGGAAAGCTTTTGATTTATCCTTCATATCTGAATGAGATCTTTGCTGGGTATAGTAATCTGGGTTGTAGGTTTTTCTCTTTCATCACTTTAAGTGTGTCTTGCCATTCCCTCCTTGCCTGAAGAGTTTCTATTGAAAGATCAGCTGTTATCCTTATGGGAATACACTTCTGTGTTATTTGTTGTTTTTCCCTTGCTGCTTTTCATATTTGTTCTTTGTGTTTGATCTTTGTTGATTTGATTAATATGTTTCTTGGGGTGTTTTGCTTTGGGTTTATCCTGTTTGGGACTCTCTGGGTTTCTTGGACTTGGGTGGCTAGCCCCTTCCCCATTTCAGGGAAGTTTTCAACTATTATCTCCTCAAGTATTTTCTCATGGCCTTTGCTTTTGTCTTCTTCTTCTGGGACTCCTATGATAAGAACATTGGGGTGTTTGACATTGTCCCAGAGGTCTCTGAGGTTCTCCTCACTTATTTAATTCTTTTTTTCTTTTTTCCTCTCTGCTTCATTTATTTCCACCATTCTATCTTCCACCTCACTTATCCCATCTTCTGCCCAGTTATTCTACTGTTGGTTCCCTCCAGAGTTGTTTTTTTTAAAAAATCTCATTTATTGCTTTATTCATTATTGATTGACTCTTTTATTTCTTCTAGGTCCTTGGTAAACATTTCTTGCATATTCTCAACCTTGTATCCAGGCTATTATCTGTAACTCCATTTTGTTTTCAAGATTTTAGATAATTTTTATTATCATTATTCTCAATTCTTTTTCAGGTAGACTTCCTATCTCCTTCTCTTTTGTTTGGTTTGGTGCACATGTATCATGTTTCTTTACCTGCTGAGTATTTCTCTGCCTTTTCATCTTGTTTATATTGCTGTGTTTGGGGTGTCCTTTCTGTATTCTGGCAGTTTGTGGAGTTCTCTTTATTGTGGAGTTTCCTCATTGTGGGTGGGGTTGTACAGGTGGCTTGTCAAGGTTTCCTGGTTAGGGAAGTTTGTGTCAGTGTTCTGGTGCATGGACCTGGATTTCTTCTCTCTGGAGTGCAATGAAGTGTCCAATTGTGAGTTTTGAGATACCTATGGGATTGGTGTGACTTTGGGCAGCCTGTATATTACAGCTCAGGGCTATGTTCCTGCATTGCTGGAGAATTTGCATGGAATCTCTTGCTTTGGAACTTGTTGGCTCTTGGGTGGAGCTTGGTTTCAGTGTAGGTATGGAGGCTTTTGGATGAGCTCTTATTGATTAATGTTCCCTGGAGTGAGAAGTTCTCTGGTGTTCTTAGGTTTTGGATTTAAGCCTCCTGCCTCTGGTTTTCAGTCTTATTCTTACAGTAGCCTCAAGACTTCCCCATCATACAGCCCAGATGATAAAACATCTAGGTTAATGGAGTACAGATTCTCCACAGTGAAAGTCACTGAGAAAGATTTGCTGAGTTATATGGAGAAGAGAAGAGGGAGGAGGGAGATAGAGGTGACCAGGAAGAGAAGAGGGGGGAATCAAAAGGGGAGAGAGCAGTCTAGCCAGTCATCAAATCTCTATGTGCTCTCCACAGCCTGGAACACCCAGAGAGGTTCATGGAGTTACATAGAAAAGGGAAGAGGGAGGAAGGAGATAGAGATGACCGGGAGGGGAAAGTGGGGGTCAAAAGAAGAGAGATCTAGCCAGTAATCATTTCCCTAAGTGTTCTCCACAGCCCAGAACACATATAGAAATTCATAGAGTTGGGTAGAGAAAAGAAGTGGGAGGGAGGAGATCAAGGTGATCTTGAGGAGAAAAAGGAGTCAAAAGGGGTAGAGGGCAATCAAGCCAGTAATCTCACTCCTAAGTAAAAATGGGTACTGAAGATTGGATTCTTAAAGGTACAAAATTGATAACAAATATAAAAAACCAAAGATTAAAAATCTAGAGTAGAGGTTAGACTGTCAAAAACACAATATTAACAAAACAAAATAAAATCACAAAAATCATAAAAAATATATATGAAATTTGCTTTAAAAATAGGGTATTTTTTGGCAAGGTGATAGTAGATTATAAATATGAAAATTAAAGGAATAATAAAAGACAAATTTTTTTTTAAATTAAAAAAATTTTTAAATGATAATAGTAAAAATATATCTAGGAATTTCTCTGGAGCTGTTGCAGGCAGTGTGGGGTCAGTTCAGTTTCAGATAGTTCCTTGTTCCAGCTTATACTTCTCAAGGTCTATAGGCCCCTTTCAATGTAGTTGGTGCTAACTACAGGGTTTTAATCTGTGCACCTGTTACTTCCAAAGCGGTTCCCTCTGTTTATTTTGGCTTCTTCTGTTTGCAAGTCTCTTCAGTATCTAATTTCTGTCCTGAAACAAGGGGGTGAAGGTGGTCCCTTATTTAGTCTCACCTGTTCAGTCTTGCTGGGGGGAGGGAAGAACACTGCTGAGAAGTATCACTGACGTGTATGGGGAGTGCTCACAGTTTCTCGGCCACACTGGGCTTGCCCCCACTCACAGAGTGTGTGCTTTCCCAGTCTACACTGTTCAGGCTTCAGGTTGCTCTGCAGGGAAACTGTCTAAAGCGGGCCCTGGGTTGCATGCACTTCCCAGGTCTAAGCTGCTCAAGCTCAGGTTCTCGGGTACTCCGCAAAGGCACAGACTCGATTGGGCCTGCGTTATGTGCCCTTCCCAGGTCCGAGGAGCTCAGGCGACCATGTGCTTGGATAGCACACTCTCCCCAGTTGTGCGTTGCATCTTATCCCCTTCTGCGTCCCAGCCGCTTGGCTTCCTGGGTGTGCAGCGGGAGCGTCGTCTCAGGTGTGCCCTGTGTCTCCTCTGGGGAGCTGATCTCTGGTTGCAACCCTCCTGGCAGATATCAACCATCCAGGATCCCAGGAAGGCTTGGTTAGCAACTGGGAGCCTGCTCGCAGTTTGGTAGAGGATGCTGTCTCTGGGGCCTAGATTTCCCCCTTCGGCTCTGGCAGGCGCCTGCCTGCCTCCCTGCCTCTGGCGGGGGATGGGCCAGCCCCCAGCCCCTCTGGTATTCACTCAGTCCTTTGTTCCACAAGTGGCAGGCAGTGCCTTAGGTTACAGCTTTTCACAGGAAAGTTCTCTCTCTCTGGCCATCCCACAGATTGGGTTGCTGTCTCACTTGAGCTCCCTCAGAGTGTCCTCAGGGCACTCAGGCCCGGTCCCTACCCTAAACAGTTCAGCCCACGCCTCCCGGTTCAGCCCCCGCTTGCTGCTGGTGGACGCAAGCTTCTGGGCAACTTCTCCTCTGAGAGTTGCCATTAGGGGTGTAATCGGTGGGGGTTATTTATTTATTTATTTTTCCTCCTGGTTATGTTGCCCTCTGAGATTCCAAAACTCCCCACAGACACGCCAGTGAGAGGGTTTCCTGGTGTTTGGAAACTTCTCCTCTTTTACGACTCCCTCCCTGGGACGCATCTCCGTCCCTCTCTTTTATCTCTCTTTTCATCTTTTATATTTTGTATTACCTTCTTTTGAAGACAATGGGCTGCCTTTCTGCGTGCCTGGTGTCCTCTGCCAGAGTTCAGAAGTTGTTTTGTGGAATTTGCTCAGTGTTCAAATGATCTTTCGATGAATTTGTGGTGGAGAAAGTGGTCTTCCTGCCCTATTCCTCCACCATCTTAGGACCCTAAGCAATCTTAAAAAAAAAAGAAATTGTATTATGTCAATCCCCAGTGTAAAAACAATCCTTTGGACTTTGTTAACAGAACCAAAAAGGCCTTGAAGAGCCTATGTGAGCTGGTCCCTGCTTCTCTCTCCATCTGATCTCATACTTTTCTCTTTCCAGTTTGCTGCTCTCTGGGTACATCGGCCGAGGAGGCTCTGCCAATGCTACCAATCTTGGCTGCCTCTGACCATCTTTCAGATATTAGCTTAAACGTTGTTCCACACAGAGGTCTTTTCTTATTATCTGAGTAAAGTAGCCGCTTTGCTTTCCAGTTGCTGCCTATTGTTTCATACTGTTTATTGCCTTCCTGGTAATAATTTGGCAAAATTTTGACTAGCTTAATAGCCAAACTCTGGCTTCTCTGTGGGAAATGGTTCTGTCTTTAAACCACTGTATCTCGTATCTCCAGAATCATCTGTAATAGTGTCTTACACATAGTAGGTGTTCAATAACATGTTTTTAATTAAAGCTATGAGAGCTGTCCAGCTTTCAGCCATCCACATGCTGATTGTTCAGGACGAATATAACAAAAAGTAGGCCAAGATGCAAGGGAATCTAATGATACATGACAACGCATTCGATTTTCTAAAGATGAAGGATGAAGGTGGCATGAAATCTCTCTTAGGCATGGAAAACAGCTTAGGAAAGTTTGTTCTGTAATCAGTGCCTCGAAAAACACACCACTTCCAGCCTCCCAGCTACCCGACCATTTATTAATACATCTTCAAACTCCTGCTGCCAAGCTTCCAACCAGAACTGCTGATGAGAACCAGCTCACTGGAGCCAGGTTGCCTTTCTGCCTCTAGACAGAGCTGATGATCTCCATTTTCTTAAAAGAGGCCACATGTACCCTACCTTTGATGGCCACTTTTGACATTACTTATATTCTTTTCTGCTGGTGGCCCACCACATGGCTTGGCAGACAGACCATGGAATCTGAGACATTTGGGTCTAAATTCAGTTTCCCGTACTTCCTTTCTTTGCGTCTCTGAGTTTAAATTTCCTCATTTGTAATGTGCCAATAGTAATATTTATGTCATGTTTGTGAAGATTAAGAGAAACAAAATGCGCACAGTATCTAAGGGAGTATCTGGCACAAAAAAGGAATGGGATTGCTCGGGATTATGTAAAACTGACATTACAGTGTTTGGAATCTAGACATACTCTTGGAGCGCTAGCTCACTTCCTTTGTTTCCCTTTGTTTTCCTTGGAAAGGAAAAGTTCTCCCTCTCTGTGATAACTTTCTCTGCCCCCCATGACCCTTCCTTTGCCCTTGTTTACCTTGCTCTTGACCAGGGATACTGTATAGGCCACACCTCTGAGCTGATGTGAACACTGGCAGGAGCGAGGGGGGCATGTATTCATCCACTCCCTCCCTGCAGGGCTGCCACATGGGCCTTATCGGTGTCCACAGGTCTCAACTCTGACCACAAGCTGTCTACATAGCCTCATTTCTCTCTATGGGTTGCCACCATCACTCCATCTCCTTGCTCCTTTGGACCTACAGCACATCACTCCACTTACTCAAGGTTCAGATTTCCCTTAGTCATTTCCCTACATCCTTCATACCCCCTTGTCAATAATCTCTTTATTCAACAGTCTGTGAATTATTTTGATACCATCTATTTCTGCCAGAATTGAGCCAATGTAGTCTCCCTAAATGGTCAGTATTGTGGTGAGTAAAATCCACACTCTGTCTGGTTTGAACATGTACACACACACACACACACACGAGTCACATGGTCATTTTTACCCCCCTTGTGGCAACCACTGAGACCTCTACTGAGGCCACCTTGTAGCCACCAGCCAGGCCACTGGCGCTCCAGGGAGGGCTGCGACTCTGCTCCCCAGTTACATCCTCATTTGCTGTTTTACAAAAGGGCCCAGTGTTTTCACTTTGCCTGGTCTGGGGACGACACTGACGTTGCGAGTCACTGACACTCGAGGGATGAGATGTCAGTTCCTTCTTCAGCTGCGACGCTTCTGCCAGCTCCGCCTCCTTTCCCTGCGCTTCTCTGCCAGGTCAAGGAGCAAAGGCTTTGCTCACTAGATGGATGCTTGCACAGCTGCCAGTTCTTCAGAGCCATGGAAATCTCTGGCGGCAGCAGAGAGTGAATTGCAAAGCTGCCTGCATAGTGGGCTAGATAGCTTCCTTGAATAGATGACAGTTGTTGTTGCTGTTGTTGAGTCAGTAAGTTGTGTCTGACCCTTTGTGACCCCATGGAATGCAGCACACCAGGGTCCCCTGTCCTTTATTGTCTTCCAGAGTTTGCTCAAATTCATGTCCATTGACTCGGTGATGCTATCTACCATCTCACTCTCTGTTGCCCCTTTCTCCTTTTGCCTCCAATCTTTCCCAGCATCAGTCTTTTCCAGTGAGGCAGCTCTTTGCATCAGGTGGCCAAAGTATTGGATCTTTAGCTTCAGCGTCAGTCCTTCCAATAATATTCGGAATTGATTTCCCTTAGGATTGGCTGGTTTGATCTCCTTGCAGTCCAAGGCACTCTCAAGAGTCTTCTCCAACACCACAGTTTGAAAGCATCAATTCTTCGACACTCAGCCTTCTTTATGGTAAAATTCTCATATCTTTACATGAATATTGGAAAAACCATAGCTTTGACTCTATCTAATAGTATTTGGTGGTAGTAGGATGCTATTGTTGATAAACCCTGCACCTACCCAGAAGCTACTCTAGTGCTTCAGTTAAAAGTATCATTCATAGTTACTTATATATCCAAAAATGCTCATTCTTTTAACATTTGAGAAAAATGTTGGAGACTTTTAAAATACTTTATTATTAACAAGACATATTTCTTAGCCTTAAAACAAAGTGAATAACATTTTTATTTCCTGGCTCAATCCTTTTTCTTTCCCTTTAACTTTTTTTCCCCTTCTTTCTTTTCCCTTTAACTTCCCTCAAGTTT